>JASDDO010000008.1:202465181-202841436 GCA_030015575.1 Agapanthus africanus | reverse complement strand
ATAATGCGTGTATGTGATACCGTATTCCATTCTCGCGATGAATGTATCGATTGATTGTATGCGATATAACCTAGTTATCGAATCAAGGATTGATTCGATAAGCCGATACATTGGATATTAGTCGGTTGTATACGATATGACCGGATCGTTAAATCAAGTATTGATTTAATGATTTAATGCATAATTATATATTTGATATATTACTTTGCATTAACTAGTATTGGTTCACTTAAATTGGATTTTCTCACTTAATGTACACAAGTTGTATATGTGATATACTTTTGTGCACTTGTTTGTATCATGCTTGATGATACATGCTAACTTGGGTTTGTGTAAAGAATTAAACCATGGTTATGTTAATGGTTAGGGTTTTGATTTACTTATCTATTCATTTATTTATTTATTCATTTTTTCAAGATAAATAGAATGGTGGCTTATTTTGTTTCTTTCATGAAGCTTCATGAAGTGTTGAAATCTTGACCATTTTGTTTGTTTGCTTAACCCTAACCATTCAACCTAACCATAGTTCATTCTCTACACCTAACCATGGTTGGTATATGATAAGTATTTATTTTATTTTCTATTTTGAATAATACATATCATATTCTTTCTTCATCTTCTTCATCTTCAACAATGAAGAAACCTTGCAACCATCAATGACAACTTGAGAAAAAGAGTGAGAAATCCAATTCTAAAGTGAACTCACTTCCTATTTCTTCATCCTCTACCACTTGCCAAGTAGTATAGGGTGTTTTCTTCACAAGTTTCATGACTTGGTGAAGTTGGAGCTTGATCTTGTGTTGCCTCGACGTAGATCATTTTCGGCATCGAAGTCGATGACCTAGCCCGCCCATTTCTCCGATGAAGCCGACGCTAGAGCCTGGGATCCGATGATCGCAGCGAGGGGACTTCATCACGGAGCTATAGAGGTGGAGGACCGGATCTACAAAGGTTGTATTTTCCGTTTACTCTTAGTTAAGTTGTTAACTAGTTATCGTTTTCGCCTAAAATCTAGTTAACGATCCGTATTAGGGTTTCTCGGCACTTGTAAAATTTGAAATTGGCATGGTTGATGCCTTGTGAGACCTCATTAGTGTGCCTAGGAACCCTACAGTTTTCAAATCCGATTCTACAACATCTTTTTAGGTTTATTTTCTTTACATTAATCACATTAATGTAATCCCATCATTTAAGTCCTTAAGCCAATCACAGAAAAGAAACGAAAATAACACGTACGCTTATGCCATCCGCATTCGCCGTAATGTTCCGTTATGCACCGTTAGGTTACTTAACTAACGGCATACCGGGACGGGACTAGCGCGGGTGTAAAACATAAGCAACGTCTACTATATATCTCATATATAATATATCATTCGTCTCAGATATCACAGATCACAGGCAGCAGAAACATATATATAATGTGGGATATACTAGGACGTCCGTATTTAGTATTTAGCCAACAATAAAAAATACGGATTCCACACTCACGATGAATAGCCAAGCCCACACCCCTAGACCCCTACGAGAGCGGCAAGCGACCCTACCAATCCTGTAGTTTAGGAGACCCGGTCTCGACTCCTCGAGATGGCCTCCCACTGAACCCCAGAACCCGGTCACTTGTGATCCCCTCCTTGGGTCTATCCTAATGCGGAAAAGTAAATAATATACACCACTGGTGGCATAAACCTCAACCTGGAAGTGCCCCAAATAAAAGAATATTACATTACATTTGAATTTACATGAATGAAAATACAAAACTCTCATCTCACATAAAACCCCCCGGCTATTCAATCGCGACAATCCTGCACATCATATCTCAGCAACACATAATATCTCATATCATCAGCGTAAGTTAGTATGCATGCACCGATCGTCGTCGACGTATAGCAACGACAATCGGCAATACCATTACATACTACACTTACGGTCACAGAAAAAAGTGTAAAACTGCAATATCTGGAATCCACATTCTCTTTAGACATCGTAAATGTGAAATATCACATACTTTGTATTTCATGTCCAGCTATATGAATTCCACACATTGCATCACATTCCAGATAAATAGACAGTATTAAAGTTTTTGAACGTATGATCAAATACCCAAAATTCCCTAAAGCTCAACACTTGAGCGGAGTTCAAAAAATCCGGAGTGTGTCACAGTAGTAGCGGTCCAGCGGTAGAAGGGTCAAGCCAACGCCTCACATGTGACACGCCGTACTACCCCAAACCCTAAGGTTCAAAAGGCAGTTCAAGACGGTCACATAATCGAGTTAAGGTTTGTTGTCTTCTAGAGGGTCCACCACAAAACTTGCACATATTTCCGAAAGATTTAAACCCCGTGAAAAGTGAGAAAACGACACTCGTTCGAACAATTCAATACTTTCTAATTATCCGGAAAAAAACATGAAGTTAAAATTCCGATCGAATCAATGAACTCAAAACAATCTCCAGAACAAACAGCACTAAATTCAGATTAAAAATACCCTAAAAATATACAAGCAGATAAAATAGTTACTTTACAAAAACGACACAATGATGCATCCGTACGGCCGCGGAACCGCGGCCTAAGCAGGCTTTTGCCGCGGTTCCGCGGTGGAAAGAACTGTTCATGGCATCGTTTTTTACATTTGTTCTTAGATTTACCTGCTGAATTTTTTGCATATTTTAAATTCTGGAAAATAACAGTTTTCAAAAAATGTCCAGAGAGTGTCCCGAAAATCCGTATTTCGGTTCGATCGGAGTTTTTACTTCGCTAAAGTGTCGCCTAATGTTCTAAGTCGGCTCTGATACCAATGTTAGGTTTACCTAGCACCCTATGAAAAGTTTGGAAGCATCACATGTCTCAAAGATTAAACTTTTAGAGTGCTAAGTGAACACACAAAGAATCAATCCTACAAAATTAGGGTTTCATAACATTAATCAACATCACAAGTAAGAAAGACTAGGGTTTTGAGAGTACAACCTTTGTAGCTCCCTACGCTAGACTCCTTGGCCACTTGAGAGCTGGAGAAGGGTTCGCTTGAGGTCTTCTAGTGTCCACGACGATCCACCCGAAGCTCCTTTGTCCAAGCTTGCAACTTCACTTGATCAAGAGAAAGAAATGAAGCTAACACTCTAAACAAGTGGGCAAGACTTGTGTAGAATGATGTTGTGGTGTCTTTTCTCACTTCAAAATCCTAACTTGATAAGTAATTTGCTCACTAGAGAAATCTAGAGAGCAAAAGAAGAAGGAGGAAGAAGATGATGGCCTTTTTAGAACAAGAGAAAAGATAATCTCTTGTGAAAAATGAAAAATATATGTATATATATTTTTCACTTCTCATCTCAAACCATGATTATATTATATGGATATTTATTTCACTTGAGTTAAAACAAAAGTGGAAGATTAACTCATGGTTAATAAGTAGGTGAGCATGGTTAGTTGAAGAAGAGTGTAGAATTAAACCATGAATTATCCTTTTCTTTTTCATTTTGTTTTAAAACAAATGCAATAATAATTCATATATATAAAACCATGGTGTGAGTCTTATATTGCCACCATTTTCTATGTTTATACAACCATGAAGGGTGATGTATGTATGTATATGTGCATGCACATCCATATGTGCATGAATCAAGAAAGAATGCATACATCCAAAAATACAAGAAAGGATTTCTAGTGAGAAACTAATGGTTAAATGATAAATCAACACTTGATTTATCAATCCTGCCATATCACATACGACCCAACCAAAAGCAAGCCGCCCGATTAATATACAGTATCTTATACGCGCATTTTAACCGAGTCCATGCGCATATCGCATACGCGCACCACAACGTTTCGCCTGGACTAGGTAACTCCTTTGTGGGACTCTAAAACTCGTCAATACGCCGGCAGTGGATGATGATCATATCAAGCACCCCCAAGCCACAAGCGGTCAGCTAAACGTAACGACCACCCGGGTATTGAGCGATCAGAAGAAAACAAGCGTACCTGCTACAACTCCCGTCGAGCCAACCGGCAACACTACCGTACAGTCCGGTCTCTTCGTCAGATATGCTGCATATCGAGCCTAGGGATGGTCACGTCGAACCCAATAACTCAATAAGTCGTGCCGGTGAATGGTCTATAACAGATCGAGAAACTACTGATAACACTTATCAGTAAATCTCAGCAGCCCTGGCTAGGGACTTACTGATATAACCAGTCGAGCACAGCACAGCATCAACTCCCAATACCGGGAGAGACGAAACCCCTCCTATCGCTCATCGCCTTCGTGTGTCTCGGGGCTGTACCCAACGGCCACCTGTTTGCACGACTCAGTAGAGCCGTGGTACGGTGGTAATCAAAGTACAGTGGGAGAGCACACAATACTCTATGACGATCTCGGGTCTACAGACTAACCTGCACCAGTGTCACCTGAGAACTACTATCCGACGATAGATATAATTCCATATAGGAGTTCTCGGTGAGTCCGTCCAGTGTACCCAGTCACCACTGAGCACCCGTATATGATCTCGATGTCAAACATTGATGAATGTGGGAACATTCATCGCCCATCGTATGGGTCTAGCATCATATACGCTAGTCTACTCTGGTATATCAATGCCCCGTCTCGATATACCTACGACTAGGGACATTCCAGGATATGCTTATAAACTACAGATGTCCCACTAGTATGATCTCCATTATAATCACAGTAGTCAAGCCGATATCCTCAGGGCTTTATCAGCATGTATGAATGAATAAAAGCATGATCAAATCAACATGTCAGATAAAGAAGAACCAGATAGCATACTATCATGTCGAGCAAGAATGTACACTGAATATATATATATATATATATATATATATATATATACATGTACAAATACATCCACTATCATATAATGGCCTCTAGGGCATACATATATTAAACATAATTGTAATGTGTAAAACTCTCACAGGAGTAACTCTTACTCGCAGCGAGTATCGGGATCCAACTAGTTCATAGAAGGTATGCAATCTCATTGCAAATTTCAACACTTGAAATTCCCAATAATATTTTACCCCTAGTGACTTATGACCTTAACTATGGTCAACAAATCATAAGCACTAGTCAAGTTCTACCCGTCATTTCTTGATTCAATAGACCCACCCACATGACCCTTAACTAAGGTCAACAAAGTCACATGACTGTCCTAACTAATCGCATTATATGCTATATAGGAAGACATCACTTAGCTACCGTACACTGTGCCTTAACTAAGGTCAACAAACACAGCAGGAATACTAAGTACCCTACTTCCTAAAATGACGGAAGGTTACAACAGGTTTTTAAGAAAACCTTTTGCGTAATAAACTTGATATCGTTGTAGAATCGAGTGATTTTTAATAGGAATGTTTTTAGGCCTTTTCTAGTTTTGCTAAAGAGGTCACTCCCGGTGAAGGGATCGTCGGCTCTTTCCTTATCGAATAAGGTGCAAGATATTTCACAAATATCACTATGCAAAGCAAAAACTATAGAAACAATCAAAAGACAAACCGAGTTTGTAGCATCTGCTAGTTTCGCTAAAGAAGTCACTCCCGGTGAAGGGATCTCGGCTCTTTCCTTATCGAATAAGGTGCTGGATGTTCTACAAGGAACACCGCTATGCAAAGCAAGAACTAGAGCTACCTGTTTTTGAGACATGTTTCTACAACATCTTTAGGTTTCTTTTATTTCATTAATCTCATTAATGAAGTCCCATTTTATTATGCTTCACAAGCATCACATTTGAAACGAAATCTGCAATATAACATATATCTCATATATATAATATAAGGATTCATCTCAGGCAGTAATATGATCTCATCACAGAACATTGCAGCAGAAGAACATATATGAAATATTGGATATACTAGGAGGTCCGTGTTTTTAATACGAGCCTGTATAAAACACGGATTCCACGGTCGCGATGAATAGCCAAACCCACATCCCTAGACCCCTATGAGAGCGGCAAGCAACACTGCCAATTCTAGGGTTAGGAGACCCGGTCTCCACTCCTCGAGATGGTCTCCCGCTGGACCCTAGAACTTGGTTACTTGTGCTCCCCGCCTTGGGTCTACCTAATGCGGAAAAGTAAATAATATACAATGGTGACATCATCCTCAGCCCGGAAGTGCCCCAATAAAAGAATATTACACACAAATAAATTTTACATGAATGAAAATAAAACCCTCATCTCACATAAAACCCCCGGCTATTCAGAACGCGACGATCCAATATAACATATCACAGCAACACATAATATCCCATATCATCAACGTAAGCAAGTATGCGTATCCCGATTGTCGTTGATGTATAGCAACGAAGTCGGCGATACACCACATACTATGCTTACGGTCACAGAAAAGAAAGTCTAAAACTACAACAGTTGGAATCCACAACTTCTTTAGACATCTCATGCCTAACCAAATTAATTCCTTAGACATCGCATGCCTAACAATTATAAACCCCGCATTTTAGTCTCAATATCGAAAACTCTTTTCAATGTCAAGTCGGGCAATTCAACAAGATTCCCGACATTCTGATCGAATGCTCATCGCAAACTTTAGTAGACGGTCGCACCCCCGGATGCCGTCGACGAAGTGCACTAAGGCGGAACACCGCTGCCGCAAGCACCCGAATGGATGCTTTTGGCGACGGGGTTCTCCTACAGTCACTTGGTCGGGGCTATGGGGCGTGGTTGTCTGTTATGTTTACCCGGCGAGTATCCGCGTACGCTACGTGATTGCGACGGACTTTTGATCACATCAAAATCCCGTGGCAACCGATCATTTGAGACTGAACTGATAGATTTACAGCATTCAAATTAGTTATCTCATAACTACTTGTGGATTCCAAATATTGTATCACATTCCAGATAAATAGACAATGTTAAACTTTCCGATTGAATAAACAAACACCCAAGATTTCCCAATTAGATCAACACTTGAGCAGAGTTCAAAAAGTATCCATCACATGCCACAGTACCAATGGTCCAGCCGTAAAAGGGTCAAGCCAACGCCTCACATGTGGCAACGTCGTACTGCCACAAACCCTAAGGTTTAGAGGCAGTTCAAGACGGTCACATAATCGAGTTAAGGTTTGTGTTCTTCTAAAGGGTCCACCGTGTTACTTGCATGATTTTCCGGAAGTTTCAAACTCAAGAAAAAATCCAACTTTTGAAAAAATTTCCGACAGGGGAAAAAGTGAGTTATTAATATCCGTTTGAACTTTTTAACATGTTCTAAAAAATTACCCGGACAAAATAAATGAAGTTATACTTTTTGATCGAATCAATGAGCTCCCAATACAACCCAGAAAACTCAACACTTGAGTATAAATTAAAAATTCCCAGAAGAATCAGGAAGTAGATACGGATTTAACTGTGCAAAAATAAAACAATAAGCCCACTGTACGGCTGCGGAACCGCCGCGCAAGCCATGTCATGGCCGCGGTTCCGCGGCTGTTTAATAGTATTAAATGCTCATTTTTCACAGTAATTCCTAAAATACCCTGCTGATTTTTTTGAGTATTTTTAACATGAAAAAATCAACAGTTTTGAAAAATTTCCAGAAACTAGGATTTTACGGGTATTCGGAGTTTGATCGGACTTTAAACTTTGCCTATACTTCGCCTAAACCTCTAGCTTGGCTCTGATACCACTATAGGGTTACCAGGCACATGCACAAGGGTCTATAAGGCATCAACCATGCCCGATTTAAAATTTAGCCGTGCCGAACAACCCTAAACCAAGATCTTAGACTAGAGATTAGGCGAAACAAAGCATGTTAAACATTTTAACATCTAAGAGTTTGGGATTACAACCTTTGTAGTCCGGTCCTTCACTTCATAAACTCCATGTTGTGGTCCCTTCGCTGCGATCATCAAGTTCCGGACTCTCGAGAGGCTCCACGAAGAGAAAGATGCAAGCTTGCTTCCGATCTTCGATAACAAAGATAATCTACCTTGAAGTTTCTATAACACAAGCTCTCACTCACTAAATGAAGTGAACACCCTAATCTAAATGGCTAGGATAGATTAGTATGATGAAGTGGGATTTTAGCTCTCATTTCTTTTCATTAACTCACTCATTTTCACCACTAATGAAAAAGCTAGTAAGCTTTTCCATCAAGAACTCAAGGAAGAAGAAGAAGAATCCTTTTGTGATGAATAATGAATTGTCATAATATCATTACAATTGCAACCATGGTTAAGTCAAGAAAAGACTTAACCATTGTAGAGATCTAACCATAGTAAAGGGTGTGGGTTGGGTTAAGTAAATATCTTGCAAAAATATCTTTCCAAAAACAAAAAGAAAACCTTCTAGAAGGTTCAAGAAAGAACTAACCCAAATCAAACCCTAACCTTGTTTAATCTCCACTAAACATGTTGCATTAGTAATCATATCATGTTACAATATTATATATCACATATACAATATTTATTGTAACAAAATAAAATAATACAATTAACATATATCGCATATATATCAATGTATTACCCGAGTGAGAAAAAGAATCTTTTAGTGAGCCTATATCAGTTAATGTAATTTAATATATCAAATATATAATTATACATTAAATTATCGAATCAACACTTGATCCGATAATCCGGCTATTTCATAAATAACCGACTAATATAATCTGTATCAGTTCATCGAATCAACACTTGATCCGATGACCCGGCTATATCACATATACTCGGCCGATATCTCATTTCGCGAGAATCTAATACGGTATCAAATACACGTATTGTTCTCGGTCCCGTACATATCATATATGTGCTCCTACTCCGTTTTACCTGAGCCAAGAAACCTCTGTGTAGGACTCTAAAGAATCGTTAATACGCCGGCAGTAGGTGATGATCATATCAAACACCCACAAGCTGCAAGCGGTCGGCTAAATGTAACAGCCACCCAGGTATTGAGCGCTCCGAAGATCAACAAGCAATCATGTATATTCTCCTGTGAATCCAGTCAGTAACACTCCCGTACAGTCCGGTCTCTTCATCTGATATGTCGCATATCTCGTCTAGGGGTGGTAAACGTCAGACCCCAGTAGCTTGATAAGTCGTGTCGATATGAGGTCTATAACAGTTCGAGAAACTACTAATAACACTTACCAGTAAATCTCAGCAACCCTGGCCAGAGATTTCCAGTTATAGCCAATCGAACACTGCGCAACATCAACTCCCTATACCGGGAGAGACGAATCCGCTCCTATCGCTCATTGCCTCCATGTGATTCGGGACTGTACCCAAAAGCCACCTTTTTGCACGCCCTCTTGGACGTGGTATGATGGAAATCAAAGCACAGTGGGAATCACACAAGACTCTATGACGATCTCGGGTCTACAGACTACTCTGTACCAGTGTCACCAGAGAACTGCAATCTGACGTGAGGTATAATACCATCTGGGAGTTCTCGGCGAGTCTGTCCAGTGTACCCAGTCTCCACTGAGCACCCGTGCACCATCCTTGATGTCAAACACCGATGGATATGGGATCATCCATCGCCCATCATATAGGTCAAGATGCGTATACGCTAGTCTACTCTGGTGTATCGATGCCCTGTCTCGATACACCCTCGACTAGGAACAGTTATAAGATGTAATCATCGACTACCGTGGCCCCACTAGTATGATCTCATCATAGTCCCAGTAGTCGAGTACATATCCTAAGGGGTTTATCAACATGTAACATAGAGACATTCAGAGTACATGTTAAGATAAAGATTAACCAGATAGCATACTATCATGTCGAGCAAGAAAGTCCTCCCTATATATGTCCAAGCATCCACTACAATATACATCATATGTACAGTAATGGCCTCTAGGGCATACATATAACTAACATTTAGTAGCATCAACCATGCCGAATTTTAAAATTTTACGAGTGGTAAGCTAGACTAACCAAGATCATAACTAGAAGATTAGGGTTTGCTATGATGATATGAACAAAACGAAAGAAGTGAAAGAAGTTATGAGTCCTTTACTTCATAAGCTCCGGGATGTAGTCCACGCGACTTCACTATGCTCCTCTTCGAGTTTGAACGAACCTCCTCCGTGATCTTCACACCGAACACGATCCACCCGAAGTCCCTCTAGCTCAAGCTATCTCTAAACTATCTTTAGTGAAGGAAACACGCTACACTTGATCGCTAATCAAGTATAGGATGGTGAATTAGGGGTTTGGTTTAGCTCACCAGTTTGTTCAAAACTCCATGGTTCACATCACATGTGAAGGATTGGAGTTTTGAGGCATGAGGAAGAGGATGAAGAAGATGAGAGCAAGCTAGAGAGCAACTAAAGAAAATGGATAAGGCTCAAAATAAAAATGAACTCATCTCATAAAATGAACCATACTCTTGCTCACTTATTGAAGCATAGTTGAATTTTGAATAAATTTATTCAACCATACTTCAATAGTGTTGCAAGACTAATAAACAAATATAAAGCCCATGCCACAACCCATACTCCCATTTACACCTCATTTTCTATTTTTCATAAAAATAGAAAATCATGCCATGCTTAATAAATATATATATATATATATATATATATATATATATATATTAAGTAAATAATTAGTGAGCTTATGATATTAGTTAAGATATAATTATATTAAATATAATATATATCACATTATTAAATCAACACTTGATTTAATAATCCGGTTATATCACATATGACCGACTAATATCATTTATCTGTGTATCACATTATCAAATCAACACTTAATTCGATAATCTGGTTATATCACATATAACCTAACTTGATAACATATTACTGCCAGATTACAATACGGTATCACATACTCGTATTTAATCCGGCCCTCACACATATCAACATATATGCCCTACTCCGTTTCGCTTGAACCAGGAAACTTCTGTGTGGGACTCTAAATACTCGTCAATACGCCAGCAGTAGGTGATGATCAAATCAGTCACTTGCAAGCCATCAGCGGTACTAGCTGGACGTAACGGCTACCCAGGTATTGAGCGACATGAAGATCAACAAGCAAGCTTGTCCATAGTCTCCATGAAACCTATCAGTAACACTACCATACAGTCCGGTCTCTTCGTCTGATATGTCGCATATCATGTCTAAGGGTGGAAATCGTCAGACCCCAGTAATGTGACAAGTCATGCCAATGTCTGGCCTATAACGGTTCGAGAAACTATTGATAACTCTTATCAGTAAATCTCAGCAACAGCCCTGGCCATGGACTTCTAGTTATAGTCAATTGAGTATAGCGCAACATCAACCCCCAATACCGGGAGAGACGAAACCCCTCCTATCGCTCATTGCCTCCATGTGTCTCGGGACTGTACCTAAAATCCACTTATTTGCACGTCTCCTTTGAGTGTGGTAGGAAGGAAATCAAAGCACGGTAAGAGCCACACAAGACTCTGTGACGATCTCGGGTCTACAGACTAACCTGTACCATTGTCACTAGAGGACTGCTATCTGACGATAGGTATACTACTAACTAGGAGTCCTCGGAGAGTCCCGTTCGGTGTACCTATTCTCTAATGAGCACTTGTGTACGACCTTTGATGTCACACACCAATGGTTGTGAGATCAACCATCGCCCTTTAAGCGACAAGAAACGTACACACTAGTCTACTCTGGAATATCGATGCCCTATCTCAATATCCCCTCGACTAGGAACAGTTAAATGATGTACTTTTGGACCACCCTGGCCCCACTAGTATGATCTCATCATAATCCTGATAGTCAAGTACATATCCTAAGGGTTTTATCAACATGTAAGAGAAATACAGTATAAGAATACCAGTCCACATGTTAAGATAAAGAGTAACTCGATAGCATACTGTCATGTCGAGCAAGAAAGTTCTCTTTATATATGTCCAAGCATCCACTATAATATATATCAGTATACAATAATGGCCTCTAGGGCATACATATTCTTAACAAGTGCAACGGGTGTGCACGAAAGTATCTGTCAAGTGCAACGAGTGTGCACGATAACAACATCAAGTGCATCTAGAATGCATAAAATTCAACCAAGTGCATCCGGTGTGCACAAAATCTCATACCATGCGCCCAATATGCACGAAAATCCAAATGCGTCAAATCCACACAAAATATCTAGTGCAACAATGTACGAAAACATAATCTCAGGTGCACTAGGTGCCCAAAAACTCATCAATATCTCACATGCGCACAAAAACAACACCGAGTGTGTCAAGATGTATAAAATCATAAACGTGTGCAACTGCGTGCACAAAAATCCATATCAATTCACTGCAAGCACATTTAAGCTATACCGAGTGCATAAGTCATGTCAAGTGCATACAACATACCCGAAATCAAATCGACTGCATCGAAAAACATAGAGTCATAAATACGTGTAGCCAAGGTACAAAATCGATATCAAGTGCAATAGATATGCACAAATCATAACCCAGTGTAGCGGTGTATAAAATATAAATCAAGTGCAATAACTGTGCACAGATGAAAATATCTAGTATGTGCAGCCATGGTGCACGAAAACATAACCACACGAAACCCAATCATCGAAACTCAAGTCCAAGCAATAGAAGTGTGATACTCGGATCGCAAATCGCAAATCGCAATAAATGATATGGAAGTACACCTCTTCCAATGTAAAAAAAAATATCGATGCGCCCAAAGCTGGTATAGCAAGAACATCCGCTTGCCTCCTGCTCACGGTCGGGCGTCCTCTGTCTCTAGTTCCTTGTCTCCTCTGTGGATTACCAAACTCACAATCCTTCTGCTTGTCGGCCCGATCAGGTGTACTGACGAAACAGTTCCGTTATGGCACTGCTCTGATCATTTCTTGGCCAATTAACATGACCACTCGCAAAATGGCACGTTACTGACGGCGGCATCTGTTAGTGTATATGCCCTAGGGGCCATTATTGTATCATACTAGATTGTATATTACTTAATGGAAGCTTGGGATATTCACAGTTGTATTGACAGTCTTGCTAAAAATGGTAGTTTGCTACTTGGTTATGTAGGGTTCCTAGGCACTCTTGTAAAGGTTCATAAGGCATCGAACATGCCCGAATAAAATTTTAGACGTGCCGAACAACCCAAAACCGGGATCTTTGCTAGATTATTAAGGTTTAACATGCAAGTAAACATTTTTACTACTAAGTGTGAGGGATTACAACCTTTGTAGTCCACTCCTTCGCTTCACAAGCTCCGAGTGGAAGTCCCTGCGCCGCGACCCATGATCTCCCGCACTCAAGAAAGGCTCCACGACTCGAACGATCCATGCTAGCTTGTAGTGTTCCGCTTCTCCGATGATCTACGTCGAAATTGCTATAACTCAAGCTCTCTCACTCTAATGAGGTGAACACCCTAATCTAATGGGCTAGATTAGATGAGGATGATGGAGTAGTATTTATGCTTTCTTTTTATATCATTTTCTCACAAAAAATCATCACAAAAGAAATAACTAGTGAGCTCTTTCCAAAACTCAAAAGAGAAGAAAATGAAGAATAATGAGAGTAATCCTTTTGTGATGAATAGTAGATAAGAATATATGATTGATTATGGAACCATGGTCAAGGATGAGAGGCTTAACCTTTGTAGAGAATAAACTAGAGCTAGGGTTTGGTTAGGTTAACAATGAGTCATGGATAAGTATCAACCATAATATCTTAACCAAGACAAAAGGAAATCCTTCTAGAATGAGCAAGAAGGAGCTAACCCTAATCAAACCATAATCTCTTTTTATCATCACTAAACATGTTTCATAATAAATCATATCATGTCACAATAATATATATCACATATATATTATATATTTGCAACAAAAGAAAATAATACAATTAACATATATCGCATATATATCAATGTATTAATCCTGTGAGAAAATGAAATAATAAAGCGGGCCAATATTAGATAATGTAATACAATATATCATATATATCATTATACATTAAATCATCGAATCAACACTTGATCCGACGATCCGGCTATATCGAATATAACCGACTAATATATCATGTACCGATTCATTGAATCAACACTTGATTCGATATCCCGGTTCATATCTAAATATCGCGAGAATATAATACGGTATCTCATATCGCATTATCCTCGGTCCTGCGCATATCACATATGTGCCTCTACTCCGTTTTGCCTGAGCCAAGAAACCTCTGTGTAGGACTCTAAAGAATCGTCAATACGCCGGTAGCAGGTGATGATCATATCAAACACCTGCAAGCTGTAAGCGGTCAGCTAAACGTAACAGCCACCCAGGTATTGAGCGATCAGAAGATCAACAAGCTAGCCTGTACGTTCTCCTGTGAATCCAATCAGTAACACTCCCGTACAGTCCGGTCTGTTCGTCTGATATGTCGCATATCAAGTCTAGGGGTGGTATACGTCAGACCCCAATAACCGATAAGTCGTGTCGATGTGATGCTCATAACAGGTCGAGAAACTACTGGTAACACTTACCAGTATATCTCTATATCAGCCCTGGCCAGGGACTTCCAGTTATAGCCAATCGAACACAGCACAACATCAACTCCCTATACCGGAAGAGACGAATCCCATCCTATCGCTCATTGCCTCCATGTGATTCGGGACTGTACCCAAAAGCCACCGTTTTGCACGCCCTCTTGGACGTGGTAAGGTGGAAATCAAAGCACAGTGGGAATCACACAAGACTCTATGACGATCTCGGGTCTACAGACTACCCTGTACCAGTGTCACCGGAGAACTGCCATCTGACGTGTGGTATATCACCATCTGGGAGTTCTCGACGAGTCCGTCCAGTGTACCCAGTCTTCACTGAGCACCCGTACACCATCCTTGATGTCAAACACCGATGGATATAGGATCATCCATCGCCCATCATATGGGTCAAGATGCGTATACGCTAGTCTACTCTGGTGTATCGATGCCCTGTCTCGATATACCCTCGACTAGGAACATTTATAGGATGTACTCATCGACTACCGTGGCCCCACTAGTATGATCTCATCATAATCCCAGTAGTCGAGTACAGATCCTAAGGGCTTTATCAACATGTGAGAGAAAGACAGTAGACCAATACAAGTCAACATGTTAAGATAAAGGGAAACCAAATAGCATACTATCATGACGAGCAAGAAAATCCTCTCTGTATATATCTAAACATCCATCATAATATACATCATATGTACAACAATGGCCTCTAGGGCATATACATAACTAACAATCTCCCACTTGCACTAAGGCCAGCTATTGTAGTATCTCATACCTAGCATCCCGAATAATCTCTCAAACTATATTTGGGGAATGGCCTTCGTGAGTGGATCCGCAGTGTTGTCCTTCGTATCTACTCTCCTGACCTCGATCTCCCGGCGATCAACTATCTCCCTGATCAGGTGATACCGCCTCAGAATATGTTTGAATTTCTGATGGGACCTGGGTTCCTTGGCCAAAGCCACAGCTCCATTGTTATCGCAATACAGAGGTAATGGATGCTCAATAGATGGAACCTCACCAAGTTCACTAATGAACTTCTTCATCCAGACAGCCTCTTTGGCAGCATCGTTGGCAGCGATGTATTCAGCCTCCATCGTCGAGTCTGCAACGGTATCCTGTTTGGAACTCTTCCAACATACCACCCCTCCATTGAAGGTAAAGACAAATCCCGAGTGGGACTTAGAGCCGTCCTTATCACTTTGGAAGCTGGAATCGGTAAAGTACTCCACCCGGAGTTCTCCGTTACCATACACCAAGAACATGTCTCTAGTCCTTCGCAAGTACTTGAGAATGTTCTTCACAGCTGTCCAGTGACTCTCTCCAGGATCTGCTTGATACCGACTTACTACACTTAGTGAGTATGCTACATCGGGTCTGGGACATAGCATCGCATACATGATAGAGCCTACTGCCTAAGCATAGGGTATCCCTTGCATGCGAGCTCTCTCCAAATCAGTCTTGGGAGACATCTCTTTGGAGAGAGTGATTCCAGAGACCGTGGGTTGGTTCCCACGCTTGGATTCTTCCATACTAAACCTCTTTAGTATGGTGTCAATATACCTGGATTGGGACAATCCCAGTATCCGTTTAGATCTATCTCTATAGATCATGATTCCCAATATGCAGGAGGCATCACCTAGATCTTTCATTGAGAATATTTGTGATAAGAAGAGCTTGACTGATTGCAGCATAGGAATATCATTTCCTATCAAAAGTATGTCATCCACGTACAATACGAGGAAGACAACCTTACTCTCTGCTACCTTTTTATAGATACAAGGTTCATCTATATTTTTGATGAAGTCAAACTCTTCGAATACAACATCAAAACAGATGTTCCAACTCCGCGATGCTTGCTTCAACCCATAAATGGATTTAAGCAGTTTGCATACCTTTCCGCTGCTCCCACTATCTACGAAGCCCTCTGGCTGAGTCATGTACACGCACTCTTCTAAATCACCGTTTAGAAAGGCAGTCTTAACATCCATTTTCCAGATTTCGTAATCATGGTATGCAGCAATGGCAAGTAAGATCCGGATGGACTTAAGCATAGCCACTGGAGAAAAGGTTTCGTCATAATCCACACCTGGTCGTTGACGAAAACCCTTTGCTACAAGTCTAGCTTTGAAAGTCTCAACTTTTCCATCTACACCAAATTTCTTTTTAAAAATCCACTTGCTCCCAATGGGTTTTACCCCTTCAGGAGCATTTTCCAAAGTCCATACTTTATTGGTGTACATGGATTCCATCTCAGATCGCATTGCATCCAGCCATTTCACAGAGTCACCACTCGTGATGGCCTGCTCAAAACTAGTCGGGTCATCATCTTCCATGATGTAATCCTCGCTTCCACCATCAATGAGAAAACCGTAGTATCTCTCAGGCGGATGAGAAACCCTGCTAGATCGGCGGAGAGGCTGGGGTTCGTCGGGTACTACTGAATCCTCTGGTTCTACCAAGTCTTCTGTTATAGTTTGTGTCACTGGAACCTCTTCCAGTTCTACCTCAATGCCACTAATCTGTTTCATAATTAAACCTTTTTCTAAGAAAGTGGCATGTCGAGAAACAAACACCTTTTGTTCCTCGGGGTGGTAGAAGATATACCCTTGTGAATTTTTGGGATATCCTACAAACTTACATAAGACAGATCTTGCCTCGAGTTTGTCCGGATTTTGTCTTTTGACATAGGCCGGACAACCCCATATCTTATCTTAACATACTTAAGAGATGGTCTCTTCCCTTTCCATATCTCATATAGAGTGGTAGGCACTGATTTGGTAGGAACCATATTCAATAGGTGTATGGATGTCTCAAGCGCATACCCCCAGAAGGAAATAGGTAACTCAGTTGTACTCATCATCGAGCGCACCATATCTAATAGGGTGCGATTCCTCCGTTCCGATACACCGTTGTGCTGTGGTGTATAAGGTGGAGTAAGCTGAGAGCGATCTTAATACTTTTGCCCGTTTGGTTCTCTACTTCGTGCTTATTTTCTCTGAATTTCTCAAAAGCTTCAGACTTGTGTTTCAACAGGAACACATGCCCGTATCTAGAAAGATCGTCAGTGAATGTAATAAAGTAGGAAGAACCGTTCCTGGCGTGTGTAGACATGGGACCGCATACATCACTATGTACCAGTCCTAAGAGTTCCGTAACTCTTTCTCCGTGTCCACTAAACGGAGCTTTGGTCATTTTTCCTTTGAGACATGAATAGCAAGTATCATAAGATGATAATTCGAACGGATTCAAATATCCATCGTTATGTAACTTAGCCAGTCATGTCGCATTGATATGACCAAGTCTACAATACCACAAGAAGGATTCGTTCATTTCTGAACTTTTCCTCTTGTGTGTGTTTTGTATATTGAGAACTGTATTTTGATTTAGAATGAATATGCCATTATGTAACGAACCTGATGCAATCAACTTTTGATCTAGGAATATGTTCATAACATTATCATGTACTACAAAATTATATCCTTCTTTACTTAATAAAGAAACTGATATAATGTTGCACATCATGTTCGGTATATAATAGCACTCATTCAGAATCAGTGTATCACCACTTGGTAATACTAGGTGATATTCGCAACTGGTTTGGCTGCAACGTTTGCCCCATTCCCTACTTGAACGGAATGATCACCTTTTTCCAGTTCTCTACCTTTTCGTAGCCCATGTAACAATTTACATATGTGGGATCCTGATCCGGTATCTAATACACAGGACGTACGGTGAACTGAGAAACAGTTCTCAATAACTAACACACCTGAAGAAGATGCATCAACATGGATGTTCTTTTGGGCGGCTAGAGAATCCAGATATTCTCCTATTCCCTGTTCAGTCTTATAACTCTTATAAGAAAGAACGGGTCCAGCGTTCCCCTGCTCAGTATAATAAGCGGGTTCAGTCAATACATCCATATTATTATCTTGATTATGGCCTGACATGGTCGCTACCTAAAGAGAGAGAGAAGAAAACACTTTAGCGTATGCACTTGCAAGATTAGATTGGTTATTATCTTATCTAATCAGGATATCTCCCACTGTTTTTATCAAATCTACCTTTAAACCCTAAAAGGTAAGATTAGCCGGGATTAATTACACCCTACAATTTCGTCAATCTTTCAGCCAGATCAGTGTTGGTACTTGAGGGAGGTTTCCCGTGCTTTCGCACGGACCTAATTAAAGTAAACCTCATTTTCCCAGAGGCGTAACCCCGTTAACACTTTTCTAGATACCTACTTGATCGGCTAATTGTCCTGTGTAAAACTCTCCCAGGAGTAACTCTTACTCGCAGTGGGTATCGGGATCCAACTATCTCATAGGAGGTATGCAATCTCATTGCAAATTTCTAGACTTGAAATTCCCGATAATGCTTTTGCCCCTAACGTGCTATGACCTTGATGAATGCCAAACAACTCATAGTCCGCTAGTCAAGTTCAACCCGTACATTTCTTGATTGAATTAAACCCACCCGCACGACCCTTGATGAATGCCAAACAACGTCGTACGAATACCCTAATCCAATCGCATCATATGCTACAGATAAATAGTAAATAGCTACCGTACACTACGCCTTGACGCATGCCAAACAACCATAGTACGAATACTAAGTAATATCTATCTGAAATGTCGGACGGCTACGACAGGTTTTTCTGAAAACCTGTTGCGTAATGAACTTGATATCGTTGTAGAATCAAGTGAAATTTTGAAATGGAGTGATTTTGAGGCTTTCATTAGTTTTGCTAAAGAGGTCACTCCCGGTGAAGGGATCTCGGCTCTTTCCCCATCGAATAAGGTGCAGGGTATATCATATATACCGCTATGCAAAGCAAAACTCTTAAAGCAATCAAAAGACAAACCGAGTTTTGTAGCATCTGTCAGTTTCGCTAAAGAGGTCACTCCCGGTGAAGGGATCTCGGCTCTTTCCTCATCGAATAAGGTGTAGGGTATATCATATATACCGCTATGCAAAGCAAAACTGTAGCTACCCTTTTTATAAAGTTTTGATTCTACAACATCTTTTAGGTTTCTTTTCTTTTTATTAATCTCATTAATAAAATCCCATCATCTTATGCTTCCTAAGCATCACAGAAGAAACGAAAGCAGTAATATTTATATATCAGCATATATATATATAGTATAAGCAATCGTCTCTGGCAGTAATATGATCTCATCACAGAACATTGCAGCAGAAGAACATATATGAAATATTGGATATACTAAGACGTCCGTGTTTTCAATACGAGCCTGTATAAAACACAGATTCCACGATCGCGACGAATAGCCAAACCCACATCCCAAGACCCCTACGAGAGCGACAAGTAACACTGCCAATTCTAGGGTTAGGAGACCCGGTCTCGACTCCTCGAGATGACCTCCCACTGGACCCTAGAACCCGGTTACTTGTGCTCCCCTCCTTGGGTCTATCCTAATGTGGAAAAGTAAATAATATACAACACTGGTGACATCAACCTCAACCCGGAAGTGCCCCAAATAAAAGAATATTATATTACATATGAATTATACATGAATGAAAATAAAACTCTCATCTCACATAAAAACCCCGGCAATTCAGAACACGACGATCCAATATAACATATCACAGCAACACATAATATCATATATCATCAACGTAAGTAAGTATGCATACACCGATCGTCGTTGATGTATAGCAACGAAAACCGGCAATACAACTACATACTACACTTACGGTCACAGAAAAGAAATTGTAAAACTACAATATTTGGAATCCACAATCACTTTAGACATCGTAAATCCGAAATATCACATACTTCGCATTTCATGCCTAACTATATGAATTCCATATATTGTATCATATTCCAGATAAATAGATAGTATTAAACTTTCCGAATAGACAATCAAATACCCAAAATTTCCTAAATAGCTCAACACTTTAGCGGAGTTCAAATAATCCCAGAATATGTCACAGTACCGGTGATCCAGCCGTAGAAGGGTCAAGCGAACGCCTCACATGTGACACGTCGTACTGCCCCAAACCCTAAGGTTTAGAGGCAGTTCAAGACGGTCACATAATCGAGTTAAGGTTTGTTGTCTTCTAGAGGGTCCACCGTGTTACTTGCACAATTTTCCGAAATATTTAAACCCGATAAAAATTCAACACTTGAAAGTTTTTCGTGCCGGGAAAAAATGAGATAATGATATTCGTTCGAACATTATAACAGTTTCTAAATATCCGGAAAAAATAACGAATTTAAATTTTCCGATCGAATCAATGATTACAAAATAAACCCCAGAACACTCAACATTTGAGTCAGATTAAAAGTACCCAGAAAATTACAAAATCACCTACAGATATAACCATGGGAAAACGAGTCAACGATTTGACTGTACGGCCGCGGATCCGCGGCAGGAGCAAGGTATTGCCGCGGTTCTGCGGCTGAATGTACAGATCATTGACACGTATTTCACAGTGATGCTTATATTTTTCCTTCTGGTATTTTAAAGTATTTTTATTCTGAAAAATCACAGTTTTGAAAAACAATCCAGAGAGGGGTCTAAAATTGTGTTTCGGTGTTCGATCGGAGTTTTAACTTCGTATACATGTCGCCTAATGCTCAAGCTAGGCTCTGATACCACTGTAGGGTTCCTAGGCACTCTTGTCAAGGTTCATAAGGCATCGAACATGCCCAAATAAAATTTTAGACGTGCCGAACAACCCAAAACCGGGATCTTTGCTAGATTATTAGGGTTTAACATGCAAGTAAACATCTTTACTACTAAGTGTGAGGGATTACAACCTTTGTAGTCCGCTCATTCGCTTCACAAGCTCCGAGTTGAAGTCCCTTCGCCGCGACCTACGATCTCCCGGACTCAAGAAAGGCTCCACGACTCGAACGATCCATCCTAGCTTGTAGTGTTCCGCTTCTCCGATGATATACGTCGAAATTGCTATAACTCAAGCTCTCTCACTCTAATGAGATGAACACCCTAATCTAATAGGCTAGATTATATGAGGATGATAGAGTAGTATTTATGCTTTCTTTTTATATCATTTTCTCACAAGAAATCATCACAAAAGAAATAACTAGTAAGCTCTTTCCAAAACTCAAGAGAGAAGAAGATGAAGAATAATGAGAGTAATCCTTTTGTGATAAATAGTAGATAAGAATATATGATTGATTATGGAACCATGGTCAAGGATGAGAGGCTTAACCTTTGTAGAGAATAAACTAGAGCTAGGGTTTGGTTAGGTTAACAATGAGTCATGGATAAGTATCAACCATAATATCTTAACCAAGACAAAAGGAAATCCTTCTAGAATGAGCAAGAAGGAGCTAACCCTAATCAAACCCTAATCTCTTTTTATCATCACTAAACATGTTTCATAATAAATCTTATCATGTCACAATAATATATATCACATATATATTATATATTTGCAACAAAAGAAAATAATACAATTAACATATATCGTATATATATCAATGTATTAATCCTGTGAGAAAATGAAATAATAAAGCGGGCCAATATTAGATAATGTAATACAATATATCATATATATCATTATACATTAAATCATCGAATCAACACTTGATCCGACGATCCGGCTATATCGAATATAACCGACTAATATATCATGTACCGATTCATCGAATCAACACTTGATCCGATGTCCCGGTTCATATCTAAATATCGCGAGAATATAATACGGTATCTCATATCGCATTATCCTCGGTCCTGCGCATATCACATATGTGCCTCTACTCCGTTTTTCCTGAGCCAAGAAACCTTTGTGTAGGACTCTAAAGAATCATCAATACGCCGGTAGCAGGTGATGATCATATCAAACACCCACAAGCTGCAAGTGGTCAGCTAAACGTAACAGCCACCCAGGTATTGAGCGATCAGAAGATCAACAAGCTAGCCTGTACGTTCTCCTGTGAATCCAATCAGTAACACTCCCGTACAGCCCGGTCTGTTCGTCTGATATGCCGCATATCAAGTCTAGGGGTGGTATACGTCAGACCCCAATAACCGATAAGTCGTGTTGATATGAGGCTCATAACAGGTCGAGAAACTACTGGTAACACTTACCAGTGTATCTCTATATTTGCCCTGGCTAGGGACTTCAAGTTATAGCCAATCGAACACAGCACAATATCAACTCCCTATACCCGGAGTGACGAAACCCCTCCTATCGCTCATTGCCTCCGTGTGATTCGGGGCTGTACCCAAAAGCCACTGTTTTGCATGCCCTTTTGAACGTGGTAAGGTGGAAATCAAAGTACGGTGGGAATCACACAAGACTCTATGACGATCTCGGGTCTACAGACTACCATGTACCAGCGTCACCGGAGAACTGCCATCTAACGTGTGGTATATCACCATCTGGGAGTTCTCGGCGAGTCCGTCCAGTGTACCCAGTCTTCACTGAGCACCCGTACACCATCCTTGATGTCAAACACTGATGGATATCGGATCATCCATCGCCCATCATATGGGTCAAGATGCATATACGCTAGTCTACTCTAGTGTATCGATGCCCTGTCTCGATATACCCTCGACTAGGAACATTTATAGGATGTAATCATCGACTACCGTGGCCCCACTAGTATGATCTCATCATAATCCCAGTAGCCGAGTACAGATCCTAAGGGATTTATCAACATGTGAGAGAAAGACAGTAAACCAATACAAGTCAACATGTTAAAATAAAGGGAAACCAAATAGCATACTATCATGACGAGCAAGAAAGTCCTCTCTGTATATATCCAAGCATCCATCATAATATACATCATATGTACAACAATGGCCTCTAGGGCATATACATAACTAACAGGTTAGTATCTACTTTAATATGAGCATATGTTTCTTGTAACATATCACTTATACATATTAGTAGAGCCCATAGGTTCTTTGCTTGATTACCAGCGTTATGATGGCAGTCACACTAGTGGGGGCTGGGTAGACTATAAGCAACATCATATACTTGTCCCTAGTCGTAGGATTATCGAGACAGGGCATCGATACTCCAAAGTAGACTAGTGTGTACGCTTCTCATCCCAGTTGGGGAGATGGTCTGTCCCATAGCCATCAGTACGTCGTACTGGAGATAGTATACAGGTGCTCGTTAGGTTACGGGTACACCGGACAGGACTCACAGGGGAACTGTTGGTTGGTATTATACCGGTCGTCGGTTAACAGTTCCCAGGTGACATGAGTACAGCATAGTCCGCAGACTTGACACTGCTACTTCGCCTCGAGTGTGTCCCACTGTTCTTAGATTGCTACCCTACCACGGCTCAAAGGAGTCATGCAAACAGGTAGCAGTTGGGTGCAGTCCCGAGCACTTGGAGGCAGTGGCGGTTAGACAGGATTCGTGTCTCCCGGTATTGGGAGTTGATATCGCGCTGTGTCAGAGAGCTATTACGCAAAGTCCCTGGCCAAGGCAAGTGAGATTTACTGGTAGGTTCCAGTAGTTTCTCAGAGTGTAATAGGCTACGCTCCGACACGACTTATACCGCTATTAGGGGACTGACGCTTGCTGCCCCCTAGGCTCGATATGCGATAGTCTTAGACCAACAGACCGGAATGTACGGAGATTGTCACATCAGGCCCAGTAGGGGTTCGGATGGGTTACCTCATCAGCCTTCTTATCAACATCTACCTGGGGACCGTTACGTACAGCTAGTGCCGCTTGCGGTCTGTGGTTAAACCCACTGCCAGCGTAGTGTCGAGTTTTTAGAGTCCCACACAGAGAGTTTTCCAGCTCCAGGCGAAACGATATAGAGGTCGTATGGTTTTACGACAAGGGTTTGGACGCATACGTGTTTAAACGCACGTACGACGTTCGGACAGTTTTTTACTAGCCGGCTTTGGTTTAAGCCAGATTCTAGTATCAGGTTATTGGATTTATACAGTCTAAAGTTTTTCCGTGTTTTCACGGATTGGAGAGACGTTCTCGTAATTTTCCAGGAAGCTTCTAGAAGCATGGTGACTTGGGGGTTAAGGTGGTATAAGCATTTATTGCTTAATGACTCATTTGTGTGATTCATCCTTAGAGTTAATGCTTCATTTATTGAGCTTATGACTCATGTGATGAATCACACAAGGTGAATGCATCAACCATGATGATTAATCATTTATATTATTTATTTGATAAATTGTTATGGTTGTTATATTCTAATGAGTTCATTTTTTTCAATATCATTCTAATGCTCACCTTCTCTCTCCTCAAGCTCTCTCATTCTTGAAACCCTAACCCTAACCTCTCATGTGTTGAGATCAAGGGTTAGCTAGACTAATACATCCATAACCTCACTCTATATCCCCTAGGTAGCTTAGATTAGCACTTTGAGCAACCTAGTTATCTCAAGTTAGAGATCAAGCTTGGAGTAGGAGCTCTCGGGTGGATCGTCTTTGACTCGAGGAGGCCATTGAGGTGACGATGTTCCAAGGAGCCTACGAGGAGTGGAGGACAGCGATGAAGACCCGAAGGACAAGTAACGTGAGGTATAACTTCGAATCCAAGTAGTTAAACCTTTCTTAGTATGCTAGTAACGGTTTAGATACGATTCATGCGCTCAAGTCCGTGTTACGAAGCTTTGATAATCGTTTTTCATATATTTCGCCTCCCCGCAAGTTCGTGGGGTGAGTGACATGGATTTACAGTGGTATCAGAGCCAACTAAACCATTAATAGCTTGTTAGCAACTAATTAGAGTTTTGATCGACGGAAAAACGCGAAAACGAAACACCGGAACCCTATCAGTTTCTGTTAATTTTAAACGTGTCGAAAAAAATATTTGATATGCCTTAAAATTCACAGCAGGGAAATATAAGAATTCTGGAAAAATACGAAGTTCTAACTCGGCTTGATGGCCGCGGATCCGTGTCAAGATTGTGCTTTTGGCCGCGGATCCGCGGCGGAGTCAATCCCGAGTTGACTCCGATTTGCTCTACAATTCATATATTTTTGTTTTCTGTTTTCCTGTATATTCTGTTTCTGCCCAGGTTACTTCAGTGCTGGTTTGCTTTTGGGGTAGACACGGAAAAAGGTTGTTGGTCGATGTTCTAAGTTATTTTCTAATTGGGTTTTTATCTGTAATGTTTAATGTGTTCGTAAAGCTCCCTTAACTGCTAGTATGTCGGTTGGCAGGGGGTTGCACATTTCTGTAATGTTTACTGTTTGTGTATATGGACATGATTGGAGTGTTGTGATGATTAGCCGGGGTTTGAGATGTGTTTTATATTCATTCATTCGATGTAAATTGTAATATGATGTAATATTCTTTTACGGGGCACCTCCAGGTTGCGGTTGTAGCCACCGTTGTATTATTTCTTTTTACTGTTTATGCTCCTAGGATAGAGGTGGGGTGCACAAACTACCGGGTACTTTGAAGTATTTAGTGGCCTACTCACGTTGTTGAGGGAGACCGCTTCATTTCGGGCACTTGGCGGGTAGTTTGCCGTACCCGTAGGGGTCTAGGGTGGGGTAATAGCTATTCATCACAACTGTTTAATCCGTCTTTTGTTGCAGGCTCAAAGAAAATGCGGATTGCTTGCATATCCAATAAAGTTCATCTGTAATCTGGAATGCTTGTTATTGCGTCTGACGAATGTACAATATCTATATATGATAGCTATTAGACGCCACTTATGTTTTACACCCGCGCTAGCCCAGCCCCCGCTCTGTCGTTAGTTAAATAACCTAACGGGTGATGACGGGACCCAGTGGCGAATGCGGATGGCATAAGAGGACGTGGTATTTTCATTGTTTTCTGCAATGATAGGATAAATGTGTTGGAGATAGTGCCCTCAGAGTCAATTATTGGATCACAGGCACGTGACTGCAATGATTGAGGGAGGACCTATCCCGGTAGGACAGTCTTACTCGAGATGATAGTATGCTATCTGGTTTATCTTTATCATCGTGTACTGCTTTAGGTGACATGACATGTCGCTATTACACGTTGATAGAGCCCCTAGGATTCTTGCTTGACTACCAGCAGTATGATGGCGATCATATACGTGGGAGCTGGTAGTCTATAAGCACATCCTTAAAAGGTCCCTAGTCGTAGGAGTTTCGAGACAGGGCATCGATACTCCATTAGTAGACTAGTGTATACAGTCGAGACCCCGACGAGGGGCGGTGGCCGGTCTCACAAGCCACTGGTGTCAGTTGGTTCACCTAAGATGTATACAGGTGCTCATTGGGTTATGAGTACACCGAACAGGACTCGCTGGGAACCTGCTAGTTGGTCTTATACCAGACGTCAGATAGCAGTTCCCTGGTGACATGTGTACATGTTAGTTCATCGACCTGAGATCGTCATTTGTCTCGTGTGAGTTCCCACTGTGCTTTGATTACTACCCTACCACGGCTCAAAGGAGTCGTGCAAACAGGTTTTAGTTGGGTACAGTCCCGAGCCACATGGAGGCAGTGAGCGGATCTTCAGGGGTTCGTCTCTCCCGGTATTGGGGGTGAGGTCGCGCTGTGCCTAGGAGAGCCATTACGCAAAGCCCTCGGCCGAGGCAGGAGATTTACTGGTAGGTATTCCAGTAGTATCTCAGGGCGTTCTGGGCTACACTCCGACACGACTTGTACCGCTTTTGGGGGTCTGACTTTTACCAACCCCCTAGGCCCGACATGCGATACTCATAGACGAACGGACCGGACTGTACGGATATTGTCACTGACAGGCTCAGTAGGGTGTCAGGATGAGTTCGCTCATCGACGTCCCTTTTGGTCAATAGCTGGTGGCCCGTCACGTATTGGCTAATACCTCTGACGTGCTAGTGGTTAAATCCACAGCCATAGTATTGACGAGTCTTTAGAGTCCACCACACTTACAGTTACTCAAGCTTTCGGGCGAAACGTTGTAGAGGCCGTATGGAGATATGGCAGGGTCCGATCAGATACGTGCGGTATTGCACGGATCAGGATCGGACAGTTTTGTACTAGTGGCCGTATAGTTATATGGCAGGGTTCGATCTGATACGTGCGGTATTGCACGGATCAGGATCGAACGGTTTTTACTAGCCGGCTTTGGCTTAAGCCGGTCCTAGTTTAGTACAGTGTAGATTTTGTCTCATTGCATTTGTATCCGGACGGAATACAGATGCGGGTGTGTATGCACAGTATCGGGGTTTTCCTGTAATTTATTACGGGACCAGTTTTCTGGAGTTGTCAGTTTGCATTCCGTTCCGGCCGGTTTTCATTTGTTCTTTCCCGGCCGGACTTTTCCGATGGAGGGGGTTATTTGCAATTGTGCAAATAACATTTGTAGAGGGGGGTTTCTTGCAAATATATTCATTATGATAGGATAAGCCTCCTTGCTTTTTCATGATGATTTT
The DNA here is from genome assembly GCA_030015575.1 of Agapanthus africanus. NCBI lineage: Eukaryota > Viridiplantae > Streptophyta > Magnoliopsida > Asparagales > Amaryllidaceae > Agapanthus > Agapanthus africanus. The sequence continues at coordinate 202,813,636 of JASDDO010000008.1, read as the reverse complement.
TGCATTAATGAGATTTGAAAGGGTATGGAGAGAAAAGTATGGTTGATGTTTCTTTTGCTTTAGGATGTGGTCACCTCTTTCTATCTCCTACACTCACCTCCCTTAGTTGTATTCCTCCCACCATTTCCCACATATATTGGCCGGCCACATTAGAGGAGGGGAGGGGATTTCATTTTTGTGAGGGTAGTGGAAAATTATTCTTTCATATCATTTTTCATTGCCACTAAAATCCCCAAGTTCATATCTTGTTGATTCCTCCATCAAGGCAACTACAAACCCCAAATGAGACTAGCATGATCTACACCACATTCTATAGCACATCTTGGGCACGTTGACTTGCCAGCTTCGTGCCCTAGTTGCCTCGGTATTGAGGCGGGAGCCCGTAAAAGACGCAGGCGATGTGGTGCCCTTCCGACGAGGAGGCGACGATATGGAGACAAGACTTTCCGCGGGAGATCGGGACGATGACGAGAAGACCGGAGGACTCGGATCACTCGGTATACTTCTCTTCCCATCTCTTGTTAGCTAGTATAGGCTAATGGTTAACGATCCGGGTTTTATTGTCCGCGGTAGCGCCAGTTTCCAAGTAAGGAAAATTTTTGATTCCGCATTTTGGCCTCGGTAAGACGGCCGGGGCGCTGCCGTGGCGCAACATGGTATCAGAGCCACGCCATTAACCTTCTCTAGCTTGTTCTAATGTGTTTTACTTATCCGATCAACCAAAATTCCAAAAACCTCATTTTTGTTCACATCAGTTTCTGTTGAAAATTTTTGGTGTCTAAAAATTTTTCAGGTTGTAAAAAACTAATGCACTGGAAATTTTAAGACTTCTGTGAAAATTCGACACAGTCAGTCGATTAGTGGAGCGCGTAACCGCGGCCAAACCCCCCCTTGGGCCGCGGTTCCGCCGCACTCTGGTCTCGTCACTGTGTCCAATTTTTCCAGTGGGCTTGTGGGCTAATTTTAGGGGTTTTGGGATATTAAATTTGGGCCCAGATTTTCTGTGACTGCTACAGTATTGCCTGGGGGCCCACTTGTTAATTGTTTGATCGATCGGATATTTTAAACACAGTATTTCACAGTATTTACATTATATCTGCGACCGTGAATGTCACTTGATCGGTAAATCCCGTCTAACTGCTATAGCTCGGTTAGACGGATTTGTGAACGTGACTTTCACGTTGATGTTGTGTGTTTATGCTGTAATGTTGCGGATCGGTCGTGGGGGATAGCCTGGATGCAATGTTAGTACAGTTTTGTTTTATATGTACATTTGATATTGCGGGGCGAGCGTCCGACATGTGGACTGCCGTCACTGCCTGATTGTATTATTCTTTTGGGGCACGACCTGGTTGCGGTCGATGTACCCGGTGTATGTATATTTTACTTTCTGTACTAGGATTACCCCGAGGAGGGGTGCACGGATAGTCGGGTTCTAGAGGGCAACGGGCCCGCATCTCATGGCATTGAGACGGAGGGGGCTTCACTCTAGGATTGGCAGGCTATTCGCCGCACTCGTAGGGGTACAGGTTGACCCAGGAGGGGTGCCCAAGTTACCGGATTCCGTGAAGTGCTGGGTGGTCCATTCACGGTGCTGAAGGGGGCTGCCTCGCTTCAGGTTTTGGCGGGTGACTTGCCGCGCCCGTAGGGTTCTAGGATTTCATTGCACAGGCTATCCACACGACCAGGGGAACGTCGGGTTTCAGCAGCGGCTCTGTGAAACCCGGGGCTTCCAGATATCTGTATTGTTCTGTGATGCTGTATATTTCTGTGATGTTGCATTTTATCACGCCTTGAGCGAATATAATATATTGGTATATATATTAGTAGATGTTGTATATGTTTTGCATCCGCGCTAGTCCAGTCCCCGCTCTGTCGTTAGTTAAGTAACCTAACGGGTGATGACGGGACCCAGTGGCGAATGCGGATGGCATATACGTACATCAGTATATTTTCGTTCTTTGTGGTGTGATCCATTGATGGGACTGCGTTGATTCAGATCAATGCAAGATAAACAAACCTATTCTGATGTTGTTGGAACAATTTTTCAAAAAAAAAAGGTTGTTATTGCAAGGACGTTCACTTTTGTTTTGCATCGTGGTATTCAGTTGGAATATCCTGCTCCTCAGTCGACGAGGCAAGGGCCGAGATCCCTTCACCGGGAGTGACCCCTTGGACAAAAGTTTGCGTCAGGGCAATAACTTCACTATAGCCGATTACTTTTTCTTTGCATCGTGGTATTCAGTTGGAATATCCTGCACCTCATTCTACGGGGAAAGAGCCGAGATCCCTTCACCGGGAGTGACCTCTTTAGCAAAGGTTTTCATCACTATATTTTTATAAAAGGCTATGCAGTTTCTTCAACGATATCAAGTTCATTACGTTAAAGGTTTTTCGCCAAAAACCAGCCGTAGCCCTCCGTCATTTCCTACAGGTATTATTTAGTATTCGTGCTGCGTTTGTTGACCTAGTCAAGACGTAGTGTTCGGTAGCTGAGTGGTACTTGTTTGTTGCATAAGTGAGATTGGTTAAGACAGTCGTGCTGCCTTGTTGACCTAGTCAAGGGCACGTACGGGTAGGTTTAATGCAATCCAGAATAATGACGGGTTGAACTTGACTGGCGGTTTATGGTTTGTTGACCTAGTCAATGTCATAAACCGCTTGGGGTAAAAATCACATCGGGAGTTTCAAAAGAACTGAAACTTGCCAGGCATGCGCATACCTTCTGGAGTGTGGTGACTTGAGTGGATTCCGTCAAGTTATCATGCGATGATAGTTGGATCCCGATTCCCACTGATGAGTTAGTTTACTCCTCGGGTGACCCCGACTAATTCTTCTTTCAGGTTTGGAGGAGATTTTGAGGTACAGTGGGAGGTTTCCAGATTAGATAAAGTGATAACCATTCTGATCTAGATTAGAGTGCACGCTGAGTGTTTCTTTTCTCTCTCTCTTTGGCAGCGACCATTGACCCGACCCTGGACTTTGACTCAGTGACCAAGTTGACCGAACCTTCTTAACACTGGCTTTTGGATTGTCAGAGTTGCAGACCTCATTGCCACTCCTACTTTTACCCTTTTCTCCAGGACACCCCGCATTACTGCGAACGTCTACTTCCATTGGACAAAACCATCGTATGGTTAGATACGAACTCGAAGGAATTCGAGGATGGTTTCCGGTTCTGGAGAAAACGGATAGGATTATTCAGTTGTCTTTTCCCTTTTACCTTCTCTCAAGTTGTGAGTACTCCTTGGTTTAGGAGATAGCACACCTATTACGCAAATTGGATAGTCTTCTTCCAAACCTTAGGCTGGTGCCGACCGGTAGGGAATGAAGAAAACCAATTAGCCTAAACGGTGTGCAGAAGGTATTAAGATTAAGACAAAGCAAGGGATTAGTAAGAGGGCAAAGTAAATTGCGACTGCTATTCACGACCGAACCAAGTATTTCTTCGCCAATCCTAAATCACCTTTGTATTTCTCCAGGACACTCCGTATTACTACGAAGATCCACAGTTTATTTGGATACTCCATCGTATGGTTATATACGAACTCGAAAGAAACTTGTTCCAGTTCGGGGATGGATTCTGGTTCAGGAGAAATAGGAATAAGGTTTATTCGGTTGTCTTTTATCTTCACCTTCTCTCGCTTTGCGAGTGCTCCTAGGATTAGGACAGTACACCTTTTATGCTTATTGGATAGTCTTCTTCCAAACCATAGGCTGGTGCCGAACGGTAGGGAAGGAAGAAAACCATTTGGCCTAAAGGGGTGTGCAGACGGCAATGACTAAAGACATATAAAGGGATTTGGACAGATGGCAAAGAGATATACGGTTACAGTTGTGAATCTGGATAATGGAAGAGGCATTACTAAGAATACCGGAATACCCCACCGAAACATTTCAATGTTTCAGTTTCACTGTGTAATGTTAAAAGAAAACTGATTTCCCGATTAGATACTTACTCCAGGGTATGTATTTACCAGGTATGATTCTCACATCTGTATGGTTTTACAGATGATGAGTGGGAGTAAGTTATTGGGAATAGGGTGATCATCCTCATTATATCGGGATTCGTTGTAATCGGTGATATTTGAGGAGATCATCTGGGCTGTTTGCCGGTCGGCAAATATTTGGTTTTGAATATCCGCTGTTGTGCACCAATTTCAAATTGATATATCTGTACGTCTATTTTCATAGAATGAGATATTCCTTTTGATATTATGTCGATGACATTTACCTATATCAGTGGATGGTTAGGTAAGGAGCATTAAACAGCGGTGTAATTCTTCTCAACCATAAGTACAGTTTCAACCTACGACGCACAGTGAAAGAGTTGTTAGACTCAGCGGACTTATACAGAGTATTGTATGTTGTCCAGTGTCCATTAGGACAGAGGGGTTGGTCCTCATACTATATTCTGTTTACTTTTAACTTCTCTAGTTCTTAGACATGTGTTTCGTAGGAACACAGGGTCTAAGTTTTGAGGAGTTATAGGTATTTGAATAGAGTAGAGAACCAGATCTAGCAAGTATCGGGATTCTTCAATGTGATCGAAGATGTAGGTACTTGTCTATGGTATTCAGTTGATAGTAATGATAAAGAGAAATTGCTTCTCTTTCAGGTTACTCATAATTGGAAGCATTCCTAAGTTGAGTAACGCTGATCGGCCTCCTTCCATTTAGTTGACATGCACTGGAGACAGCTGCATGATTTGAATCTGGTTCAATTAAATCAGTGCCTCTGATTCTATATTGGATATAGAACAGTTCATATCTTAACGATGTTAAGGTACGGGGAGTTGTCCGGCTTATGCTTAAAACCAGACACTGGACAACTCAAGGCACGTTTCTGTAATGGCTGTTTGTGGGTTGACCCAGGCTATGACGAGGGTTGACTTTCTACCATCTGGCAGATCAATAGAAATATTGTTCTAGACTCGCCACAGTTTTATTAAAAATGGATTTTTTCAAAAACAGTAGTGGGAGTATGGTAGAACTGGAAGTGATTCCAGAACCGCAAACGATTACTGAAGATTTGATAAGGAACCTAAAGATTCAATCTGTTTTGACATTCCATTGTCCACTCCGCAGATAAGGTGGGTAACTTCAGGCACCCGAGAGGTACTCCGGTAGCCTCAAGGACGGTGACAGGGAAGTTCTTGTTTACCCACACTTGCCATTGTTGTTGTTCCAGGCTGCGAGACCCGGCAGGAGGATGAGTATAGCGTCGTTCTAAACTAGCTTTAGAAGTGCACGTCTATATGACTCTGGCAGAGGGTTGTCGTAGTCAGTGGGAGCAGCGGAAGCATTGGTGGACATCAGGCTTATGTCTATTTATAGACTAAAGTAGTTATAGCGGAGGTAGATCATCTATTTCTGATGTGACAGTCATAGGTTTTTGACGTCATCAGAATAGGGGATCGATCTCTTAAGAAGGTAGTAGGGTGTGATGTCCTGGTTTTGGATGACATACACAGAGTAGGAAAGGAAACTCCTATACTACGATCGGTTATACTTTGGTCGTCACACAGTGGTTTCTCCACAAAGGACTTGGATATTATATCAGACATTCTGGCTACTAGATCTATGGTTTTAGATCTAGATTTGGATGGTTTCCTAATCTGGGTACCTTGACAGCATTCTATGAGTATTTAGAATGGACGACTCCTGGCACGGTAGTACACCTGCAGGTAATGGAGTCACCCTCTCTAAAGGTGTCTTACAGACTAAAGGGGAGAGGGATACGCATGATTGACAGATCACTTGCTTAGGCAATTGAGTCAATCATGAGATGTCAAGTACCACACCAGATGTTGTTCTTGCAGTAGATGCAATAAGTTGATATTAATCCAATCCTGGAGAAACAATCGGAAGCAGTTTTAGAACATAAGTTGATGTTCTAGGGATAACGCCAGCCTCTTTTAGGAGACGGTTATCATTCCAGGCTTCCAAGGTGACATGGATGGCAGAGTGGCTGTCAGAGTTATAGTTTCTCCTTCTGACGAGGGGCAGTATTTTGGACAGGTAGTCCAAGGCAATACTGAGGGAGGCATGGCGCTGGGTACTGATTAAGTTCAGTTATCGATACAGTCTAAGAAGTTTGGATTTGGAGTTCATTCATGAGCTAGGTCCCATCAGATATCCAGACATTCTCTAAAACAGGTATTGCTCATTTCGGGAGATGGCTTTCTCTGCGAACTTGAGATATAGAGAGACATAGAAAGAAACATCACAGCGGATCCACTCACTGAGGCTATTCCTCGAACGCAATAGTTTCGCAAACGAGCTTTGTGAGACTGACTAGTAGAGGAGTTGGGTGTTCGGTATCACACGGGCTGTGAGTATGCGACATCGCAATAATTAGCCTTGAGTGCAAGTGGGAGATTGTTGGAGATAGTGCCCTCAGAGTCAATTATTGGATCACAGGCACGTGACTGCAATGATTGAGGGAGGACCTATCCCGGTAGGACAGTCTTACTCGAGATGATAGTATGCTATCTGGTTTATCTTTATCATCGTGTACTGCTTTAGGTGACCTGACATGTCGCTATTACACGTTGATAGAGCCCCTAGGATTCTTGCTTGACTACCAGCAGTATGATGGCGATCATATACGTGGGAGCTGGTAGTCTATAAGCACATCCTTAAAAGGTCCCTAGTCGTAGGAGTTTCGAGACAGGGCATCGATACTCCATTAGTAGACTAGTGTATACAGTCGAGACCCCGACGAGGGGCGGTGGCCGGTCTCACAAGCCACTGGTGTCAGTTGGTTCACCTAAGATGTATACAGGTGCTCATTGGGTTATGAGTACACCGGACAGGACTCGCTGGGAACCTGCTAGTTGGTCTTATACCAGACGTCAGATAGCAGTTCCCTGGTGACATGTGTGCAGGTTAGTTCATCGACCTGAGATCGTCATTTGTCTCGTGTGAGTTCCCACTGTGCTTTGATTACTACCCTACCACGGCTCAAAGGAGTCGTGCAAACAGGTTTTAGTTGGGTACAGTCCCGAGCCACATGGAGGCAGTGAGCGGATCTTCAGGGGTTCGTCTCTCCCGGTATTGGGGGGTGAGGTCGCGTTGTGCCTAGGAGAGCCATTACGCAAAGCCCTCGGCCGAGGCAGGAGATTTACTGGTAGGTATTCCAGTAGTATCTCAGGGCGTTCTGGGCTACACTCCGACACGACTTGTACCGCTTTTGGGGGTCTGACTTTTACCAACCCCCTAGGCCCGACATGCGATACTCATAGACGAACGGACCGGACTGTACGGATATTGTCACTGACAGGCTCAGTAGGGTGTCAGGATGAGTTCGCTCATCGACGTCCCTTTTGGTCAATAGCTGGTGGCCCGTCACGTATTGGCTAATACCTCTGACGTGCTAGTGGTTAAATCCACAGCCATAGTATTGACGAGTCTTTAGAGTCCACCACACTTACAGTTACTCAAGCTTTCGGGCGAAACGCTGTAGAGGCCGTATGGAGATATGGCAGGGTCCGATCAGATACGTGCGGTATTGCACGGATCAGGATCGGACAGTTTTGTACTAGTGGCCGTATAGTTATATGGCAGGGTTCGATCTGATACGTGCGGTATTGCACGGATCAGGATCGAACGGTTTTTACTAGCCGGCTTTGGCTTAAGCCGGTCCTAGTTTAGTACAGTGTAGATTTTGTCTCATTGCATTTGTATCCGGACGGAATACAGATGCGGGTGTGTATGCACAATATCGGGGTTTTCCTGTAATTTATTACGGGACCAGTTTTCTGGAGTTGCCAGTTTGCATTCCGTTCCGGCCGGTTTTCATTTGTTCTTTCCCGGCCGGACTTTTCCGATGGAGGGGGTTATTTGCAATTGTGCAAATAACATTTGTAGAGGGGGGTTTCTTGCAAATATATTCATATGATAGGATAAGCCTCCTTGCTTTTTCATGATGATTTTTGCATTAATAAAATTTGAAAGGGTATGGAGAGAAAAGTATGGTTGATGTTTCTTTTTCTTTAGGATGTGGTCACCTCTTTCTATCTCCTACACTCACCTCCCTTAGTTGTATTCCTCCCACCATTTCCCACATATATTTTCCGGCCACATTAGAGGAGGGGAGGGGATTTCATTTTTGTGAGGGTAGTGGAAAATTATTCTTTCATATCATTTTTCATTGCCACTAAAATCCCCAAGTTCATATCTTGTTGATTCCTCCATCAAGGCAACTACAAACCCCAAATGAGACTAGCATGATCTACACCACATTCTATAGCACATCTTGGGCACGTCGACTTGCCAGCTTCGTGCCCGAATTGCCTCGGTATTGAGGCGGGAGCCCGTAAAAGACGCAGGCGATGTGGTGCCCTTCCGACGAGGAGGCGACAATATGGAGACAAGACTTTCCGCGGGAGATCGGGACGATGACGAGAAGACCGGAGGACTCGGATCACTCGGTATACTTCTCTTCCCATCTCTTGTTAGCTAGTATAGGTTAATGGTTAACGATCCGGGTTTTATTGTCCGCGGTAGCGCCAGTTTCCAAGTAAGGAAAATTTTTGATTCCGCATTTTGGCCTCGGTAAGACGGCCGGGGCGCTGCCGTGGCGCAACAAAATGATGGGACGCATTATAATAATGCAAAGAAAATAAACCAAAAATGAATCGTTGGAAAAGTTTAAAAGAAACCACTCGGTTATTTTTAAAACAGAAGATATTTTTAATTGCGGAGCTTTAACCACTCCTTTTAAAAGCTATCAGGTTCCTTCGTTTATATCAAGTTCACTACGTTCACTGTTTTTCCAAAACCATTCGTAGCCCTCCGTCATTTCGTATGAATATTCAATAGTATTCAAGCTATGTTTGTTGACATTCGTCAAGGCATAGTGATTGGTAGCTATTGGGTGTTCATATGCAGCATAGATAGATGAGTTGGTTTGGGACAGTCATATTACCTTGTTGACCTTCGTCAATGGTATGTACGGGTGGGTTCAAATTAACCTGGATAATGACGGGTAGAACTTGACATGTGACTTATGATTTGTTGACCTTCGTCAAGGTCATAAGAGCATGGGGCAAGAATCCACATCGGGAATTTCTAAAGAAACTGAAATTTGCAGAGAGATGCATACCATTTTGGAGTTTGATGAATGTTGGTAGGATTCCTTCAACATTATCATACGATGAAATTTTGGATCCCGATCCTTCTGTGAGTATATACTACTTATCAGGACATTCATCACTTAACGATCAATACTATAAACCAAGTAGGTGCCTAGAAAGTTGTCAGCGGGGCTCCGCCCCTAGAGAAAAGAGGTTCTTTAATTAAGGAACTTCGCGAAAGCGTTGGAAAACCTCCCTCGAAGTATCGACACTGACCTGGCTGAACGGTTAAGCAAGAATTGTACAGTGAGAATAGTCCTGGCTAATTCTTCTTTTATGGTTTGAGGAAGGATTCGAGAAACAGTGGGAGCCATCCTGTTTAGATAAATTAAAAACCACTCTAAAGTTGCAAGAGCATCATACTAAAAGTGTTTTCTTCTCTCTCTCTTAATTGCAGCGACCTTGTGACCACGACTAGGTTACATCTAGATAACAAATTGACTGAATCTGACTTATATGACTGGCAAAGGTCTGTCCAGATGTCCATTTCCTATAACAAGCTGGACCACCCTATTAATACTCAAGATCCCGCCGTCCCAGGTCCAGTTTCCACTATCACGGATTTGAATATCCGTCAGACAAGGGAAAAGGATAAAGCGAAAGCCAAGTGCCTCGTATTAGCTTTAGTTGATGGTGTATACCAGAAGCAGCACGAGAAGATGGACTCAGTTTCCATCTTTCTCCATAACAAAGATTTATATGGAGAGCAATCTCATATCACAAGATATGAGACCTCGACCGAATTAATTCAAGCGAGGTTGGCCGTCGGGTCATCTGTAGGGGACAACGTCCTTACAATGACTAGCTGTATTGATCAGCTCAAGGACCTGAAGACCACGTTGGAGAACGAGTCAGATACTGACTTGATTCTACAGTCTCTACCTTCTACCCTGAAGGAAACCAGGGAAGTAGAAGGAAAGAGAAGGGCAAAAGTTTCGGGACTGGATATAGTAAAAGAGGGACGTTCCTATTGTTATGGGATTGGGTATAGGCAGAAAGATTGCAGGCCTTTAGAAGCCATTAGCAAGGATACGAAGCATGTTGTGGCTTCAGCCTCAAGTGTGTTAGTAATTAAGAACTGTTTGTCAATTAACTCTACTTTCTGGGTACTAGATACCGGAGCAGGATCTCATATCTGTAATTCATTACATGCTTTGAGAAACCGTAGAGTTATAAAGGTAGGTGATTAGTCTCTCAGAGTTGCAAACGGAATGAGCATGGACGCTGAATCCGTGGGAGAATATTGCCTAGGTTTGACAAGTGGGCAGATATTGATTCTACGTAATTGTCTGTATGTACCTAGTATGACTTGTAATATCATATCAGTGTCCTCACTTTCGAGAGAGGGATATAATTTTACATTCGTAAGCGATGTAGTACACATCCACCTAAATCAAGTTCTGATTGGGTCTGGTACATTAGATAACGGCATATACGTATTGAGTCAAGCTCAGGTTTTCAATATCCAGAACACACTTAAAAGAAAGTCTCCGGAATTAAATCAGGCTTTCTTATGGCATTGTAGACTAGGTCACATCAATGAGAGAAGGTTGACTAAGTTACATAAAGAAGGATATTTGGATCCGTTCGAATATCAAACATATGCAACTTGTCAATCCTGTCTCAAAGGAAAGATGACAAAGACTCCATTCACTGGACACGGAGTAAGAGCAAGCGAGCTCTTGGGACTCGTACACAGTGACGTGTGCGGTCTAGTGTCTACACATGCGAGAGGTGTTTATTCCTACTTCATTACTTTTACGGATGATTTCTCTAGGTATGGATATGTCTTCTTAATGAAGCATAAATCCGAGGCCTTTGAGAAATTCCAAGAATACAGGAATGAAGTGGAAAAACAAACAGGCAAGAGTATAAAGACACTGAGATCTGATAGAGGTGGTGAATACTTAAGTGCCGAATTCCTGGGTTACTTAAAAGAGAATGGAATTCTCTCTCAGCTAACTCCTCCATGTTGGGTTAGCCTAGCACCCTATGTAGAGTTTGGAAGTATCACATGTCACAAAGATGGAATTTTTAGGGTGCTAAGTTAACGATCATTGAATCGTTCCTAGAAAATTAGGGTTTCAAATTTTTGCACATCAACATAAGCTAGAAAAGCAAGGGTTTTAAGAGTACAACCTTTGTAGCTCCCTACGCTAGACTCCTCGGCTACTTAGGGTTTGGAAAAGCTCTGCTTGAACTCCTCTAGGTCACCGATGATCGACCCAGAGTACGCTTTGTCCAAGCTAGCGACTTTGCAAGATCAAGAATGAAAATCGAAGCTAACACTCTAAACAAGTGGGCAAGACTTGGGTAGAATGATGTTGTCGTGGCTTTTCTCACTTCAAAATCCTAACTTGATGAGTATTTTGCTCACTTGAGATTTCTAGAGAGCAATGGAAGAAGAAGGAAGAAGATGATGGCTTTTTGAGAAGAAGATAAATTCAACTCATGAAAGAAAAATAGAAAATATATCAATATATATTTTCCACTTCTCATATCAAACCATGGTTAGGATATTATTGAATTTGAGTTAAAAACACAAAAGGAAAAGTAATCCATGGTCAAATGGTGGGTGAGAATGGTTAGGTCAAGAAGAGTGTAGAAAGCATCCATGAATTATCCTTTTCTTTTCTTTTGTTTTAAATCAAATGCAATAATAAATCATATATAAATCCAACCATGATGTGAGTCTTATATTGCCACCATTTTCATGTATGTACAACCATGAAGGATGTATGTATGTGTGTGTGTATGTACATCCATATGTGCATGAATCTATAAAGAAGGCATACATGCATGCATACATCCATCAAACACAAGAAAAGGATTTCAAGTGAGAAGCTAATGGTTAAATGATAAATCAACACTTGATTTATCAAACCGGTCATATCACATACGACCCTACCGAAAGCAAGCCACCCAATCAATATACGGTATTCTATACGCGCATTTTAACCGGGTCCATGCGCATATCGCATACGCGCACCACAACGTTTCGCCTGGACTAGGTAACACCTTTGTGGGACTCTGAGACTCGTCAATACGCCGGCAGTGGGTGATGATCATATCAAGCACCCCCAAGCCGCAAACGGTCAGCTAAACGTAACGGCCACCCAGGTATTGAACGATCAGAAGAGAACAAGCGAACCTGCTACAACTCCCGTCGAGCCAACCGGCAACACTACCGTGCAGTCCGGTCTCCTCGTCTGATATGTCGCATATCAAGTCTAGGGGTGGTAAACGTCAGACCCCAATAACCGATAAGTCGTGCCGATGTGAGGCTCATAACGGGTCGAGAAACTACTGGTAACACTTACCAGTAAATCTCCAATCAGCCCTAGCCAGGGACTTCCCTGTTACGGCCAATCGAGCACAGTGCAACATCAACCCCCAATACCGGGAGAGACGAAACCCCTCCTATCGCTCATTGCCTCCATGTGACTCGGGACTGTACCCAAAAACCACCGTTTTGCATGCCCTCATGGACGTGGTAAGGTGGAAATCAAAGCACAGTGGGAATCAAACAAGACTCTATGACGATCTCGGGTCTACAGACTAACCTGCACAAGTGTCACCTGAGAACTGCCATCTGACGTGAGGTATAATACTATCTGGGAGTTCTCGGCGAGTCCGTCCAATGTACCCAGTCTCCACTGAGCACCCGTATACCATCTCTGATGTCAAACACCAATGGATATGGGATCATCTATCGCCCATCTCATGGGTCGAGAAGTGTATACGCTAGTCTACACCGGTATATCGATGCCCCGTCTCGATACACCTACGACTAGGGACCTTGAAGGATGTACTTATGGACTACCATGTCCCTACTAGTATGATCCGTATCATAATCCAGGTAGTCAAGTACACATCCTAAGGGCTTTACCAATATGTAACCATAAGACAGTATAAAGAGACAAGTATACATGTTAAGATAAAGAGCAACCAGATAGTATACTATCATATCGAGCAAGAAAGCCATCTCTATATATGTCCAAGCATCCAATATAATATACATCATCTGTACAATACTGGCCTCTAGGACATACATACAACTAACAATCTCCCACTTGCACTAGAGCCAGCTGCTGTAGTATCGCATACCGAGCATCCCGAAGAGTCTCTCAAACTGTATCTGGGGAATGGCCTTCGCGAGTGGATCCGCTGTGTTATTCTTCGTGTCAACCCTCCTGGCCTCGATCTCCCGGCGATCAACTATCTCCCGGATCAGGTGATACCGCCTCAGAATATGCCTGGATCGCTGATGGGACCTGGGTTCCTTGGCCAAAGCCACTGCTCCATTGTTATCGCAATACAAAGGTATTGGATGCTCAATGGATGGAACCACTCTAAGTTCAGTAATGAACTTCTTGATCCAGACAGCTTCTTTGGCAGCATTGTTGGCAGCGATATATTCAGCCTCCATCGTCAAGTCTGCCACGGTTTCCTGCTTAGAACTCTTCCAGCTAACTGCCCCTCCGTAAAAGGTAAAGACAAATCCCGACTGCGACTTAGAGTCGTCGTCCTTATCACTCTAGAAGCTCGAATCGGTAAAGGACTCGTTTAGACCATAATATTGCATTTTTTCATTCCTCTATTCTTATCCTTTTTATAAATAAACAGGTACTCTTGACGCACGTTTGTTGCATATTACAGGATACAGGATCTGGAGCAAATACAGTGAAAAAGACACAAAACAACAAAAAAGGGACTTTTGACCAACAATTAGACGGATCCTAGTCAAGCCTAGATGAAGAACAGTGCAAGGTCCAAAATGTCAAGTGAACGGTCAAAAGATACGAACAAGTTTTCGCTGAAGATCTGGGGAAGACCCAGAAGCCCAACAGAGAAAATACATATGAAAATAGGGAGCCCAAGAAAATACAACCCAAGTGCAGAAAGTTGGTGACCCAAGCCCACCAAAGGGCCGCGGATCCGCGGCCCAAGCCAACATTTGCCGCGGATCCGCGGCCATTCAGAGCCCATGTCGGTGGAATTTTTCTGTGTCGGTGCGTCAGTGCGGGTGTTGGGATTTTTCGAGGGCATATCTGTAATTGCACATGCGCGAGACTCTGAAACCCTAATTTTACCTGTTTACTTATAAATTGTAATCTCAAATCTATAAAACCCTATGCCACTTTTCAATCAATAAAATTCAGACTTTCTGAGAGTAAATTCAGATATGTTCTTCTTGTTTGGAGGGAGCCATCGAATTAGTAAGTAATTTTATTTCTGTTCCTTTAATTAAAATGTTTTCTCATCCCCTAATGAGCGAGTAATCTCCTCGCTTGTTAGGGTTAGCCTTAGGGAAAGGGTTGAGAGATGAGATCTCTCACCCCTTTCAATGCCACCTTCACCTAATGAATTAGAACTCCATGCATACGCGCACAACCTCTCCCTGCGGCATCCTACCCCTCGAGGTAACGATGAACCGTAGTATAAAGGGCCGGTTGCGTGCGTTTTCCATGGGGGTTAGGGTAATTATCAACAAAGGAAGGATACGAATCTAGAGGAAGAATATCTTCCCAAGAGATTCGGATCCACTTTATTAATAATTACCGTAACATCTAATAGATCTAAAAAAGAAGGCATTGAAAGCGGTGAGGAAAACGTTAATCTCCAAAACTTCCCCTAAGCCTAACCCTAGCAAGACTCTTAATTAGATTAATTAGATCCAGTTTTTATAGATTTTTATAAACCAATCAAAACGACATTTTGAATCAACTCGTTAAAACACATAAAAGAAATTTACCCGTCTCTGTGGATCGACCCGTACTCACCGGCTAGCTGCGAAGCGACGCCGTTTCTGATTGCGGTAAACTTATATTTTTGACATTAATCAAATGGCGCATTTGATTAGTGTCAAAAATATAAGTTTTCCGCAATCAGAAACGGCGTCGCTTCGCAGCTAGCCGGTGAGTACGGGTCGATCCACAGAGACGGGTAAATTTCTTTTATGTGTTTTAACGAGTTGATTCAAAATGTCGTTTTGATTGGTTTATAAAAATCTATAAAAACTGGATCTAATTAATCTAATTAAGAGTCTTGCTAGGGTTAGGCTTAGGGGAAGTTTTGGAGATTAACGTTTTCCTCACCGCTTTCAATGCCTTCTTTTTTAGATCTATTAGATGTTACGGTAATTATTAATAAAGTGGATCCGAATCTCTTGAGAAGATATTCTTCCTCTAGATTCGTATCCTTCCTTTGTTGATAATTACCCTAACCCCCATGGAAAACGCACGCAACCGGCCCTTTATACTACGGTTCATCGTTACCTCGAGGGGTAGGATGCCGCAGGGAGCGGTTGTGCGCGTATGCATGGAGTTCTAATTCATTAGGTGAAGGTGGCATTGAAAGGGGTGAGAGATCTCATCTCTCAACCCTTTCCCTAAGGCTAACCCTAACAAGCGAGGAGATTACTCGCTCATTAGGGGATGAGAAAACATTTTAATTAAAGGAACAGAAATAAAATTACTTACTAATTCGATGGCTCCCTCCAAACAAGAAGAACAGATCTGAATTTACTCCCAGAAAGTCTGAATTTTATTGATTGAAAAGAGGCATAGGGTTTTACAGATTTGAGATTACAATTTATAAATAAACAGGTAAAATTAGGGTTTCAGAGTCTCGCGCATGTGCAATTACAGATATGCCCTCGAAAAATCCCAACACCCGCACCGACGCACCGACACAGAAAAATTCCACCGACACGGGCTCTGAATGGCCGCGGATCCGCGGCAAATGTTGGCTTGGGCCGCGGATCCGCGGCCCTTTGGTGGGCTTGGGTCACCAACTTTCTGCACTTGGGTTGTATTTTCTTGGGCTCCCTATTTTCATATGTATTTTCTCTGTTGGGCTTCTGGGTCTTCTCCAGATCTTCAGTGAAAACTTGTTCGTATCTTTTGACCGTTCACTTGACATTTTGGACCTTGCACTGTTCTTCGTCTAGGCTTGACTAGGATCCGTCTAATTGTTGGTCAAAAGTCCATTTTTCTGTTGTTTTGTGTCTTTTTCACTGTATTTGCTCCAGAAACCTGTATCCTGTAATATGCAACAAACGTGCTTCAAGAGTACCTGTTTATTTATAAAAGGGATAAGAATAGGGGAATGAAAAAATGCAATATTATGGTCTAAACAAATACCCCCAAACTTATCTTTTGCTCGTCCTCGAGCAAACTTATTATTTTATTCACTAAAATCCTAACCGCACTTTCGCAGGGAAACGCGATTGCACTAAGCACGTGCAACAAGCCGTTAAACCTCTAGGTGTCCCTAGTAGGAGGAGTGTTGTCTCCTGAGGGTTTTCAGCGGATACTACCCACAAAATCCTATCAACTTGGCCCATTTACTTTTGTTCTCCAATTAGGTTTTCTAACAAGGAATTCTATTATCTTATACTTGTAAATTATCCACCCACATTCTTCACACTTCCTAATCATCTAACTTAAGATTATATATGTTTTGTAGACCTACTTAGCTTTTGGCATCTCTTAAGTCTTCCTTCTAGGGTTCCATCTCCACTTAGGAATTTCTATCACTCTATTAAAGATACAAGTTCTATCTTTCATTCCTCTCTCTTATCTAAGTTCCAATCACATACCCCTACGTGTGTGTATAGATCACCCCTACACTTGGAAATTCAAATCAATCAATCATGCCCTTGTCCGTTGTCCAAAGCACTTATTAATTTGTGAATTTTTTTTTAAAATGAAATTCGCTTACACATCCTTCATGCGACCGTTAATACTTCTTGAGGTACTAACGACCGATTACAAGATGTGTTAGCACTTTAAAGCGTACTTCCTAGTTTTGCAACACCCAAGACTTTAGCAGTGACTCCCAAACCAGTTGGTCTAAGGCACTAGGTGATAAGGCACCCTCGCTAAATATTTTTTCTATTTTTACTGCCTTAAGTAATCACAAAAAACCAGTGTCCATTTTTTTCTTTATTCACTTTTTTTTCTTTTATTTTCTTCGTACTAAGGACTTTAGACAAGAGTATTTCAAGGTCTCTTCTACTATTCCAAGTTTCAAGGTGCGTGATTGTGCAAATTGTAGGGTGTACATTTTCAGAATCTAGACTTAAGCTAGGAACTAATTTTCAAACTTATACTCTAATAAGAACATCAATACTCTTCCCTCATTTTGACTTAGCCCAAGAAGTGAACCCAAAATTTGCCTATTTCTAAATAAACTACAAGGCATATACTTTCTACCGTTAAACTTTAAGGAAGGTTATTTTTAGGGTTTTTAATTTACTAAGTCTAAGACCTAGTTGTTCCTAACCAGTTAACCTATTTGTCAAACTCAAGTCAAATAAGCCAAAATTGAATACAATATTTTTTTATAATTTTTGAAATTTTTTTTTCAATTTTTATGGGTTTTCAAATAAATATGCAAATGCAAAAATATGTACAAATGAATGTGAAGGAAGGAGACGTACCGAGCATACCCCCAAACTTGAACTTGACAGTGCCCTCACTGTCATGCTAAACCAAGAGGGTCAAACTACCAGCACTCCCCTGTTTATTTATTTATAGTTTTTTATTGTTAAGAAAAACAAAAATATATACAAAAAGACCCTCCCCCAAACTTCATTTAAACTATGTTAGACATTACCGCCAAACTTTGCATAGACCAACACCAACCAGTTGAAAAATTTATCAGTAAAGAATATGGGTTGGTAGAAGAATACGTTGTAACGATCCACAAAATATTGGGGAAGATAGAAATAGTGGTGTGGGAAGTGTGGAGGTAAATATACAGGTGATGGTGATGCATCGAAACGAGAATGTAAATGATCAGTAATCAGTGGAGTGTTGGCATTCTCATAGCTTATTAAAAGAAATAGGGGTATTTCAACTTCTAAAGGAGGAGGTTGACTCACCACAATACCCCCAAGATGTTCCTGTGGGTCCTCTAGTGACTTGGCATCATCCATCAATTGTGTATGATATTCAATTATGAGAGAACTTATCTCCTCGATGTCCGCCATAGTCCAACCGAAAACTTGCCGCCTATCTTGTAGGACCATTAAAAGGGCGTTCTCTTGCTCGAAGGCTAGAGAGGCCGATATGATAATGGGAAAAGTCTCATTCTCACCTATGTAAGCATATCTAAGGTGACATGGCAAGGGCGTGAGTTCGAGTTTCGGAGGTGAAAGAATCATTGCGGAATCTATCTCGAACTCAAAGGACTCCAACACAGGTTCGAAATCACTGCAGACAACCGATTCGGATGGCTCGACTGACTCATCCAAAAATTCAAACGACTCATATTCGGGCTGTGAGTCATCATCATCCAAAAAAGTGAAACATTCATAATCAACATCGGTTGTGTCAACGGTGGTAGGCTCAAGGAGGGACGCACTAGTGGCGTCAAAACTGTTTTCATTAAACAAGAATCTTTCAAGCTCGCAGTCCTCCTGCGTGATTTCGTGAATAGAGCAAACTTCTCGTGTACTAGTTTTTGGTACGGGGGGCAGACTTCCCATCTTATAAATATTGAACTCACTAGACATCTTTCCGAAGGATAGAGTCATGGAGCCATTGCGACAATTTATTACGGCATTGGAAGTGGCCAAAAATGTTCGACCAAGAATCACCGGAATTTGGTTTCTTGGGTTAGCAACAGGTTGTGTATCCATAATGATAAAATCAACGGGGAATATGAACTCCCCGACTTTGATCAACACATCCTCTAGTTGACCCCTTGGATGGGTGATTGATCGATCAGCCATTTAGAGAGTGCAACGAGTGGGTTTCAACTCTCCAACCCCTAATTGTTCGTACACAGAGTAGGGAATCAGGTTAACACTAGACCCAAGATCTAAAAGTGCTCGATTAATTTTCTTATCCCCAATTGTGATTGAAATAGTAGGACAGCCGGGGTCCTTTCGTTTTTGGGGTAAGGTTTGATGGTGGTTAATAGCATTGCTCACTGCACTAGCCACTAGCACTTTCTTGGGTACTTGAGATGCCTTTCTCTTCGAGGTGCACAAGCCCTTTAAGATTTTCGCGTATGAAGGGACTTGTTGGATAGCATCCAAGAGAGGTATATTTATGCTAACCTGGTTAAATATCTCCACAATCTTCTCCAATTGTGCATTTGGTTTATTAGGACTCAACCTGTTTGGGAATGGAGCATTCTGAAAATTCGTTGAGTCAAAATTCTGTGGAGTAGAATGTGGAGTAGGAACAGATCCCAGTGTAGATGTGTTCATGTTGTGAGAAATGGGTCCGTTCGAGCTAAAAGAAGTAGAGCCATGTGAAGGGTGGAGAATAGGCTCTAAAGAAAAAGGTGAAGAAGAAAGTGAAGAAAATGAAGAAGAAGAAGAAGAAGAACCACCGGCGGGGATGTCATCATTAGTTCCCACATTATTTTGCAACTCTCTTCCGGATCTCAACGTGGTCACCGCATTTATATTGTGATTGTGATATGCGTTTTGTGTGTGACCGGGATTTGGCAATGGTTGAGATGGAAGCTTTCCCTTTTCTCTCTCGCTTAACGCAGCAGTTAATTGTGCAATTTGTGCCTCAATAGATTTGATACTTTGATCGTGTGAGGCATTGTTATTCATCAAAGACTGAACATAATTTTCAAATCTTGCTGCGGATTCAGTAGATTGTTTCAGAAATACATCTAGACTTTTTTCTAGCGAGATAACCTTATCATCATTTGGTTGACCAAAATTGTTCGTTTGATTTGCATAAGGTTGTTGTTGGAAAGGTTGCTGGTTTTGAGTTTGTGGAGGTGCTTGTTGTTGTGGAGGAGGTTTTTGAAAATTGTTATTTCCTTGGACTTGTTGATTTTGGTTCCAAGTGAAATTTGGGTGACTCCTCCACCCCGGATTGTATGTCGAAGAGTACGGATCATTTCTTTGTCGTTGCTGAAATGCAGCATTGACTTGATCCTGTCCTTGAATAGGTGCATTATAAGGACACTCTTCGGTTAGATGCGATGGATTCGCACAACAAGCACAAACAGTTCGTGTGGGTAGAGTAGGGGCAGGAGAAGACGATGAGATTTTTGTCTCAATGGCTTCTAGCTTTTTCATAAGTGAGGCCATCTCGGCCTTCATAGCAATCGACATATCTACTTGATGTATGCCTGCCCTAGATTGACCAACTGAAGAAGATGATGTGGTCTTGGTACTCTCCCACTGAATTGTTTGCTCACTAAGGTCCTCAAGAAACTGCCATGCTTCGTTGCTAGACTTGGAGAGAAAATGACCTTGACATATTGTTTCTAGCAACTGCTTCGTTGCTGCGTTCAATCCCTCGTATAATGTTTGGCAAAGTTGCCAACTCTCTAATTGAACAAGTAGGTCTTTAAATCTCTCGAAGCACTTCCAAAATGGTTCGGAAGGAAGCTGTGAAAATTGTATAATCTCGTTTCGGATTCTAGCAGTTTTGTGATGAGGATAGAACTTTTTCAGAAAAGCTCTCACAAACTCGTCCCAATTTCTAATGGAATGTGATGCGGTGCTGTATAGCCACTTCTCGGCTAGGTCACATAAGGTAAAAGGAATGACCCTTAGCCTTATAGCGTCATCACTTAATTGGGTCGTTTTCATCATAGCGCACACATTTTGGAATTTATTGATAAAGATATATGCATCTTCGGATTCCAAACCATGAAATTTTGGCAGCATATTGATGAAGTGTGGTTTTATTTCAAAATTGTCCCCATTTGCCGGTGGGGGTGAAAGAAAGGTAGGTAAAGAAGTGCGGACGGGGTAGAAGAGATCCTGGAGCGCAACTCATGCGGGCGCTACAATAGGCGGAAGATTCGGGTTATTCGCACCTAACGGAGGTGGAATCATTCCCGTTGGTAAGGTATCGTTGGGGTTGAATCCCGACATACCTTCGAAAGAAGAATTTGAAGGTGGAGGTAAAGAAATGGACGGAATGTCGACGAAGGGCTCGTCGAAGGGTTCGTCGGTCGGTACCAATGAAACACGGACTAATCGGGCGTTAGTATCCCTAGTCCAAAATGATATACACTAAAAGGGGTAGTGTAGTCAGAAAATTAGAAAAACAGAATGTGGGGGTAAGATAACGTCAACGGAGAAGAAGTGAGTGGAAGTGAGTTGCAAGTTTTCTTAGCGGCAAGTAGAAAGTTTTGAAAAGATTTTTCTTTATTTTTTTTGTTTAATTTATGTGAGAGTTTTGCAAAAAGGTTTTTGAAATGGGACTCGTGACACAAATGTATCAACCACACATGCACAATCAGGCCTAGATCTAGGGTCGCTTAGGTCTGCTAGACAGCTCCTAACTAGGGCTAGAAATAGGACCTCAAACCGCCTCTTCATGGACAAGTACGGCCAGGTAAGTGGTAAGGAACCACCACTACAGTAGGCCTAATTAATAACCACTAGCCTAGACACCGCAAAGTCGGTTAGGATAAACGGCCGATGCCTATACTAGTCCTTTTCCTATTAAGCTCGATGTCCTTAGGTCTGAGTCTAATCTTTTTTTAATTAATTGCGGTCGATGCAAAATGCTTTAGGTGTTTTCTGGGGTCCTGGGAAGGGTGATGAAATCCCCACCAAATCTGAGTTTGGTCAATTAGCCCCTTAAAGTCCGATTAAATTATGCAAAACAATACAATTTCACTTGCAATCAATTTTTAGCGCGGCGCAAAGAAACCTGCAGAAAATCTGTTATTTAGAAGGGGTAGAAAGACTCTTTACGCAAAGAATTCCTGCAGAAAAATTTTTACAGTGGAGATATGAAGGTTGCAGAGGGGAGGAAAAGAGAGCAAACCATATAAAAATGATGCGCTGACGTGGCCAAGGCGCGGCGGAACCGCGGTCAGGGACCCCTAATGCGGCGGAAACGCGGCTAAATGAGGGGATCAGGTTCTGGAAAAAATTCTGTGGTTCTATACCTTCAATTCCTCTCTGTTCTTATGTACCAATTTTTGTTTTGCCCTCTGTAAATTTCCAGATCCTTAATTCTTCGTTGTTCCTGCAAGATTCAAAAGATACACCCTTCAAACAGAACAAATTTGATAATTTTTTTATTTTTTTATATTTTCAGAATTTTTAAAATTTATATCAACCCGAAAATTCACAAAAAGAAAAATTACGCCATCCCCGGCAACGGCGCCATTTGATTAGTGTCAAAAATATAAGTTTACCGCAATCAGAAACGGCGTCGCTTCGCAGCTAGCCGGTGAGTACGGGTCGATCCACAGAGACGGGTAAATTTCTTTTATGTGTTTTAACGAGTTGATTCAAAATGTCGTTTTGATTGGTTTATAAAAATCTATAAAAACTGGATCTAATTAATCTAATTAAGAGTCTTGCTAGGGTTAGGCTTAGGGGAAGTTTTGGAGATTAACGTTTTCCTCACCGCTTTCAATGCCTTCTTTTTTAGACCTATTAGATGTTACGGTAATTATTAATAAAGTGGATCCGAATCTCTTGGGAAGATATTCTTCCTCTAGATTCGTATCCTTCCTTTGTTGATAATTACCCTAACCCCCATGGAAAACGCACACAACCGGCCCTTTATACTACGGTTCATCGTTACCTCGAGGGGTAGGATGCCGCAGGGAGCGGTTGTGCGCGTATGCATGGAGTTCTAATTCATTAGGTGAAGGTGGCATTGAAAGGGGTGAGAGATCTCATCTCTCAACCCTTTCCCTAAGGCTAACCCTAACAAGCGAGGAGATTACTCGCTTATTAGGGGATGAGAAAACATTTTAATTAAAGGAACAGAAATAAAATTACTTACTAATTCGATGGCTCCGTCCAAACAAGAAGAACAGATCTGAATTTACTCCCAGAAAGTCTGAATTTTATTGATTGAAAAGAGACATAGGGTTTTACAGATTTGAGATTACAATTTATGAGTAAACAGGTAAAATTAGGGTTTCAGAGTCTCGCGCATGTGCAATTACAGATATGCCCTCGAAAAATCCCAACACCCGCACCGACGCACCGACACAGAAAAATTCCACCGACACGGGCTCTGAATGGCCGCGGATCCGCGGTAAATGTTGGCTTGGGCCGCGGATTCGCGGCCCTTTGGTGGGCTTGGGTCACCAACTTTCTGCACTTAGGTTGTTTTTTCTTGGGCTCCCTATTTTCATATGTATTTTCTCTGTTGGGCTTCTGGGTCTTCTCCAGATCTTCAGTGAAAACTTGTTCGTATTTTTTGACCGTTCACTTGACATTTTGGACCTTGCACTGTTCTTCGTCTAGGCTTGACTAGGATCCGTCTAATTGTTGGTCAAAAGTCCCTTTTTCTGTTGTTTTGTGTCTTTTTCACTGTATTTGTTCCAGAAACCTGTATCCTGTAATATGCAACAAACGTGCGTCAAGAGTACCTGTTTATTTATAAAAAGGATAAGAATAGGGGAATGAAAAAATGCAATATTATGGTCTAAACAGGACTCTACTTGGAGTTCTCCGTTACCATACACCAAGAGATCTCTTTAGTCCTTCGTAAGTACTTGAGAATGCTTTTCACGGCTGTCCAGTGACTCTCTCCAGGATCAGCTTGATACCTGCTCACTACACTTAGTGAGTATGCTACATCGGGTCTGGTACATAGCATCGCATACATGATAGAGCCTACAGCCGAAGCATAGGGTATCCCTTGCATGCGAGCTCTCTCCAAATCAGTCTTGGGAGACATCTCTTTGGAGAGAGTGACTCCAGAGATCGTGGGTAAGTTCCCACGCTTGGATTCTTCCATACTAAACCTCTTTAGTATGGTGTCAATGTACCTAGATTAGGACAATCCCAATATCCGTTTGGATCTATCTCTATAGATCCTAATTCCTAATATGCAGGAGGCATCACCAAGATCTTTCATCGAGAATCTTTGTGATAAGAAGAGCTTGACCGATTGCAGCATAGGAATGTCATTTCCTATCAAGAGTATGTCGTCCACGTACAATACGAGGAAGACAACCTTACTCTCTGCCACCTTCTTGTAGATACAAGGTTCATCTACGTTTTTGACGAAATCAAACTCTCTGATAACAACGTCAAAGCAGATGTTCCAACTCCGCGATGCTTGCTTCAATCCATAAATGGATTTAAGCAGCTTGCACACCTTCCCGCTGCTCCCACTATCTACGAAGCCCTCTGGCTGAGTCATGTACATGCACTCTTCTAAATCACCGTTTAGAAAGGCGGTCTTAACATCTATTTGCCAGATTTCGTAGTCATGATATGCAGCGATGGCAAGCATGATCCGGATGGATTTAAGCATAGCCACTGGAGAAAAGGTCTCGTCATAGTCCACACCTGGTCTTTGATGAAAACCCTTTGCAACAAGTCTAGCTTTGAAAGTCTCTACTTTCCCATCTACACCAAGTTTTTTCTTGAAGATCCACTTGCTCCCAATGGGTTTTACCCCTTCATGAGCAACTTCCAAAGTCCATACTTTGTTGGTGTACATGGATTCCATCTCAGACCGCATTGCATCCAACCATTTCACTGAGTCCCTACTCGTGATGGCCTGCTCGAAACTAGTTGGGTCATCATCTTCCATGATGCAATCCTCGCTTCCACCATCAATGAGAAAACCGTAGTATCTCTCAGGCGGATGAGAAACCCTGCTAGATCGGCGGAGCGGATGGGGTTCGTCAGGTACTACTGAATCCTCTGGTTCTACCAAGTCTTCTGTTATAGTTTGTGTCGCTGGAACCTCTTCCAGTTCTACCTCAATGCCACTTGTCTGTTTCATAAGAAAACCTTTTTCTAAGAAAGTGGCATGTCGAGAAACAAACACCTTTTGTTCCTCGGAGTGGTAGAAGATATATCCTTGTGAATTTTTGGGATATCCTATAAACTTACATAAAACTGATCTTGCCTCGAGTTTGTCCGGATTTTGTCTTTTGATATAGGCTGGACAACCCCATATCTTAATGTAATTAAGATGTGGTCTCTTCCCTTTCCATATCTCATATGGAGTGGTAGGCACCGATTTGGTAGGAACTCTATTCAATAGGTCCATGGCTGTCTCAAGCGCATATCCCCAGAAGAAAATAGGTAACTCAGCTGTACTCATCATTGAGCGCACCATATCTAATTGGGTGCGGTTTCTTCGTTCCGATACACCGTTGTGCTGTGGTGTATAAGGAGGAGTGAGCTGAGAGAGAATCCCATTCTCTTTTAAATAATCCAGAAAATCATTGCTCAAGTATTCTCTTCCTCGATCAGATCGAAAGATCTTAATATTTTTGCCCGTTTGGTTCTCTACTTCGTGCTTATATTCTCTGAATTTCTCAAAAGTTTCAGACTTGTGTTTCAACAGGAACACATGCCCGTATCTAGAGAGATCGTCAGTGAATGTAATAAAGTAGGAAGAACCGTCCCTGGCATGTGTAGACATGGGACCGCATACATCACTATGTATCAGCCCTGAGAGTTCCGTAACTCTTTCTCCATGTCCCGTAAATGGAGTTTTGGTCATCTTGCCTTTGAGACATGACTGGCAAGTGTCATAAGATAAAAATTCGAATGGATTTAAATATCCATCCTTATTCAACTTAGTTAGTCGTGTCGCATTGATGTGACCAAAGTCTACAATGCCACAAGAAGGATTCGTTCATTTCTGAACTTTTCCTCTTGTGTGTGTTTTGTATATTGAGAACTGTATTTTGATTTAGAATGAATATGCCATTATGTAACGAGCCTGATGCAATCAACTTTTGATCTAGGAATATGTTCATAACATTATCCTTTACTACAAAATTATATCCTTCTTTACTTAATAAAGAAACTGATATAATGTTGCACATCATATTTGGTATATAATAGCATTCATTTAAAATCAGTGTATTACCACTTGGTAATACTAGGTGATATTCGCCAACTGTTTTGGCTGCAACATTTGCCCCATTCCCTACTTGAACGGAATGATCAACTTTTCCCAGTTCTCTACCTTTCCGTAGCCCATGTAACATTTTACATATGTGGGATCCTGATCCGGTATCTAATACCCAGGACGTAGGGTGAACTGAGAAACAGTTCTCAATAACTAACACACCTGAAGAAGATGCATCAACATGCATATTCTTTTGAGCAGCTTGAGAATCTAGATATTCTCTTATTCCCTATGCAGTCTTATAACTCTTATAAGAAAGAACGGGTCCAACGTTCCCCTGCACAGTATAACATGCGGATTCGGTCAATACATCCATATTATTATCTTGATTAAGGCATGACATGGTCGCTACCTGGAGAGAGAGAGAAGAAAACACTTTAGCGTATGCTCTTGCAAGATCAGATTGGTTATTATTTTATCTAATCAGGATGGCTCCCACTGTTTTTTATCAAATCTTCCTTCAAACCCTAAAAGGAAAGACTAGCCGGGATTAATTACACCCTACAACTTCGCCGATCTTTCAGCCAGGCCAGTGTCGGTACTTTGAGGGAGGTTCCCCGTGCTTTCGCACGGACCTAATTAAAGTAAACCTCGTTTTCCCAGAGGCGTAACCCCGTTGACACCTTTCTAGACACCTACTTGATCGGCTAATTATCCTGTGTAAAACTCTCCCAGGAGTAACAATTACTCGCAGTGGGTATCGGGATCCAACTATCTCATAGAAGGTATGCAATCTCATTTCAAATCTCAACACTTGAAATTCCCGATAGTATTTTACCCCTAGCGTGCTATGACCTTGACGCATGCCAAACAACCCATAGTCCGCTAGTCAAGTTCAACCCGTACAATTCGTGATTGAATTAAACCCACCCGTACGACCCTTGACGCATGCCAAACAACGACGTACGAATACCCTAATCCAATCGCATCCCATGCTACAGATAAGTAATAATCAGCTACCGTACACTACGCCTTGACGCATGCCAAACAACCGCAGCACGAATACTAAATATTACTTATCTGAATTGACGGAGGGCTACGCAGGTTTTTCTGAAAACCATGAGCGCAATGAACTTGATATCGTTGTAGAATCTAGTGAAGTTTTGAAATGGAGTGATTTTGAGGCTTTTATTAGTTTTGCTAAAGAGCTCACTCCTGGTGAAGGGGTCTCGGCTCTTTCCTCATCGAATAAGGTGCAGGATATATCATATATATCACTGTGCAAAGCGAAACTCCAAAAGCAGTCAAAAGTCAAACCGAGTGTTGTAGCATCTGCCAGTTTTGCTAAAGAGGTCACTCCCGGTGAAAGGATCTCGGCTATTTTCCCATCGAATAAGGTGCAGGGTATATCATATATACCGCTATGCAAAGCAAAACTGTAGCTACCCTTTTAAAAATTTGATTCTACAACATCTTTTAGGTTTCTTTTCTTTCATTAATCACATTAATGAAGTCCCATCATTTAAGTCACCTAGACATCACAGATAAATACGACGTACACTTATGCCATCCGCATTTGCCTCGATGTTCCCTCGTGCACCGTTAGGTTAGGTAACTAACGACAGAGCAGGGCAGGGATAGTGCGGGTGTAAAACATAAGTAACATCTATATAATATAACATATATACTATATACTGTATCCATCACAACATATCAAATGATCGCATCACAGATATCGCGGCAGAAACATAGATATAATGTGGGATATACTAGGATGTCCGTATTTAGTATTTAGCCAACAATAGAAAATACGGATTCCACGGTCACGATGAATAGCCAAGCCCACACCCTGGACCCCTACGAGAGCGGCAAGCGACCCTACCAATTCTGGAGTTTAGGAGACCCAGTCTCGACTCCTCGAGATGGCCTCCCACTGAACCCCAGAACCCGGTCACCCGTGCTCCCCTCCTTGGGTCCATCCTAATGCGGAAAAGTAAATAATATACAACACTGGTGGCATCGACCTCAACCCGGAAGTGCCCCAAATAAAAGAATATTAAATTACATTTGAATTTACATGAATGAAAATATAAAACTCTCATCTTACATAACCCCCCCGGCTATTCAATCGCGACAATCCTGCACATCATATCTCAGCAACACATAATATCTCATATCATCAACGTAAGTAAGTATGCATACCCCAATTGTCGTTGATGTATAGCAACGAAACCGGCGATATCGACATACTACACTTACGGTCACAGAAAAGAAAGTGTAAAACTGCAATATCTGGAATCCACATTCTTTTTAGACATCATAAATGCGAAATATCACATACTTCGTATTTCATGTCTAGTAATATGAATTCCACACATTGCATCACATTCCAGATAATTAGACAGTATTAAAGTTTTCGAACGAATGATCAAATACTAAAAATTCCCTAAAGCTCAACACTTGAGCGGAGTTCAAAAACCCGGAGTGTGACACAGTAGTAGTGGTCCAGCCGTAGAAGAGTCAAGCCAACGCTTCACATGTGGCACGCCGTACTGCCCCAAACCCTAAGGTTCAAAGGGCAGTTCAAGACGGTCACATAATCGAGTTAAGGTTTGTTGTCTTCTAAAGGGTCCACCACAAAACTTGCACGTATCTCAAAAATATTTAAACCCTGTGAAAAGTGAGCAAATGATACTCGTTCAAACACTTTAATACTTTCTAATTTATCCGGAAAAGTCACGAAATGAAAATTCCGATCGAATCGACGAGTCCAAAACCATCTCCATAATTTACAGAACTAAATTCAGATTAAAAATACCCAAAACCATCTGAAAGCAGACAAGAACACACTGTACCAAAAATGAAACCTTAAAGGCTCTGTACGGCCGCGGTTCCGCGGTGGAATTGTCGAATTAGGGTTTCATTTTTCACAGTATTTCTTAGAATTCCCTTCTTTATTTTTTACATATTTTTAATTCTGAAAATAACCAGATTCGGAAAAATGTCCAGAGAGGGTTCTATAACGTCGTATTTTGGTTCGATCGAATTTTTTACTTCGTAAAATTATCGCCTAATGTTCTTGGTCGGCTCTGATACCAGTGTTGGGTTAGCCTAGCACCCTATGTAGAGTTTGGAAGCATCACATGTCACAAAGATGGAATTTTTAGGGTGCTAAGTTAACGATCATTGAATCGTTCCTAGAAAATTAGGGTTTCAAATTTTTGCACATCAACATAAGCAAGAAAAGCTAGGGTTTTGAGAGTACGACCTTTGTAGCTCCCTACGCTAGACTCCTCGGCTACTTGGGGTTTGGAAAAACTCCGCTTGAACTCCTCTAGGTCACCGATGATCCACCCGGAGTCCGCTTTGTCCAAGCTAGCGACTTCGCAAGATCAAGAATGAAAATCGAAGCTAACACTCTAAATAAGTGGGCAAGACTGGTGTAGAATGATGTTGTAGTGGCTTTTCTCACTTCAAAATCCTAACTTGATGAGTATTTTGCTCACTTGCGATTTCTAGAGAGCAATGGAAGAAGGAGGAAGAAGATGATGGCTTTTCGAGAAGAAGATAAGTTCAACTCATGAAAGAAAAATAGAAAATATATCAATATATATTTTCCACTTCTCATATCAAACCATGGTTAGGATATTATTGAATTTGAGTTAAAAACACAAAAGGAAAAGTAATCCATGGTCAAATGGTGGGTGAGAATGGTTAGGTCAAGAAGAGTGTAGAAAGCATCCATGAATTATCCTTTTCTTTTCTTTTGTTTTAAATCAAATGCAATAATAAATCATATATAAATCCAACCATGGTGTGAGTATTATATTGCTACAATTTTCATGTATATACAACCATGAAGGATGTATGTATGTATGTGTGTGTGTGTGTTCATCCATATGTGCATGAATCTATAAAGAAAGCATACATGCATGCATACATCCATCAAACACAAGAAAAGGATTTCAAGTGAGAAGCTAATGGTTAAATGATAAATCAACACTTGATTTATCAAACCGGTCATATCACATACGACCCCACTAAAAGCAAGCCGCCCAATCAATATACGGTATCCTATACGCGCATTTTAACCGGGTCCATACGCATATCGCATACGCGCACCACAACGTTTCTCCTGGACTAGGTAACTCCTTTGTGGGACTCTGAGACTCGTCAATACGCCGGCAGTGGGTGATGATCATATCAAGCACCTCCAAGCCGCAAGCGGTCAGCTAAACGTAACGGCCACCCAGGTATTGAACGATCAGAAAAGAACAAGCGAACCTGCTACAACTTCCGTCGAGCCAACCGGCAACACTACCGTGCAGTCCGGTCTCCTCATCTGATATGTCGCATATCAAGTCTAGGGGTGGTAAATGTCAAACCCCAATAACCGATAAGTCGTGCCGATGTGAGGCTCATAACGGGTCGAGAAACTACTGGTAACACTTACCAGTAAATCTCCAATCAGCCCTGGCCAGGGACTTCCCTGTTACGGCCAATCGAGCACAGTGCAACATCAACCCCCAATACCGGGAGAGACGAAACCCCTCCTATCGCTCATTGCCTCCATGTGACTCGGGACTGTACCCAAAAACCACCGTTTTGCACGCCCTCATGGACGTGGTAAGGTGGAAATCAAAGCACAGTGGCAATCACACAAGACTCTATGACGATCTCGGGTCTACAGACTAACCTGCACAAGTGTCACCTGAGAACTGCCATCTGACGTGAGGTATAATACCATCTGGGAGTTCTCGGCGAGTCCGTCCAGTGTACCCAGTCTCCACTGAGCACCCGTATACCATCTCTGATGTCAAACACCAATGGATATGGGATCATCCATCGCCCATCTCATGGGTCGAGAAGCGTATACACTAGTCTACACTGGTATATCGATGCCCCGTCTCGATACACCTACAACTAGGGACCTTGAAGGATGTACTTATGGACTACCATGTCCCCACTAGTATGATCTGTATCATAGTCCAGGTAGTCAAGTACACATCCTAAGGGCTTTACCAACATGTAACCATAAGACAGTATAAAGAGACAAGTATACATGTTAAGATAAAGAGCAACCAGATAGCATACTATCATATCGAGCAAGAAAGTCATCTCTATATATGTCCAAGCATCCAATATAATATACATCATCTGTACAATACTGGCCTCTAGGGCATACATACAACTAACACTCCATACACACCACAACACAACGGTGTATCAGAAAGAAGGAATCGAACCCTATTGGATATGGTTCGTTCCATGATGAGTAAGGCTGAGTTACCGCGATCTTTCTGGGGTTATGCGCTAGAAACATCTGCATATCTTTTGAACAAGGTTCCAAGCAAGACTGTGCCTACCACACCATATCAGATGTGGAGTGGGAAGAAACCCTGTCTTAAGTATCTTAAGACATGGGGATGTCCAGCTTTTGTAAAGAAGCAGCATGCTGACAAGCTCGAGGCACGCTCAGTACTGTGTAAGTTTGTGGGATACCTAAAGAACTCCACGGGGTATCTTTTCTATTACGCAGAGGAACAAAAGGTTTTTGTTTCTCAGCATCCCCACTTCTTGGAAACTGAATTTTTAGAAAAGGAAACAAGTGGGAGCGAAATAGAACTGGAAAAAATTCCAGAACCACAAACTACTACTGAAAGTATGGTAGAACCAGAGGTTTCAGAAGAAAGGGACATCCCGATGCAACTCCGCAGGAGTAGTAGGCAGTCTCATCCACCCGAGAGATACTACGGTTTTCTCATAGACAGGGATCGAGAAGATTGCATCATTAATGATGATGACCCTACTAGCTTCCAGCAAGCCATTCAGAGCGGTGACTCAGTAAAATGGCTGAATGCAATGCGGACCGAAATGGAGTCCATGTACACTAACAAAGTATGGACTGTGGACATTGCTCCAGATGGGTTAAAACCCGTAGGTTGCAAATGGATCTTCAGAAAGAAGATTGGTGTAGATGGACAGGTTGAAACCTATAAGGCTAGACTTGTTGCAAAGGGTTTCCGTTAAAGACCTGGTTTGGACTATAACGAAACCTTTTCTCCAGTAGCTATGCTAAAATCCATTAGGGTCCTTCTTGCTATTGCTGCTTTCCACGATTATGAAATCTGACAGATGGACGTAAAGATGGCCTTTCTAAATGGAAATTTGGAAGAGAGCGTCTATATGGATCAGCCAGAGGGATTCATTCAGAGTGGGAGCTGCGGTAAAGTATGCAAGTTGCTTAAGTCCATTTATGGACTAAAGCAAGCATCGCGGAGTTGGAACATCTGTTTTGATGATACTGTCAAAGAATTCGACTTTATCAAAAATCCAGATGAACCATGCATATACAGAAAGATTGTAGGGAGAGTTGTAGTTTTCCTCGTCTTGTACGTGGATGACATTCTCCTAATAGGAAATGATATTCCTATGTTACAGTCAGTCAAAAGATTCTTGTCACAGAAATTCTCCATGAAAGACCTGGGTGATGCCACCTACATTCTGGGGATCCAGATCTATCGTGATAGATCAAAGAGGATGTTGGGACTTTCACAGTCCAGGTACATAGACACCATATTGAAAAGATTTGAAGATTCTAAGCGCGGTAACCTACCGGCTTGTCACGGAATCACCCTCTCTAAAGAGATGTCTCCCAAGACTGATTTGGAAAGGGATCGCATGTCGATTATATCCTACGCTTCCGTGGTAGGCTCTATAATATATGCGATGTTATGTACCAGACCAGATATAGCATACGCATTGAGCGTTGTAAGCCGGTATCAGGCAAACCCAGGAAAGAATCACTGGATAGCAGTAAAGAACATTCTCAAGTACCTGAGGAGGACTAAGGAGATGTTTTTGGTGTATGGCGGAAAAGACCTCCAGATGGAGGCTTTGGCCGACTCCGGCTTCCAGATTGCCAAGGATGACTCCAAGTCTATGTCGAGTTATGTCTTTACCCTCAATGGAGGGGCAGTCTGTTGGAAGAGTTCCAAGCAGGAGACCGTTGCTGACTCAACAATGGAAGCGGAGTACATAGCTGCTTGCGATGCCGTAAAAGAAGCTGTCTGGATGAAGAAGTTCCTCACAGAACTTCAAGTGGTTCCTACCAGTGTTGATCCAATACCTCTGTATTGTGACAACACCGGCGCTATAGCTTTAGCGAAGGAACCCAGGTCCCATCAGAAATCCAGACACATCTTAAGGCGGTATCACCTGATCAGGAAGATCGTAGATCGCCGGAAGATCGAGATGAAAAGAGTAGAGACGGAGAATAACATTGCTGATCCATTCACAAAGGCCATTCTTCAGACGCGATTCAAGAGGCTATTCGAGATGATAGGTCTACGATATGCCAGCTCATGGCCCTAGTGCAAGTAGGATATTGTTAGTGTATATGCCCTAGGGGCCATTATTGTATCATACTAAATTGTATATTACTTAATGGAAGCTTGGGATATTCACAGTTGTATTGACAGTCTTGCTAAAAATGGTAGTATGCTACTTGGTTAGTGTCTACTTTAATATGAGCATATGTTTCTTGTAACATATTACTTATACATATTAGTAAAGCCCATAGGTTCTTTGCTTGATTACCAGCGTTGTGATGACAGTCACACTAATGGGGGCTAGGTAGTCTATAATCAACATCCTATACTTGTCCCTAATCATAGGATTATCGAGACAGGGCATCGATACTCCAAAGTAGACTAGTGTATACGCTTCTCATCCCAGTTGGGGAGATGGTCTGTCCCACAGCCATCAGTACTTCGTACTGGAGATAGTATACAGATGCTCGTTAGGTTACGGGTACACCGGACAGGACTCACAGGGGAACTGTTGGTTGGTATTATACCGGTCGTCGGTTAACAGTTCCTAGGTGACATGAGTACAGCATAGTCCGCAGACTTGACACTGCTACTTCGCCTCGAGTGTGTCCCACTGTTCTTAGATTGCTACCCTACCACGGCTTAAAGGAGTCGTGTAAACAGGTAGCAGTTGGGTGCAGTCCCGAGCACTTAGAGGCAGTGGCGGTTAGACAAGATTTATCTCTCCCGGTATTGGGAGTTGATATTGTGCTGTGTCAGAGAGTCATTACGCAAAGTCCCTAGCCAGGGCAAGCGAGATTTACTGATAGGTTCCAGTAGTTTCTCAGGGTGTAATGGGCTACGCTTCGGCACGACTTATACCGCTATTAGGGGACTGACGCTTGCCGCCCCATAGGCTCGATATACGATAGTCTTAGACGAACAGACCAGACTGTACGGAGATTGTCACATCAGGCTCAGTAGGAGTTCGGATGGGTTTCCTCATCAGCCTTCTTATCGACATCTACCTGGGGACCGCTACGTACAGCTAGTGCCGCTTACGGTCTGTGGTTAAATTCACTGCCAGCGTAGTGTCGAGTGTTTAGAGTCCCACACAGAGAGTTTCCCTACTCCAGGTGAAACGATATAGATGTCGTATGGTTTTACGACAAGGTTTGGACGCATACGTGTTTAAACGCACGTACGACGTTCGGACAAGTTTTTACTAGCCGGCTTTGGTTTAAGCCAGATTTTAGTATCAGGTTATTGGATTTATACAGTCTAAAGTTTTTCCGTGTTTTCACGGATTGAAGAGGCGTTCTCATAATTTTCCGGGAAGCTTCTAGAAGCATGGTGACTTGGGGGTTAAGGTGACATAAGTATTTATTGCTTAATGACTCATTTGTGTGATTCATGCTTAGAGTTAATGCTTCATTTATTGAGCTTATGACTCATGTGATGAATCACACAAGGTGAATGCATCAACCATGATGATTAATTATTTATATTATTTATTTGATAAATTATTATGGTTGTTATATTCTAATGAGTTCATTTTTTTCAATATCATTCTAATGCTCACCTTCTCTCTCCTCAAGCTCTCTCATTCTTGAACCCTAACCCTAACCCTAACCTCTCATGTGTTGAGATCAAGAGTTAGCTAGACTAATACATCCATAACCTCACTCTATATCCCCTAGGCAGCTTAGATTAGCACTTTGAGAAACCTAGTTATCTCAAGTTAGAGATCAAGCTTGGAGTAGGAGCTCTCGGATGGATCGTCTTTGATTCGATGAGGCCATTGAGGTGCCGATGTTCTAAGGAGCCTACGAGGAGTGGAGGACAGCGATGAAGACCCGAAAGACAAGTAACGTGAAGTATAACTTCGAATCCAAGTAGTTAAACCTTTCGTAGTATGCTAGTAACGGTTTAGATACGATTCATGCGCTCAAGTCCGTGTTACGAAGTTTTGATAATCGTTTTTCATATATTCCGCCTTCCCGCAAGTTCGTGGGGTGCGTGATATGGACTTACAGCATCTAGCCCTCTAAATAAACGCGATGCAACTGATCCTGAGTGCAAATCTTTATCGCTGCGGCATCCTGGAAAGAACCTACTTAAGGTCTCTTCCGATCTCACCTATGCCGAACTATACGGAGGTTGGCACTCTTTACTTAAATCCTTTTCTCATTTTCGGACAGCTGCGTCCTCGGCATGGCTTCCTTCTGAAATCGGCCGTATCTAACACCTCTGCATACCTATCAATCTTCTAGCATCCACGGGGAGTAACAACAGCTCGTTAATATCTTGCACGAACCTCTTATTCCATCCGTCTTCATATGGCAATTCGTTCTCGGCTACGGTTAATCCAGAGTCTCTTATAAGGACTCGAAATACGAACTCGGGTATTTTCGCCATCTAGCCGAAAATATTTTCGGGAACTCATCCAATTTATCGGAGGAATACGCTTCATTCGTCCATTCTCGATCAACTCACAACACGTCTTGGTGAGGTCCTACTATCTGAAACGGGTCAACTTACTGATCTCGCATCGGAGTATCCAACGAACAAATCCTCACTTGATCGATTTACTTTAGATCTGAGTAACATCCTCTAAGCAGGGATTCTCCAACTCAACTGAGCCCGCGTCGACATCCAATTAAGTGAATCATCTCAGTCACTCTATTCAAGATAAACTAGCGACTTCGACATCTTGCACACTTTTAGCTTGGTCTTTGACTCCTTAGCTTCTTGAAGCTTGATCTTGAACTTTGAGGAGTTTTAGTCCGTTATCATCCGTCCTCCATCATACGCTTGTGTCTTGAGATATCCGATATCATGAAAACCATTCTAAAAAATTACCAACCTCATATACAGTGTTATAAAATATGCTAATAAACACGTATCTATCTATTAATATTGTACAACATCATCAAAACTAAATAACCGGATTACGAAAATCCATAAGCCATCAAATATTAGATTTGGGTGGAACATATGTCTAATTAAGAAAAGATCTTATTTTTGTGGATAAGCTTAATCAATATTTTGTACAAATATTTCTATGAAGACTAAATAGATCAGTTATCCGTGTAAATGAATTTGGAAAAATCTTACAGTAACTACTTTAGCTCTTACTATTTTTTCTCTCTTTTATCAAAATTTTCGATTTCGGGGTTAGCAAGAACTTATTAGCTTGAAAACAGTATAGTCTGCTTTGCAGTTTCATGTTTTTTTACTTTGAAAATAGTATAGTACTTTGAAAATAGTACAGACCTTTTCAAGGCAACTCTTATGTTTTTAATGACTTCTTGTCATCACTTAGGTTTCTTTTCCTTGTTTTTCCTTGGGGTATCAGAAAGTGTTGAATCTGACATCATTAACTTGGACCATTATATTGATCTCCAGGTTCTACAGGCAAGCATACCGGGACTTCTTTTTAATGAGTGATTCAATAGGCGGTAAAAGTTCTGCAGCTCCAAGAAGTACAGATTACATCTCATCTTATCATCGGTTTGGTTGGCTGCTATTCTTGGCTCTATGTAGTTATGCATCTACCCAATTTAAAGATTTAGTCACATGTACAAATGGATTGGTGTCGGTATTGGTTAGTATTTCTTTGACTTTTAATCATTTTGAGTGTCAAATTGTGATATTATACTATTGATGAAGCTAACATTTGATTGTGTCGATCATTTTGCTGTACATGATACAGGCCATACTCATTCTCCATGTTCCCAAATACTTCAGGAGTTCATCCTTTAAAGATTCTCCCATCTTTGGTAAAAAAATTTAAGATTTTAAACTCGAGTAACCTGGTTTATCCGAGTTTGTTATGGCTTGTCTTTGTTTCTTAGGACTGATTCTGATGTTTATTATATCTTGCAATGACCAGCTGAAAGGTCTCTCAGAGGCGTAAACCTTCTTGCTTCACTGTGCATAGTCTATAATACATCAGAAGATGATTTGAGAAGAACACTGGAAATTGCCAATAAACTGATAACATATATTTTTGATAAGAAACCACAACTTGCTTCAGAATGCAGAACAAAAAATCTAGACTGCATCAACAAAGGTCTGAAAATTCGATGTAACTTACCAATTGCTCTTTTACTTCGTTCGTGTAATTTGTCTCTCTTATGGCAGATGGTTTAACATTTTTCGAGGACCTTCTTGATGCTAAATCACTAGAGTCGAATCTGCTTACATTAGAGAAATATTATGTTGATGCAATTTACATTAATGGTGAGCTAGATGAGCATACATTCGTTACTGCTGAGCACAGTTCACTCAATAATGGAAGCTTATCTGGAGAGGCCATTAACATATGTTGTACAAAGGTGTGAAGTGCGAAAGTTCAACCATTTACTTGCCTGTTAAGCACTATTTTACCCATTAGTTTAAAGTTACTTATTTCTCCGTTTCCTTTCTTCCTATTCCATATCTGCTAGATGCTTCATGCTGAATCTTATCCTTCCAAAGTAATAGCAATCGCAGAACCCTCGGCGGAACTAAAACACTTTCTCGTATGTTGCGATGGGGATGTGACCAATCAAGTTACCCAAAGGGCAAACATAATATTACAGTCACTGATTTTCCTGCTGTTTTGGAGAGAACGGGAATAACGGCCTTTGATTTGAGAAACGTGATTAAGACCTTCACGAGGCATGAACGGTCTATCCCAAGCGAGGTGAAGAGACATTTTAGAAGTCTAGAAGTATGCATTCTAGAAAGCATGGCATGGGAGAAAGGTTCATCACCGCACAACTTCTTAATCATAGCCAGGCCAGATTTGTCCCAAGACATAAACCTTTTGGGATTGCTGGCAAAGCCAATGCCAACACTTGATGCCATTGCAATGAACCTAAAGCGTGAACTTTCGCAAGGTAATGTTACCCTCCATCAAGGAAGCCCATTGTTGAACCTGATTGTAGCATGAATGTGCTGAAAATAATCAGTACCAACTGCTTTCAAAGATCATTTTAGTGGTTTTTTTTAGTTAAAAAGTACATTGGCTTTATTAAGGTCATGTTTTAGTCAATATTTGATGCAGGTACAAAAATGTTTCTGATGGATTAGTTTCACTAATGCCTTGTCAAAAACTTAATAGCACAATGATCATATCACTGGACGATGGTCAATGATTAATAGACTTCACCTATCTGCCTTTATTCAAAAACAATTTACATTTTGGTGCTGTTATTAGGATTTAGAGCTTTTGTTGTAGCATAATCTATGCTGTCATGCCACAAAACATAAAACTAAGGAAATCATATTCATTAATTCTTTGTGACAATTATAATTTACGAGTCTAGCACTGCATCATAGTCACCAACCTGCATCATTTCGGTCTTTGTTGTTACCGCAGAACATTATTTTAGATATCTCGTATACCGGGCCACCTCTCATATACTTGCCTTTTACTTCTTGGGCAATCGAATAGTGTATAAATTGCCCACATCATCTTATATATGCTAAAAAGGATACTCAAGTGCAATGACCGACGATCACACGCTTCAGCATGTATACCAATATGTATCGTTTTATCTCCGATTCTCATTCGGCTAGTTTGACGCTTGACTTTCGTACGCCTTTATTACTTGCCTTCATAGTCTTTTAGTGGTGTCTGGATTAATTTAATAGACATGTGCCGCAGTTCCTTTTGAACATGTTGATTACACTGCAGATAGAAATGGTGATTTCCAGCGCGTTGAGGAAAAATCGACTGAAGACAGAACTCTGATGGTAGATCATACCTCCACAACTCTTCCGAAGGAATGCCTATCTGCTCCTAAACTTATATCACATCTTCTTCAGGCTGCGCCTGCAGGGTTAGGATAACGCTTTAATTGCTTTGGCCATTGATATCTTACATTGTGATATGGGTTAAAATTACGTTTGAATTTTTATATGCAGTTCGGAATCTCAATATCCTATAGCAGGGGGTACATGTGCTGATACCGTGATTAATGCTTTCTTGAGGAAGGTATGTTCATCGGTTTGTCTCTTAATCCCATACCCTGCCCTCTTTCCGAAAGAAAAAAAGAGATGAAAGAATAGAAAAGAAGAAGAGGACGAAAGGAAATATAACACACCCATTAATGATTTGTATGTCTATCCTCAATGTCCATTGTATTGTTTTTGAAAATTCATACAGGCAATCACTTACCATCATCTTTTTTTTTTCTGAAGTTACGTTGTTGTTATGGCAGGGACCACAAATAAATCTAACCTTTAGAAAGATTATTAACCGTTACAAACGGCAACCACAACATAAACCTCAAGTGTACCGAAGAGTCTTTTTGAACTACCTCAATGGAGTATGTATTGTTTTCCTCGTTTGATTTTCGTTTGCTTAGCCTCTTAACTAATTTTGTGTTTGAATTAGAAAATGGGGCGGGAATATGTTAAGATAGAGGCAGGGGCCCCTTCTTCAAAAAGGGCATGCCACCACATATACCTCTCTTTCTCTCCCTCTCCCCCCTCCCCCCCTCTCCCTCTCCCTCTCCCCGCGTGCGCACTCCAGTGATTTGGATGAAATCTGCCTGATACATTAACCAACTAGTTGATTTGGATAAAATGGTTTTCTACAAGGCCCTGTTAACTTGCATTGTTCTGTCATCTCTCTCCTTGAGTAAAATGCGGGCACCTACTTTTCTGCTTAAGACTTGATTTCTATCCTGAGTATTCTAGCTTCGAGTCCATATTCTTGTACCTATTCATACAACTAATATATGCTATTGTCGGTGCAAGAAGGGTGATATTCGAGGGATCCCCCTGTCCCTAATCCCAAGTGAGAGACGTTGCTCGCTGTTCATTTTTTAAAAACCGTTGCTGCCCACTGAACGGCATCAGAGCTTGTAAAAAAGGAAAAGGAAAAAAAAGTAGAGTAGAAAAAATGGTTGTTTGAGAGCTTTTTGTTTCGGTTTCAAAACCTGTTACTGGTTGCGGTGGTTTAGAACTTTTTTATGCAAGCACTTGTTATTTTGCGTGCATAACTTGTTCTCTGAAGATTCAGTTCCAGACAGTTAGCAGGAAATGGTAAATTGGTGTAAATTTCATTTTTGGTTCCAATGAAACCAAACAATTAAAGATACATTTGAATTTTCTCGGGGATATGTTATGCAAAGTTGTTCCTTTCCTTGCAAAACATGGAATTTTTACAAATCAAAAGCCGCTATAAGTTTTGACTTGGACTCCGCTTTCAGTCAGCTCTACCTTTTTTAGACGTACCAAGGTTCATGTATAATCCTTTTCCTTTTCTGCAATAAAGTTGGATAATTATTTTTGAGATTTATATTGCAAATGCTTCTGATGTTTGAGTTTAAATATTTTTCATACATTTACATTGACTCTTCGTACTTGTATATACCCATTAAATATTTCATGTTATCTGGAGAACCCCTTTCATCCTGAAAAAGGGTGTTATTTAGATAATATTAGCCTACTTAAAAGTTTAACTCTATTATACCGAATGCAAATAGCTTTTGTGGTAGAACTATTCTCGCTAAAGTGAGATCTCAAGATTGATCTCCGAATGGGTTGCATTAAAAAAGAAGTTAATGTTTTAAAGGTTTTTTTTTTATATCTCATCCCACAAAATAACACTTCTAAACTTCACCCCTAAAAATTTGTTTTTCTAAATTTCCTCCTTAAAAATTTTAACTTGTTCAAAAGTTAGATTTACTCAGTATTTTATAAGAATTTTCTAAGTTTTGAATTTTCAGCCGTTCAAGACTTGAAAAAGACCAAAATGCCCTTGACCATCATCTTCTTCTTTCAAATTAGAATTAGGACTAGGGATAGTGTTTCTTCTTGATTTCTTCTTTCAAATTAGGATTAGGACCAGGGATAGTGTTTCTTCTTGATTTCAAAATTATGACTTATCTTTAGACATAAAATTAGAGGTTTTTTTAATAAAAATAATTGTTTATGGGTTGTTGCAAAGGAGTTCCTCTTATTGTACCAATTTTGACAACTCCAATGAAAAAATAATCTAGGATCTATTGAGATGATGAAACCCATGAAAAAAAATTGAAGATATGGAAAAAGAAAAAGAAGGATTCTCGGTCCTTGAGCAGAAGGATGGAAGGACCGTGTCTGTTATTCAAGTCTTTGGTTAAATTAAAAGTAATCCAAGTTAATTCTTACGGAATATAGATGACTTGGTTTTTTTTGGTTAACGGAGAAGTTTTAAGGGGAAAATTAGAAATATGAATTTATAAGGACGAAATTTAGAAATATGTAAGTTTTGGGTGTGAGATATAAAAAAAAAACCTGGGTTATTTTATATTGCTACTCAAATTTTATTTTATTTTCATAACTCTTTTTAATCTTGATACCTTTTATATTTCCCTCTTATACTTTCTTAAACCTTTTTAAGTTACTTCTTATTGTCCCTGTAACATTTTCCAATTAAAACCTACAATTCCACTATATTAACCAAGGTTAACCTCTTACTAAAACAACATTACATTTATTACATTTATATCATCAATTTATTCGTTTTAGATATTGATTTTCTTTTACTCTTTCTCAAGGAGAAGCTCCAACGAGAAAACTTGATGATATTGACCTTTTTTAAAGTATAAATTGCTATTTTAATGCACTTTTTTACGTTTAGAATATATTTAATAATAAAATAATTAAAATTAAAAGTTTATAATAATAAAATAATTGAAATTATCATCAAGTTAATTAAAATAATAACTAAAATTAATAAAATAGTATATTTAGTTAACAAAATAATTAAATAATTAAAATTAAGAGTTTTTAATAATTAAATAATATATTTAATAAACAAATTAATTAGAATTATATTTAATAATAAAGTAATCAAGCGGAGATCATCGGGGCAGTAGGGGGTTGCTGGCTGGCCCAGGTGGCGGCGGTGGCGGAAAATCACGGGCTAGCAGGGTTTGTTGATTGATCGGGTGTTTTTTTAAAAGTTTGGGGAGGTAGATTTTTCTCTC
The DNA here is from genome assembly GCA_030015575.1 of Agapanthus africanus. NCBI lineage: Eukaryota > Viridiplantae > Streptophyta > Magnoliopsida > Asparagales > Amaryllidaceae > Agapanthus > Agapanthus africanus. The sequence goes on along the minus strand of JASDDO010000008.1, from coordinate 202,771,422 downwards.
GAATGATCGATAGCAGCATTAATTAATGCCCAATGTGGTAATTTCTAATAAAATGAAGGGTAAACTAGTTATTTATTTGATCAAACCTGTATCAACTCATACTGAAAAATAAATATCGGTTTAGTACTTATTTTCTAGCATATAAGTCACTTATAAGTTAGGCTAAATTGTACGTAAATACCCAATATTTCACTGATTTCATAGGTAAATACCTAGGTTTCTATGACACGCAAATACCTATCTTTGACTCAAGCATTTTAAAAAACTAAAGTATTGGCAATGGCAAAATAACTGTTATACTACCTCCATATATCACATATAGGCAGTTTAGTGCAAACGGAGTAAAAAGTTGGGCATTTATCTGCTATTCACAGAAACTTAGGCATTTATCTATCAAAATGGTAAAATCTTGGGTATTTACATGCAATTTAGTCTATAAGTTAAATTGTCAAGCACCAATTTGACTTATAAGTGACTTATAAGTGGGCTTATAGACAAACCAAACAGGTGTGCATAATTTGATTTACTTGTTTGACATGGATTTGCATCGAAACATTTGCCGCAAGTTGCAACGATTGTTTTGCTCTCTCAAACTTTATTATCTTCCTTCCCTTTTTTCTTTGAATCCTGCCATTAACTAGAGTTGAGTTTTCTTATTTTCCTGTTGTAAGTTGTATATCCAAATCAGTGCAGGTTTGAGACGACAGCGTTATTTTCAAACTAAATTGCAGCTTTCGAATTTTCATGGGCCTAGAATATCCGCAAATGATATTTTTGTTGGAGATAGTGCCCTCATAGTCAATTATTGGATCGCAGGTACGTGATTGCAATGATTGCGGAGGACCTATCCCGGTAGGACAGTCTTACTTGAAATGATAGTATGCTATCTGGTTTGCCTTTATCAGTCGTGTTCATGTTCAGGTGACTGATTGCATGTTACACTTTGATAGAGCCCTTAGGATCTTGCTTTACTACCAACAGTATGATGGCGATCATATACGTGAGAGTTGGGTAGTTTATATGCATATCCTTAATTGTGGTCCCTAGTCGTGGGAGTTTCGAGACAGGGCATCGATACTCCGGAGTAGACTAGTGTGTACAGTCGAGACCCCGACGAGGGGCGGTGGCCGGTCTCACAAGCCACTGGTGTCAGTTGGATCACCTAAGATGTATACAGGTGCTCATTGGGTTATGAGTACACCGGACAGGACTCGCCGGGAATCTGCTAGTTAGTACTATACCTATCGTCAGATAGCAGTTCCCTGGTGACATGTGTACAGGTTAGTTCATCGACCTGAGGTCGTCATTTGTCTCGTGTGAGTTCCCACTGTGCTTTGATTTCTACCCTACCACGGCTCAAAGGAGTCGTGCAAACAGGTAGTTTTTGGGTACAGTCCCGAGCCATATGGAGGCACGTGAGCGGATCGGCAGGGGATTCGTCTCTCCCGGTATTGGGGGCGAGGTCGTACTGTGTCTAGGAGAGCCATTACACAAAGTCCATGGCCATGGCAGGAGATTTACTGGTAGGTACTCCAGTAGTATCTCAGGGTGTTATTGGGCTACACTCCGACACGACTTATACTGCTATTGGGGGTCTGACGTTACTATCCCCCTAGGCAGATATGCGATACTCATTGACGAACGGACCGGACTGTATATACATTGTCACTGTTAGGCTCAGTAAGGTTTTCGGAGGAGTTCGCTCATCGGTCTCCCTTGAGTTCGCTCCTCGGCCACCCTTGAGGTCAGTCCATGGGCAGCCGTTACGCATAGCTAGTGCCGCTGACGGTTTGTGGTTAAACCCACTGCCAGGGTACTGACGAGTCATTAGAGTCCCCCACAGACAGTTTCCCAAGTTCGGGCGAAACGTTGTAGAGGCCGTATGGTTTTATGGCAGGGTTCGGAAAATGCACGTGCGTTTACGCACGTGTCGATTTTCGGACAGATGATACTGGTCGGCTTTGGTTTAAGCCGGATCCGAGTATTATATTGAGTAGGTATAATATCTTTGTCTCAGTTGCATTTGTATTCGGTCGTAATACAAATGCGGGTATATTTATACAGTTTCGGGGTTGTCCTGAAATTCGTTTCAGGATCACTTTTGGAAGTTGCCAGTTTCCAGTTTTCTATCAGCCGTCTTTTAACATTCGGTTAAAGACGGATTTATCTTTTCTTGGATGAGAGTGAGTCATGCTTCTAGAAGGTTCTAGAAGGTTCTAGATTGGGTGAGGTGTCGAGTGACTCATGCTTTGATTTTAACCACTTTCTTGTTTTGGTTAAGATCTTTTATTTAGCTAAAGATATTTTAAAAGTGAGAAGCTTTTGCTTAAGGTCACCCCCTTCTCCTACGGTCACCTCCCTCTTGCTATATATGGCTTGCCCTCTCTCTCTCCTCATTCTCACACTCTCACTTGATGTTTCATTCGGTTAGAAAAGATATGATAGTTTTGGGGTGTATGGAATTTACAGTTCATTTCATTCCATCACCCGATTTCCACGGCAACTTCATTAACCGATCGTCCACGGATTTGGACGAAGTGAGACAAAGTCATCTACTCATTCTCTACATCAATCTTGGTCGTCTCTTTTAGCAAACTTGACGATCGAGTTGCCTCGAGTCAGAGGCGGGAGCCCGTTTAAAGAACCGATCATGTGGTGCCACCTCGACGAGGAGATCGGCGATCGACGAGATCGGAGCAGCCGCAACGGAGCGTGGGATGATGGTTGAAGAACGAAGGACTCGGATCGTTCGGTATAACATTCCTACACTCTTTACAGTTTGTTAGTTTAGCAATAATGGAAGATCCGGGTTAAAGTATACGATAGCGCCAGTTTAAAAGTTTTGTTCCGCATTTGGCGTCTGTAGACTGCCGGGGTGCTAGCGTAGACTTACAGTGGTATCAGAGCCTCACCATTTTGCTATACTAACTTGTGCTAACGCGTTTAAAACTTCGATCCGACCGGAAAACTAAAAACTGCAAATTCCTAGCCGACAGTTTCTGTTGTTTTTAAACGGTGTCGAAAATTAATTCTGCATATCTTAAAAATCCGTGCAGGGTTTTTTGAGCGTACGGACAAAATTTGGGCACGCAATCTTACCAGAGGGCCGCGGATTAGCGGCCAAACCCATGGTTTGGCCGCCCATCCGCGGCCGTTCTAGAAGATCAGTGAACCAAATTTTTTCTGTGGGTTCCTGTTGGGATTTTGGGTTTTTGGTATATATAATTTTGGCCCAGGTTTTGTTACTGTTCACCAGTAAGCAGTGGGGCCCACTTTTTTTTGATAATTGGTCTTTGGTCGATCGTAATTTAAACACGTTAGTTTACAGTGCTTACATTATATCTCCGACCGGGAATGTCATTTGATCGGTAAACCGCGTCTGATTGCTATAGTTCTTTTAGACGGGTTTGCGAACGTGACATTCGCGTTGATGTTCTGTGTTGTGCTGTGCTGTTGCGGATTTGTCGTTGTGGATAGCAGTGTGCAATGGTAGTACAGTTTGTGTTTATTTGTACATTTGATATTGCGGGGCGAGCGTCTAACTTGTGGACAGCCGTCACTGCCTGTTGTATAATATTCTTTTGGGGCACGACCAGGTTGCGGTCGATGTACCTATTGTACTTTTTTTTTCATTACTGTACTAGGTTTTACCCCGCGACGGAGTGCACGGATAGCCGGGTTCGGGAAAGCAACGGGTCCGCATCTCATGGCTTTGAGAGGCAGAGGGGCCCCACTTCAGAATTGGCAGACTATTCGCCGCACTCGTAAGGGGTACAGGTTGACCCAAGGAGGGGTGCCCAAGCTTACCGGATTCCGTGAAGTGCCGGGTGTTCCATTCACTATGCTGTGGGGATTACCTCGCTTCAGGTTTTGGCGGGTAACTTGCCGCACCCGTAGGGGTCTAGGTTTCATTGCACAGGCTATCCACACGACAGGGGAACGTCGAGTTTCAGCAGCGGCTCTGTGAAACTCGGGGATCCCAGATATCTGTATTGTTCTGTGATGCTTATTACTTTTCTGTAATGTTGCATACTATCACGCCTGGAGCGATTATTGTATATTGGTTTATATACTATTAGATGTTGTATATGTTTTACACCCGCGCTAGTGCAGTCCCCGCTCTTTCGTTAGTTAAGTAACCTAACGAGTGATGACGGGACCCAGTAACGAATGCGGATGGCATATACGTACATTTTATTTTCGTTCTTTTCTGGTGTGATCGAATGATGGGACTGCGTTGATTCTGATCAATGCAAAGTAAAACAAACCTGTTTGAGTTGTTGGAACAATTTTAAAAAGTGTTATTGCAAAGACGTTTTCTTTTGTTATGCATAGCGGTATTCAGTGGAATATCCTGCACCTCATTCGACGAGGCAAGGGCTGATATCCCTTCACCGGGAAAGACCCCTTGGACAGAAGTTTGCGTCAGAGTAATAACTTCACTATAGTCGATTACAAGTTGCTTTGCATAGCGGTATTCAGTGGAATATCCTGCACCTCATTCCACGAGGAAAGAGCCGAGATCCCTTTACCGGGAGTGACCTCTTTAGCAAAAGGTTTTCGCCACTATATTTTAAAAAGCTATCAGGTTCCTTCAGCGATATCAAGTTCACTACGCTAAAGGTTTTTCGCCAAAAACCATTCGTAGCCCTCCGTCACTTCTTTTGGGTATTCAGTAGTATTCAAGCTATGTATTTTAGCCAAAGTTAAGGCATAGTGTTTGGTAGCTGCTGGGTATTCAATTGTTGCATAGATAGATGAGTTAGTTTGGGACAGTCGTTCTGCCGATTGGCCAAAGTCAGGGGCATGTGCGGGTGGGTTCAAATTGACAAGATAGTGACGGGTAGAACTTGGCATGTGACTTATGACATTTTGACCAAAGCCAAGGTTATAAGAGCATGGGGCAAAAATCATATCGGGAGTTTCTAAAGAAACTGAAACTTGCCAAGTATGCGCATACCATCTGGAGTATGAGTAACGTGGATGCATTCCATCACGTTATCATGCGATGAGAGTTGGATCCCGATTCCCACTGATGAGTTGGTTTACTCTTCGGGTGATCCCGATTGATTCTTCTTTAGGTTTGGAGGAGAATTTGACAGGACAGTGGGAGGTTTCCGGATTAGATAAAGTGATGACCATTTTGATCTAGGTTAGAGTGCACGCAGAGTTTTTCTTTTCTCTCTCTCTCTTTGGCTGCGACCTTTGACCGACCCTAGACTATGACTCAGTGACCAGGTTGACCGAACCTTCTTAAAATACTGGCTTTTGGATTGTCTGAGTTGCATAAGTCATTGTCACTCCTTTTTTTACCCTTTGCATTTCTCAGAACACCCGTATTACTACGGATATCCACTTCCATTGGATAGAGCCATCGTATGGTTATATACGAACTCGAAGGGACTTCTTCGAGGATGGATCAAGGTTCAGGAGAAATAGAATTGGTTTATTCAGTTGTCTTTTATTATCACCTTCTCTCAGGTTGAGAGAGCTCCTTGGTTTAGGAGAGTACACCTATTACGCCTATTGGATAGTCTTATTCCAAACCATAGGCTGGTGCCGAAAGGTAGGGAATGAAGAAAACCAATTAGCCTAAGTAGGGTGTGCAGAAGGTAATATGTAAAGACAAAATAAAGGGATTAGAAAGAGGGCAAAGTAAATTGCGACTAATATCATTCACGACCAAAACCGCGTACTTCATCGCCGCTCCTATTTCACCTTTAAGAAGAATAAGGTATTATTCAGTTGTCTTTTATCGTCACCTTCTCTCAGTTGCGAGTACTCCTTGGTTTAGGAGGGTACACCTATTATGCTTACTGGATAGTCTTCTTCCAAACCATAGGCTGGTGCCGAACGGTAGGGAAGGAAGAAAACCAGTTAGCCTAACGATGGTGTACAGAAGGTAACGACTAAAGACAAATAAAGGGATTTGGAGAGATGGCAATAAAATATACGGTTGAAGTCATGAATTGGATTATGGAAGAGGCATTGCTATGAATACCAGGATACCCCTACGAAACATTTTCATGTTTCAGTGCATTGTTAAAGAAAAACTGTTTTCCCAATTAGACACTTACTCCAAGGGTATGTATTTACCAGGTTTCATTCTCATATCTGTATGGTTTTACAGATGATGAGTGGGAGTAAGATATTGGGAATTAGGTGATCATCCTCATTATATCGGAATTCGTTGCAATTGGTGATATTTGAGGAAATCGCCAGGGTACAGTTTTCTACCTACGACGCACAGGTTTTGAGTTGTTTAACTCAGCGGACTTATACAGAGTATTGTATGTTGTCCAAGTGTCCATCAGGACAGAGAGGTAGGTCCTCGTACTATGTTCTGTTTACTTATAACTTCTCTAGTATTTAGACAAGTGTTTCGTAGAAATACAAGGTCTAAGTTTTGAGAAGTTATGGGTATAAGAATAAAGTAGAGAACCAGGTGTCACAAGTATCGGGATTCTTCAAAGAGATCGAAGATGTAGATTCTTGTGATTGGTATTCAGATGATAGTGATGGTTTTGAGAAACGTGTTTCTCTTTCAGGTTACTCATAATTGGATGGATTCCTAAGTTGAGTAATGCTGATTAGCCTCTTTCCATTAAGATGATATGCACTGGAGACAGATGCATGGATTGAATCTTGGTTCCAATTAAATTAGTGCCAAAGTTTCTATATTGGATATAGAATAGTTCGTACTTTAAAAGATGTTAAGGTACGGGGAGTTGTCCAGCTTATGCTTAAAACCATACTCTGGATAACTCAGGGCACGTTTCTGTAATGGCTGTTTGTGGGTTGACCCTGGCTATGACGAGGGTTGATATTCTACCATTTGGAAGATCAATAGTGATATTGTTCTTGACTCGCCAGAGTTTTAGTAAAATGGATCTTTTTCAGAAAACAGTAGTGGGAGTATGGTAGAACTGGAAGTGATTCCAGAACCGCGAACGATTACGGAAAATTTAATAGGACCTATACATTCAATCAGGTTAGACATTCCAATAGCCACTCCGCAGGTATGGTAGGTAACCTCAGATGCCCGAGAGGTACTTCGGTAGCCTCAGTGATGGTGACAGGGAGGTTCTTATCTACCAAGACTTGACACTACTGTTGTTCCAGGATATGAGACCCGGTGGGAGGGTTGTCGTAGTCAGTGGGAGCAGCGGAAGCATAGTGGGCAAGATGCTTATATCTATTTATAGACTTGAGCAGTTATAGCGGAGATAGATCATCTAATTTTGATGTGACAGTCATGGGTTTGACTTCAATCAGAATAGGGGATGGATCAGTTAAGAAGGTAGTAGGGTGTGATGTCATGGTATCTGGATGACATACACAGAGTAGGAAGTAAAATTCCAATACTACGATCGGTTGAACTGTGGTCGTCACACAGTTGTTTCTCCAGACAGGATATGGATATAATATTTGACATTCTGGTTTCTAGATCTATGGTTTTAGATCTGGATTTGGGTAGTTTCCCAATGTGGGTACTTTGACAGATATTCTAATGGTTTTTGGAATAGTTGACTCCTAGCATGGTGGTGTACCTGCAGGTGATGGAGTCACCCTCTCTAAATGTGTCGTATAGACTAAAGGGGAGAGGGCTGTGCATGATTGGCAGATCACTTGCTTAGGCAACTGAGTCAATCATGAGATGTCAAGTACCACACCAAATGTTGGTTTTGCACTAGATGCAATAAGTTTGTATTAATCCAATCCTGGAGAAACATAAGGAAGCAGTTTTAGAACATAAGTACATGTTCTACGGATTTGATGACGGCAGCCTCCTTCGGGAGACGGTTGTCATTCCAAGCTTCAAAGGTGACATGGTTGACAGAGTGATTGTCGGAGTTATAGTTTTTCCTCTGACGAAGAGGGACAGTATTATGGACAGGTGGTCCAAGAGGATACTGTGGGAAGCAAGGTGCCCGATACTGATTAGGTTCAGTGATCGATTCAGTCTAAGAAGTTTGGATATGGAGTTCATTTATGAACTAAGGTCCCATCAGATATCCAGACACATTCTAAGACAGGTATTACTCGATTCGAGAGATGGATTTCTCCACGAATTTGAGATTAAGAGAGATATAGAAAGATACTTCTAGGCGGATCCACTCACTGAGGCTATTTCTCGAACACAATAGTTTTACAAACGGGCTTTGTGAAACTGATTAGTAGAGGAGTTGGATGTTCGGTTTCACACGGGCTGTGAGTAGTCGACATCGCAATATTAGCTTTGAGTGCAAGTGGGAGATTGTTGGAGATAGTGCCCTCATAGTCAATTATTGGATCGCAGGTACGTGATTGCAATGATTGCGGAGGACCTATCCCGGTAGGACAGTCTTACTTGAAATGATAGTATGCTATCTGGTTTGCCTTTATCAGTCGTGTTCATGTTCAGGTGACTGATTGCATGTTACACTTTGATAGAGCCCTTAGGATCTTGCTTTACTACCAACAGTATGATGGCGATCATATACGTGAGAGTTGGGTAGTTTATATGCATATCCTTAATTGTGGTCCCTAGTCGTGGGAGTTTCGAGACAGGGCATCGATACTCCGGAGTAGACTAGTGTGTACAGTCGAGACCCCGACGAGGGGCGGTGGCCGGTCTCACAAGCCACTGGTGTCAGTTGGATCACCTAAGATGTATACAGGTGCTCATTGGGTTATGAGTACACCGGACAGGACTCGCCGGGAATCTGCTAGTTAGTACTATACCTATCGTCAGATAGCAGTTCCCTGGTGACATGTGTACAGGTTAGTTCATCGACCTGAGGTCGTCATTTGTCTCGTGTGAGTTCCCACTGTGCTTTGATTTCTACCCTACCACGGCTCAAAGGAGTCGTGCAAACAGGTAGTTTTTGGGTACAGTCCCGAGCCATATGGAGGCACGTGAGCGGATCGGCAGGGGATTCGTCTCTCCCGGTATTGGGGGCGAGGTCGTACTGTGTCTAGGAGAGCCATTACACAAAGTCCATGGCCATGGCAGGAGATTTACTGGTAGGTACTCCAGTAGTATCTCAGGGTGTTATTGGGCTACACTCCGACACGACTTATACTGCTATTGGGGGTCTGACGTTACTATCCCCCTAGGCAGATATGCGATACTCATTGACGAACGGACCGGACTGTATATACATTGTCACTGTTAGGCTCAGTAGGGTTTTCGGAGGAGTTCGCTCATCGGTCTCCCTTGAGTTCGCTCATCGGCCACCCTTGAGGTCAGTCCATGGGCAGCCGTTACGCATAGCTAGTGCCGCTGACGGTTTGTGGTTAAACCCACTGCCAGGGTACTGACGAGTCATTAGAGTCCCCCACAGACAGTTTCCCAAGTTCGGGCGAAACGTTGTAGAGGCCGTATGGTTTTATGGCAGGGTTCGGAAAATGCACGTGCGTTTACGCACGTGTCGATTTTCGGACAGATGATACTGGTCGGCTTTGGTTTAAGCCGGATCCGAGTATTATATTGAGTAGGTATAATATCTTTGTCTCAGTTGCATTTGTATTCGGTCGTAATACAAATGCGGGTATATTTATACAGTTTCGGGGTTGTCCTGAAATTCGTTTCAGGATCACTTTTGGAAGTTGTCAGTTTCCAGTTTTCTATCAGCCGTCTTTTAACATTCGGTTAAAGACGGATTTATCTTTTCTTGGATGAGAGTGAGTCATGCTTCTAGAAGGTTCTAGAAGGTTCTAGATTGGGTGAGGTGTCGAGTGACTCATGCTTTGATTTTAACCACTTTCTTGTTTTGGTTAAGATCTTTTATTTAGCTAAAGATATTTTAAAAGTGAGAAGCTTTTGCTTAAGGTCACCCCCTTCTCCTACGGTCACCTCCCTCTTGCTATATATGGCTTGCCCTCTCTCTCTCCTCATTCTCACACTCTCACTTGATGTTTCATTCGGTTAGAAAAGATATGATAGTTTTGGGGTGTATGGAATTTACAGTTCATTTCATTCCATCACCCGATTTCCACGGCAACTTCATTAACCGATCGTCCACGGATTTGGACGAAGTGAGACAAAGTCATCTACTCATTCTCTACATCAATCTTGGTCGTCTCTTTTAGCAAACTTGACGATCGAGTTGCCTCGAGTCAGAGGCGGGAGCCCGTTTAAAGAACCGATCATGTGGTGCCACCTCGACGAGGAGATCGGCGATCGACGAGATCGGAGCAACCGCAACGGAGCGTGGGATGATGGTTGAAGAACGAAGGACTCGGATCGTTCGGTATAACATTCCTACACTCTTTACAGTTTGTTAGTTTAGCAATAATGGAAGATCCGGGTTAAAGTATACGATAGCGCCAGTTTAAAAGTTTTGTTCTGCATTTGGCGTCTGTAGACTGCCGGGGTGCTAGCGTAGACTTACAATTTTCTCATTTGGTAAGATTTAATTAAGTTTGCCTGTTCAAAATTATCTGCATGTTATTCATTATCATTGGCAACCAATTCAAAGAAATACCAATTCCGTTTGATTTGATTTCGGTCATTTATGGTGAGACAAATAGAAAGGTCTACCTATTTTCTTTAGTTATTCAGTTAAACTAATGATTTATTATTTGAGCAGACAGCAACAACCATTTCGTTGTGCAGACTTGGATCTACGTCTCTTCGTTCCTTTATTTAACGATTTGTTGAGAATCGGGAAAAAACAGAGAAAAATCTTGTTCTAAACATCTCCTTCTCTTTCTTCTTGATTAGTCTTGCTCAGGACGTTTGGCAAATTTCTAAACCATCACGGTGAGTGTACACTTATGGCGAAAAAACATCACGGAAAGGCTGCGGCGTTCTGATACCGAGGGATATCCCTCGAGGAATATCCCCATGAAATGAGGAACATAAAATTTGATTTCAAGGGCAGTGACTACACGGCTAGGTTGGAAAAAGTCAATTTTGGTAAAGCTATGTTTCTAACAGTTTGGAGGTCAGATTCATTTCATCTCTTAATGGGTATGGCTAAAGTTCAAGAAATTCTCTACACTGGCCTGTATAGCATGATACCATAATGTTTCATTTCTCAAAAGATACAGGTGTCGGTTTATTTTCATGTTCTGCCGCAACCGCTTATTTCCGATCATATCACTGGACAAACCTGTAGGGATGCAAACGGATCGGATATATAGATGTTACCATATCCGTATACGGCAATCCTACACGGATACAGACAGTTATCGGAAATGAAATTTAATGTTTGTATTTGGTAAAAATTGAATACGGATACGGATATTAAATGAATACCGGTAAAGATATAGTCTTTTTTTTTTGTTTTGGAATCAACCCTGGTAAAGATATAGTCAATAAAGTTAATTAAAACTTGCTATTTTTGGTATCCGATATGGATATGGTACGGCATAGGTGTACCCTATCCGTTGAAATTTATAAAGTATATTAATTATAGTCCATTGTGATTGGAATGCTAAAATACTTGCAATTCAGGTTTTTCAGGATCAAAGTTAAAGCTTCAGTCTTTAGATAGAAATACACACAACACAGGGGTCTTATTCATGCAATATATTCTACTTACATACATTTATCTTATGCTATCTGACATTTAGTTACAAGTCTAAACACTAATTAATCTAAGCCAAGGCCTTCTCTCTGTAGACACCCATTTGGTATTCTGCTTCACAAAACTCGCCTCCAAGATCATCGCATGCCTCGCCAGGGAAAACCCTACGACACGAAGTTGAAGCTCGTCTTGAATTCAGTTGATATTGATAAGACTTTAAATTAATTAATATACAGTGTCGCTGTACAAATTTCTATGCATAATAGTCAGCAGTTGCTGACACGTGGTAATACCATTTTGGTTCTCAAGCATGCACATGCTATTGAGACTTTGGAAAGCAGAAAAAGATCGAAGAAGATCGGTATAAAACAATTAAGTTGCTCGATTGGTTATTTGACGATTTTAAAAATCTTACGTTTTGTTCTGGTTGTACTCCAAGTACTCTCTTTCTACCTCTTCCGAAGCCACCTTTTCCATGGCATCGCTTTGCGATGTTTTGAGCTTCGTCTCTGGATACATCCTCGTGCTACATGCCTCTCCCCCAATTATGTCACAAGCTTCTGCAGGAAATACTCTGCAAAAAAATATTGTAATTTGTCATATCCATTTATTGTTTCATATATCAAACAAAAGAAGAAGAAGAAGAAGCTAAATTGCAGGAAATGCTTCTAACTAATTTGCGCGAAACCTCCCGGCTTTTTAAAACCAGCAGTTTACACCCTCAATTTTAATTTGTTCACAAAAAGCATTTTACTTAAATATTTCTTTTATTAAAATATATTTATTTTTTCATTTAATAGCCTAAGTTTTCTGCTTCCGTAGTTTCATTTGCAACCCTTGGATCCGAATATATATTCCCTTTAATTTGTTCAGGAAACGCAAACAAAATCGAAGAAAAAGAAAGAAATAATAATATGCATATATAACATCAAATGGCATGAGTCATGAGGGGTCTAGCTAGTGACAATTGTAGGAGGAAGAAGAGCATACGAAGTTAAGGAGTTGTAATCAACAGTAGAAGATTCATTTGCGGAGACTGCAGCAGCCTTGGGGAGTACAAAATTTCTCTTGGAACCGAATAATTTCTTTGGGGCAAAGCACTTGCTTTTTCTGATGGGCAATGTCTTTGTTAAGCACACAGCTGAAGCATTCATTGTTTATGGTTGTCTTGGTTCTTTTCTTCTTCTTTTTTCCCCCTTCTCTTTGGTGAAATGCGATGAGGGGTTTTTGATATTTATACTAGAATTCATTAAGGAATGGATTGGTTTGTGATTCTTTAGGATAAGGCAGTGAGAGATTTGTCTCCATTGCTGATATTTTTCTCCTCTTTTATTGGATCATCTTGCAGATTTTTTCCATGGTTTGGAATTGACATGCATTGCATTATTTTTCTTGGATGGGTTTCATGTGATCTATATGTGTTACATGGGCCCATGTGGGGGGCCATCTTCTCCTTAAGATTGTTCTTCTTTTTAGTTGCATTTCTTAAATAGAATAATTTTTTCCCCAATAATTTTCATATGTTACCAACTCACCTATTTTTACTGGCATAACTTTCATTTAAAGTGAGAGTTCGACGGTTCGATTCCTGAAAGGGCCGCATCCAGAAAAAAAACTCTCTGGTTTCTAGAAAGTTAAATTCGCTTCAATTGAAGTTGAGACAGACCTCCGGTTTGATACCCTTATTAAATAATGGATAGAATCGGAGTTTCCGCCACTATGAGTATTCAGATGTAGGTAGACTCTCGTGCTTGTGCCGCTAACTTGCGGGGAGTGCGGAATATAAAACGAAAATTTTCTAAACTTGAGTACGAACTACAACAACCTAGAACTGAATCCAAATACTAAACTAAAAACTATAAGAAGTTTAGCTACTAGGTTAGTGATAACAACCTTTATGGTCGTGTCTTTCGTCTTCATTCCACTATCCAAGTTTCTTAGGTCATCGGGAACAAGTTTGGGGATCGGTTTTTCTTATCGAAAATGATCCAGCTTAGGCTCTAACTTCACGAGTGAAGCAACTAGTGATCAAGACTTGCCAAGAATTGATCACTAGATGATGTAGCGGTTAATTTCTAATTGTTCTCTCATTTTCTTTCTTCATTCTCAACTTAGAAATTTCCAAGAGAGGAAGAAGACAACTTGGATGTAAAAGGCAAGCACGGCTCATGAAAAATAGCAACTAAAGAATCAACCATCCCTCGTCATTTCCTTTTCTTTCTTTTCTTTTCTTTTCTTTTCTTTTAGGAATGAGTGGGTTTTGACTCACAAGCTCACACCATTCATAAATATTCAAGAATAGATGAGAAGAAAAGGAGATGCCACCTCATTGTACACATATGCATATGCATGTGTATATATATCAATATATACAAATACACTAATACAAGAATATGCTACTGAAAGGTTACGCTAGTGCCCCGGCCAATTACCGTGGCCAAATGCGGAACAAATTTTTTTCTAACGATTAGAACATGGCGCTAGAATAAGTTTTAACCCGGATCTTTCCATAAACATATCTAGCAAAACTAAAAGATGAACTAACTACTATGAAAGAAGTCTCACCAAACGATCCAAGTCTTCGGTCTTCTTTCTTCTTCGTTAGCTCCAAATGGCCATCTTGAACATGCTTGATCTTCTTTGTTGGCACCTTTGGTTCTCCGCGATCGATCTTACTCTCCGGTCTTCCTTTGTCGTAGATGATCCACTCAAAGGATATGATCCATGGTTTTAGCTCCACACTATATGTCAAGTGGAGCAACTAGAGAACTTGGGGTGCTAAACCAAGTAGTTTAGGATGTAGTGTGATGATCTAAGTGTTTTGCTATATCTTTCTTGCCTCTTCACTTGTTTCTCAACTCATGAGAAGGGTAGTGAAGAGGAAGATGATGAAAGTGGAGGAAACTCAAGAGGAGGGAGGAGGTGAAGAAAAATGGGAGCTCAAGAATAATGAAGCATGCATGTGAGAGAAAATCATTACAAAAGGTTTTGTATATGAATTTTCATGAATAAAAAAGTGTAGCCATATTTCAATAGTAACCACAAATGAATAAAGAATTCATTTGTGAACTATTGAAATCATGCCACTCACTATGCCTCTCTCCTTAATTTCCATCTCATTTCCATTTATCAATAAATGGAAAAGTCCATAATGAGGTGTCCACCTTCTAGAACGTAATCTGTAATAAAATACGGATTACAGTCTGCTGTATATACATACCCGCATTCGGATAAAAACGCGAATGCCCAAAGAGATAGAATAACACGAAGAACGTAATATTAGAATATATATATCGAAATACATATATGCAAACTATTAAATCAATACCTGATTTAATAATCCGGCTCAAACCCGAGCCGGCTAGTATTACCAACTGTCCGATCAAAAATCCGAGTACAAAATACATCGATCGAGACCCTGCACGTATCCAATACGGCTACCACATTATTTCGCCTGAATAGGGAAACCCTCTGTGTGGGACTCTAAACACTCGACGGTACGCCGGCAGTGTGTTACTGGATAAATCCATAACCACAAGCACGTCAGCGGCACTAGCTATACGTAACGGCTACCCGGGTACCTGTCGAAAAGGAAGGCCGACGAGCAAACTCATCCGGATCCCTACTGAGCCTATCTGTGACAATCTCTGTACAGTCCGGTCTCTTCGTCTAAAAGTATCGCATACCGGGTCTAAGGGGTGGTAAACGTCAGACCATGATAACCTGGTAATTCATGCTGATGCGGCTCAGGACCAATCCGGGAAACTACTGATCAGTCTATCAGTAAATCCCAACTGCCTTGGCCAAGGTCTTATAGTCCTGACCAATCGAACACAGTGCGATATCGACTCCCAATACCGGAAGAGTCGAATCCCCGACAATCGCTCACCGCCTCCATGTGGCTTGGGACTGTACCCAACCAAAACCTGTTTGCACGACTCAGTAGAGCCGTGG
Organism: Agapanthus africanus; assembly: GCA_030015575.1. Lineage (NCBI taxonomy): Eukaryota > Viridiplantae > Streptophyta > Magnoliopsida > Asparagales > Amaryllidaceae > Agapanthus > Agapanthus africanus. Next base: position 202,755,952 of record JASDDO010000008.1, on the reverse strand, counting down.
TAGGGTAGTGATCAAAGCACAGTGGGAACTCACACGAGACAAATGACGATCTCAGGTCTAAAGACTAACCTGTACTCATGTCACCTGAGAACTTCCATCTGACGATAAGTATAGTACCATCTGGAAGTTCTCGGCGAGTCCGTCCGGTGTACTCACCCCCAGTGAGCACCTGTATATGATCTTAGGTCTAAAAACCAATTGTTGCGGGACCAAACCATCGCCCCTCATCGGGGTCTAGAAACGTATAAACTAGTCTACTCCGGAATATCGATGTCCAGTATCGATACCCCTACGACTAGGGACCATTTAAGGATGTGTGTACCGACTACCCAGCTCCCACAAGTATGATCGCTATCACAACGCAGGTAGTCTAGCAATGATCCTACGGGCTTTATCAACATGTATAAAAGATATATAATAGTAAGTAAAACATGCACATGTTAAGATAAAGACAAACCATATAGTATACTATCATATCGAGTAAGACTGTCCTGTACATATATATGTCCAAGCATCCATATGTATACATATACAATAATGGCCTCTAGGGCATACATATCCAACAGCTACAAATACATACACCCGTATTTGTATCAAATCTGAAAACCCGTATTTTTACTAAGAAACAAAATACCTATATTCGTATAAATGCCGTATTCTGTCAAAATACGAATACCGAAAAGAGAGATACTAAAAGAGATATATAATACGAGCTTATATTTAATCCAAAATATGATAAGCTGGCTATTGTTCATATCAGAATTTTGCATTATTATATTCCCCATTCTTAATCATATTACGAATAAATAGGTGCTTTTGATCCATGTCTGCTAAATAGTTGCAGGTTACAGGTTCTCAGAACAATACAGTGAAATTCATGAAAAGACGCTACAAATGTTAGACTACGATCAACAAATAGATGAAACTGTATGATGCCGCCTACCAGTTTAAAGAACAAACGAAGATCAATGAACAGTTCAATGCATAAAGTACAAGGGAAGCACAGGATTAAAGACTTCAACGCGAAGCTCACGGCGAAAAGTCGACAACTTTCTACACTGTGGAAATCTGGAAGAAAAAAAAAAAGATTCTGAGAAACCAAGTGAAGAAAACAGAAGGAAATAGCAACATGAAGCAGCCCTGAGAAAGTAAACTCAAGACCCCTCAAGATGGCCGCGGATCAGCGGCCAAACATGGCATTCTGCAGCGGTTCCGCGGCCGTGCAGTGCACGTGTCGGTGGGTGTCGGTGCTTTGACCCGGCTTTCTTAGGGTAGTTCTGTAATTTCAAATGTGGATCATATGTAAAACCTAGAGTTTCTCCTATCTATAAATAGGAAAGCCTACAGCCTCTTTTGGGGCATGCCTCTTTTTAATTTTCTAGATTAAATTTTATTCTATTGTAATAGTCAAGCGGTGTCAATAATAGTAAGTTTATTTTATCTTGCAATTTTCCATTCGAATTTAATTTCTGCAATTTTATTATCTGTCTTTTATTATCAGCAAATTAGGTCATTAAATTAAAACTATAGAAAATGAATTTTGTCGCAACTTTCCTAATGAGTGAGTAATTCCTCAATTGTTAGGGTTAGGATTGGGTAGGTTTGAGAGATAGAAATCTCTCACTCCTTTCTTGCCTATATAATATTTTTAATTAGGACTCTATTTGAATCAAACACACACCGCTCACTATGGCATCCTATCCTACGAGATAACGGTGAGTCCCTAGTTAGACCGGTTGTGGTTGATTCACATAGAGGTTAGGGTTAAGAGTTAAGAAAGGACGGACAAGGACCAAAAGGAAGAAACGAAGTTTCTTCCTAGTCGTGCTAATCCCCTTTGTTAACTATTCCCTTAACACTTATGTTCTTAATTAGGGCAAAGGAAGCAGTGAGTAGAGTTTTATTTCTAAACTAACCTAATCCTAACCCTAGCAAGAATTTAAATCAAATTAATTTCAATCTTAGATCTTAAAACAAAACCTACTAAAATTAGGTCTTAACTCGTAAGAACTTAAAGAAAGAACACGTTTTCCCTGTGGACCGACCCGTACTCAATCGGCTAGTTACCAAGCGACACCGTTATTGATTGCGGTATATTCTTAATTTTGATTTTAAAATGCACGTACGCAAAGGACTGAACCAATCAAATGGCGCCATTGTCGGGGACCACGGTAGTTATTTTCTTTTTGTAATTTCGGGTTAATTGAATTTGAATTTTTTTTTATAAAAACTGAGAAACAAAATGAAAAAAAATCATCTTGTTATTTTTTTATCTGCTTTTGTGAGAATTGTGCAGGAACGAAAAACGGACTGATTCAGTTCTGGAGCAAACCCAGTGAACAAATCAGCAAACAGAGGATCTGAACAGACAGAGAAGAATCACAACAGAAAACAGAAAAGTTTTGACAGCTTGATCCAACTGAACCACCGCGGAACCGTGGCGGATATAGGCAGTTGACCGCGGAACAGTGACGTCAGCACTTGAAAATTTCTCTGTAAGTATTTTTGTCTTCTCTTCTACCCTCTGAACTCCACTGAAAAATTTTCCTGCAGGGTTCTTTGCGCAAAATCTTTCTCCCTCTCCAATAAATTGTTTTTGTACAGGATTCTTTGCGCTGCCAAATAAAAAAAAATTGCAAGTGTTTTTTGTGTGTTAACTACTTTACATAATTAATACGGACTTTTAAGGGGCTATACACTAATCAAAATTGGGTGGGGATTTCATTACCCTTCCTAAGATCCCAGAAATCACAAAAAGCATATGCATCACCCTCGAGTTAATTAAAAAATATCTAAACTCGGTCAATTAAGAACTGTCGCACTCATTAGGACAGAGGAAGGTTGTGGGCATTCAGTCGTTTATCTAAACCTGACTTTGTGGTGCCTAGGCTAGACAAGTGAGAAAGGTAATTTTAAAAGGCCCGTCTCACGGTGATTTGTGAGCGGATCTCTCCTTTCTTCACTTGTGCTTACCTGGTCACAATTGGCGGTGAAGAGGCGATTTGAGAGATATCTCACAACTTATCGCTTTGGACCAGTTAGGAGCAGTCTAGTTGATATAGGAGACCCTATCTCTAGGCTTGATTGTGCATGCTTAAATTGTGATTGTGCCGTAGTTTCGTACTAATTTTTGCAAAAACTCTTTCTAAAAAAAAACTTTCAAAACTCCAAAAACAGACAATTTAAAAAAAAAAATTAAAAAATAAAAAATAAAAAAATCACATTCTTTTTCTTCTCCTCTCATCACATCATGGGTACCCCACCTCGCAAAACTCTTGCCGAACTTTGGTACTCTCAACTAGACATTACTTCCTACGCTTCTTGTTTTAGTCGAATTTCGAACGACCCCTCCATACCCAAAATATCTTTGAAAGATCGAATAGACGCGTTTAGGACAACCAGTTGGACTCCGCAATCCACATTATATCAACCATTTCAACCTTCACCACCTTCTTATGTTGATACCCCTTTTTCGAGTCCTGTTGTAACTCCGAAACCCATGTCTATTGTTGAGCATGCTCGTAACCGATCTTTCACTCTTTTCATCACTGCGAATTCTTTGGATCAACAATTCCATTCACCTTATTATCCAAATGTTGATCCTACTTCTATTCAACCATTCAATTCCTACCAGTGCTATCCGACTTTTGCACCTTCCCTAGATATTGCTTCTGAACAGCCATTTAGGAGTTTCCAGTATCCAAACAACTTTAAATCTTTTACTGAAACCCCGTCACAACCCATGTCTAGTCTGGAACGGTCGTTGAAAGATTTTATGGTAGCGTCAAGCCAACAAATAATGGATTTGAATGCATCCATGTCCGCCCTCATACAACCTAGTGACCCGGTAGCTAGTCTCCAACTAGCTCCATATTTTCCAATGTATGATGAGGCGGTTGGACAGATTGAGAATTTGAGTATTGAGAGTGAGCTATACACCCTTCTAAATCAAACCTACTCATCCCCTATTGAATCCCACAACTCCGGTTTTGAATGTCTATCAAGTGTTCCAAATGATTCACCAGTTGAAGATAGAACGATTAATGAGTTGTGCGACTTTGTAGTGTTTGATTTACCTGATTGTGAAGGGTCCCTTCGAGTGAAACCATCACCAATCCTTTTGACCTCTACAGCTCCACTCTAGAACCTGAATTAATTAATATCCATGCTTTTGATGAGGTGTCTAAGAAAATTGATTTTCACTTGATTGAGGATATCGACTATTGGAATATTTTGGATGATGAACCTGCAGATTTGACTGAATTTTTCTCTCCAATTCATCATCCCGAGTCATTAAATGTTTCTCCCTAACTTCATATGCGTCTTGATTTTGATGAGAATTGCATGGATAAGCTAAATTTTGAGGAGAGTATTGAGAAAATTATTGAGGATGAAGCAATTTTACTTGAGGAGTCGGATTTTCCAATTCATTCTATCCCTTTCATTGACTGCGCACACCCTCCTGAATCTTTACCCGATACCCTTCCTCAATCACTTCCCTCTATCCTCGTTCTGACCTTGCAAGAAACCGTTACACTTTCATTTTCAATGTCTGGGTTACCAAGTTCGACGTACCCATGTTTTCTCGCGAATCTTGAGGGATTTGACTCCATTTCTCGACAGGTTGATAGATTAGCACAATCGCTTTTTACACATTGGTCATCACAATTTGTGCTAATTTATTCACTCAATTTACACCCTCAAGTTCGTACTACACTTCTTTCTCTCTTCCGCCATTCTTCTCCTAATATACTGAGACCATATTCCACCTTTTTTCTCATACGGTCTCGCGTATTCTCCATTTCTTTTCTTTCCACATTCTTTCACCAACCAACACACTACAGAGATAGAATATTTGAATGGTTGGTGCTCACTTTTGTCCTGTGTAAGGTCTTGTATAGATTGATACTGTTCTCTTTTCCCCCCTAGACCTGAACTTCACCGCTTGAACAGTGGAAACACTGTTTCAAATAAGTTTGGGGGTATGTACCACTTGTAATTATATAAAAACAACATAAAAATAAAAAATAAATTTTTTTTCAAATTTTTGGGGGTATTTTTGTAAATTTCCAGTTTTAATAAAAAATAATAAAGATTAAATTTTTTATTTACAAATAAATTCCTCTCTTTGAGAGGTCCTTTTTGCAAATAGCCAAAACACCCACTATAAATAGAACCCGACCCCTCTTTGCCTTTTACCAAACCCTAATTTCATCTCTTTAAAAACCCTAGCTGCCGCTCTAATTTCTACAGAGAGATCTCTCTAAGCCGCCGCCCTACCGCCGCCATACCCTGCTTCCTGCCGCGCATCCGCCGCGTGTTGGTGACGTCGCCCTCTGAAATCTTCAGAGGATGTTTGCAGTTCTCTTTCCTCTCTGTTAAAAATTAATTTTTTTCAATTTACTCTTTGCGATGGCACCAACCCTACAATTTGAGAGGGAATTTTCACAAATATTTGCACACACAAGCTACGGTAGTTACTTCGGTGAATAGATCCGGAGGCGAGAGTGGAATTTCTTACTTTTTAATCATCCAAACTCCTTCGCTCTTCCAGATCTCGTTACATAATTTTACGAGTGCATGGAAGACGGATGCCTTTCACAACACGGATATATTAGGCTTATTTGGGGTGATAGGGAAATCATAATCGATAAGGACTTCATTCATGAAGTCACCTTATTACCTAGGCTACCTACTCATGACCAACCCCTCCAATTCGAGGATTATTTACCTTTGATGGGTACTGACTGTTCGAGGGAGCCACGTAAGGGCATCCAAGCTAGAACCCTCTTTGCAAACGTACTGACTGTGTGCCGTTGAGCACAAAATAACATTTTTGGTAGTTCGCACAATACTACCTTTTTCACACCATCTCTTCATATCGTGCACACCTTAATGACTAGGAACCCCAGATATGATATGTGCACAGTATTGCTTAATTCAATTGGTGCTGGCAAAAGGGCTGCCAATTATCCATGCCCTATGTTAGTGACACAACTGTGTCGCTATTTCCTCCCTGTGGAGGAATTCGAGTTTTATATGTATGGAGGCATCCCCATTAGACCTCTTGTTGAGGGCGTATCTACGTGCTACATACGCTTAAATGATGTATGGTCGCGCACTGAGCCGGCCGAGAATGTACCCGCCAGGACACCCAGTTCCAGCTCGACCGCGAGCGGGGAAGAGCTTACCCCAGCAGCATATGCACGTTTGCTTAGGAAAGCCACTAGGGGGATAGATAAATTGATTGGGATGGTGACCAACCTGGATCACCGAGTGACGGAAATAGAGCATGGCATGACCACCCTGCTGGCGAGAGAGGAACGTTCCCGTTCACGTTCAAGGGGACGGCGAGGTCATGAGCAGTGAGGGCACTGCTTTTAGTAAGTTTAGGGGAGGTGGTGGTTTGTAAATAGTTATCATTGCATTGCATATTTTAATTTTTGTACATATTTTTCGTTTTCTTTCTTTGCATGTTTAATTCTGCATTGCATCTTTATAAAAAAATTATAAAAATTAAAAAATGAAAATAAAAAAAATTATAAAAGTAAAATCAAATAAAAAATTGAAAAACTAAAAAAAAAAAATTCAATTTTGTCCATATTTGACTTAAGTTTGACAAGACGGTTAACCAGCTAGGAAAAACTAGATCCTAAACTTAGTAAATTAAAAACCCTAAAAATAACCTTTCTTAAAATTTAACGGTAGAAAATATATGTCCTTGTAGTTTATTTAGAAATAGGCAAATTTTGAGTTCAGTTCTTGGGCTAAGTCAAAATAAGGGAAGAGTATTGAAATTCTTATTGAAGTGTAAGTCGGAAAAATAATTCCGAACCTTTAGTCTAAATTCTGAAAATATATACCCTACAACTCGCACATACACGCATCTTGAAACTTGGGATAATAGAGGATAGCTTGAAATGCTCTTGTCTAAAATCCTTAGTATGAGAAAAAATAAAATAAAAGTATAAGTGTGAATAAAGAGATATAAAAAAAATGAACACTGGTTTTGTAATTACTTAAGGCTGCATAAAATAAAAAAATATAGCGAGGGTGCTTTATCACCTAGTGCGTTAGACCAACTGGTTTGGGAGTCACTGCTAAAGCCTTAGGTATTACAAAATGAGGAATTACGCCTAAATACACGAACACATTTTGTAATCGGTCGTTAGTACCTCAAGAAGTATTAACGGTCGCATGAAGGATGTGTGAGCAATTCCATCTAAAATTCACCAACTAAAAATACTTTGGACGATGGACAAGAGTATGATAGCTTGAATTGAATTTCCAAGTGTAAGGGTGATACATACACACACGTAGGGGTATATGATTGGGGTTTTAATGAGAGATAGGAATGAAAGATAGGACTTATACCTTCAGTAGAGATGATAAAAATTCCTAAGTTGAGATGGAACCTTAGAAGGAAAATTCAAAAGATGCTAAAAACTAAATAAATTTACAGAACATATACGATCTTAAGTTAAATGATAAGTGTGTGTGAAAAATATGGGTTAAGGATTTCTAAGTTGAAGATAATAGAATTTCTTGCTAGAAAACCGAATTAAAGAACAAAAGTCAATAGGCCAAATTGATCGGATTTTGTGGGTAGTATCCGCTGAAAACCCTCAGGAGACAACACTCCTCCTACTAGGGAAACCTAGAGGTTTGACGGCTTGTTGCACGAGCTCAGTGGAATCGCGATTCCCTGCGAAAGTGAGGTTAGGTTTTTCGAGAATAAAAATAGTTTTGCTCGGGACGAGCAAAAGATAAGTTTGGGGGTATTTGTTCATATCAGAATTTTGTATTATTATATTCCCCATTCTTAATCATATTACGAATAAATAGGTGCTTTTGATCCATGTCTACTAAATAGTTGCGGGTTTGTAACGTTTTGAAAATCGTTTAGGTGAAATTTCGGAAAATCGGTAAAATAACGGGTGTTTTCCATAAAAATCAAGATATAAATATCTTTTAATATAAAATTAAATATACATATTCTAGCTATGTAATTGCTAGTATTTGGTGTTTATTGAGCCACTTGTAAAATTTCTAATTTATCCGAAATTAATTATTTTAATATTATTTTAAGCCGTCACTAATACATTTAATTAGGGATAATTACAAATTGGAATGGGTTGATACAAATTTTGTGCATCATGACACATTAAACTAACTTGTAAAATATTATTTTTGAAAGGAAATGAAATTGTCAAACGGTTTTAGAAAATATCGAAGAAAAAAGCTTAAATAGTGAAATTAGTGTAAATAGAAATTGGGGTATAATATTTACCATTTTCTTTTTTCACCCACACTCACCTAAACCCTCTCACCCCCTCCCCATGTGCTAGCCAAGCCCAGCAGGAAAACCCCCCCAATTCCTTCACCTCATTTGGAAAGAAAACAAAGGAAAAAGAAAAATTTAAAAAGAGAATAGATAAAAGAGTATGGGCATTGTTGACTTGGACAACTTTGTTGACTTTCAACACCTCTATCTCTCTCCTCATCCCCCCCTCATTGTGGCCGAGCCCCCCTTCCCCAAAATCAGCAGCAGCCCCCCCCATTTTCACATCTCTTTTCTCTTCAAAAAATTCATCAAAATGCCTCAAAATCCATACAAATTCAAAGCTAAATCCAAATCCAACTCTTACCCATTTTTCCTTAGCCTAACATGCATGGACTTTGGTGAAAAGAGACCAATTTGGAGGCCAAGATTTTCATGCTAGATCTATGGACGTGAGGTATAAATCCTAACCAAGTTACTTAATTGTTGCTATCATACTTCAATTGAAGCTAATTTGGAGTTTAATTTGATTTCTATTTCAAGACTTGAATTTTTAAGTGAAGGCTTTGAATTAAAAAGTTAGGGTTTGGATTCAATTAGAGTGGTTGTCACTTGTTTAAGATTACAATGAGTAGATTAACATGTTAATGCTTGCTAATACTAATCTAGTTGCTAGTTTGCATTTTTGTTAATTTAAATTTGTAATAATTATATAAATTGCAAACTAGGTTTTTAAAATGTATATATTTTGGTGAGATAAAATAGTAGTGAATATTTGTGTGACCTAATTATGATGTTAAGTGAGCATTTTGGCCATTAGAATTGTTAAAATATTTAGATTGATTAAAACATCAAGTTTTGAACCGAAATGGGAATTTGTGCTAACTAGGTTTTTGGGAAATAAAACGATTTGATTAATTTTAATGTTTCGATGATTTAAACCCTATTTCATATATAATTTGTGATTTGTGAAACCACGATCGGTGTATTTGGGTTTTTCTCGATGGTTTGACGTTTGTACATGACATCAAGGGTTGGTTTGGTTATTCTTGCATGCGTAGGCGATAGGTTTTGACCTATGCGTGATACGCGTGCCGATTTGGTTTTTGTATGCCGTTTCGATTTCGAATTGGGTTTTTATGCTATACGATACGTTGTGACATGTAGGTACTCCCATGTGGACTTCGAGACGACAAACAAGCGCGTGGCGACGTCGACACCGGCGAGCGAAGATCAGGTGAGTAGATTTATATCTACGGGGAGAAGTCGGGTGGATGGCGTATAGCATCCCCGCAATTCGTAGTATATTTATAATATATAATTGGATATATATGTGGTTTATGATCCGTGGATGATTATCAAGTTATGATTATGTGTTTATGGTTAGTTTGGTGTTATTAAAAGGGAACTAGCATAGCTTCTTAGTCGCGAAACCTAGAATAGGTTTACACCCACACGCACACACCTGCATTCCTTTTTTTACCTGTGCGTATATGGGGATATGTATGTGTGTGTGTGTGTGTGTATGGGACTATGTATATATATATATATATACGTATACATATACACGGATTATGAGGATAGTACTTAGGATTGGAGATAAGTCGACGAGATTGGGCTTGAGGCCGTGAGATTGGTGATGTGATATGGTTCGTATTTGAGATACGACATGATGTTTTAGCGGGTCTTTTCGACGTGGTGTTTTCAGACACACACATGCATATACATATGTGGTATCAGTATTGTACTAGACGTGGATCAGTACCCCCGATCATGATAATTGATAAAGAGGATACCAGATGAATTGTGTGATTGATGTGACATTGACCCGTACCCAGATTTGGGGTGCCGTACGACGGATTTACCGTACGAGTTATATTGATGATAGATCCGCACTCTTGACTCGAGGATGTCATAATGTATTAGGGTATCGTATGGGATAGTATTGAGGCGGGATCACCGACTATTATATATATATATATATATATATATATATATATATATATATATCGACTCAGATGTTAGGCAGTTTTCTTACCTTTCAATCAGCCAGTTTAGTTTAGTCCGGTAGTTTACATGTACTTGATAGATTAGACTCGAGTCATACCTATTTCAAGACTAATGAATCGTGAGTATCTTAAAGACAGGCCAAGGGGTTCTATGAATATTTCAAAGGATGTATCTTTTCTTAAAAACACCGTAGCCCTTATTTTCAAAACACCATGATTCGTGTTATTTCAAATGACAAACCTGTATGACTCATATTTATATAAATGCAGATTAGTTATCATTGTGTTTATTATTCAGTTCCCGTATATTCTTGCTGTTCGCATCGCACCGCATGCTTATATTGTGTTTTCATATGCCATTATTGAGATCATGCTGTCAAGACACCAGCACCATTACCGATGATGGGTATGTTCCACATACACTTACTTGCCGGCTCACACACATCATCATCGGTAATTGCCATGTCACGAACACTTTAGAGAATATTACTCATTGACATAGCTTGTTAACTGATAGTTCGACATGGTATTAGCGTACTCGTCTTTAAATGCTAGTTTAGACATTGCAATTATTATTTGTCATTGCATGCAGATTATTATTCACTGTTATGCAGTATTATGGAGTTTTATGCCGATATTCACTGTTTACGTGCTATTGATGATTGGATTTCGGATTTTCATAAGATTTCCTGGATTTGGCAGAAAACCACAAGAAGATATATAAACTTCTCTCTCTTTAAAATGAAAAGTGCGGTTTTTTCATGATGTATGAGTCGTCCACCATGATGTTTTCTCGGTTATGAGATGGATTTCGAGACCCAATTCGAGGAGTTGGATGAACCATCTGCGGGTACATGGTAGACCCGGTAAGGTACCCCGGGGCAAGAAGATCTAGGTGTAGACGATGAGCCCGGCAGGGGCAGACTGCCTACCGGTGATTTTACCTGACGCGGCAGATATCCGGAGGATACCATTCGTGGTCGTGTGATTGATGATATAGGTCGATCCGGATTGACGGAGCCTGAGGTATTGAGATTTGAGACACCGAGATATTGAGATTTGATGATACAGGCCAGCCCGGGTAGCCAGAGCCTGAGATATAGAGATTTATGTTTTGTGTCGATGCTTGACATGGATTTTATGTTGATTTCATTGATGATATCTTGATTTATATACATATAGAAATCTCATTAAATAAAGAAAAATAGTTCTTTGATTCATGATGTACTTTGTTCTCATTATATGCATCTGCACATCATTTTAGTGATATATTGCTAGCTGACATTTGTACATCATATTAGGACATGTTGTTACCTGAGGCACTGACACGAGCTCTTGGTATTACCCTATATGGATAGATGTTTACCCTTACCATTATATTATGCTTCAGGCTCTATTTATTTGAGGATATTATCTTATATGACCTAGGATAGCGTTATGCATGCGATTTCTACTCGTAGGTGTTTTCTACTCACGAGTTGGCAACTCACCCCCATTGTGCCACAGTTCCTTGCAGGTTTTGCCGTACAGGTTTCGTTGCGGCTTTGTTGGCACACTGTTCCTTCCGGGTGATTGCTTTGGCAGGTTGGTTCATTGTATCAGGACCACCATTGTTATTTGTTATTTCAATTGTATCTAGTAAAACTCCATCAACCAGATTATATATTTGATAGAGATAGAAGACCAGACTTGTTATTATTTCGACCTTAGAGTCGCGCGTTGTATTATTATGGTTTTCATGCTGATTTTGGGTTTTCTTTTGAGTTTTGATCCTTACCCTTCGGCGTTGTATATTATATTGCTTGTGTGGTTGTGACCGTCGATTGACGAAGAGCTAGCTCCCGCTTGGGGATGCCGTTTATCATTTCGTATACTATTCATATTGTATCCCGTTTGGGGTCTAGTATTTACAAAGGAGACTCTGCCGAAATTTTCAGAAAATACTTGAGATTTTAAAAATACATATTTCGGCCTATGTTGTTAAGACTGCTTACTTTAAATTGGGTTTTCCTTCACTCTACTGCTTCTTGGTTTTGATTTCTGGGTTTTTGTCTTGTTTAGATTATGTACGCCTTGAGACGTTTCGTAATTTAAGCACCGTCATGTTCCATACTTTTCAGGTCGTGACAAAGTTAGTATCAGAGCGTTAGGTTTTACCTTCGGAGTGTAGGATGACCCTTGGTTGATGGAGTAGATAGCTTGAGTAGAGTGACGTATCGTACGTATGTTCCGCGGCATACTTACGATACGCTACTCCGCTTAAGAAGCCTTAGGATGTATATTTCCTTGCATAGTATTATATTCCTTCCTATGATCTAGCCTCATCGGTACCAGTAATGGTTTTGTTACCATGGTTGTACGGGCACAGAGAGCTACAACTAGAGTTGCGGTCAGCACGAGCTCGTCATGGACGAGGACTGACCAGGGCGTAATTCCGGCGACACACGATTGCAAAGACGTATTATTTATTTGTGTTTTCGCGCCATGAGCGTTTGATGGGTCGCTTTTACGAGATTTCTCGGACGTGCAGATCAGAACCAGAGGATTGGGCCACTGCAAGAGGAGGCCAACCAGATTGTGATGACTGTCAAAGCACAGATTATTTTGATGATTGAGGCACTGTTCAGCGTGCGGACGAATGAGCCAGCGATTTCGGCGAATGAAAAGATATCTCCCCAGATATTTGAAGCTAATGCCGCACGAGTTATACTTCGAGATATGACAGAAGATCGCTAGTCACCAAAGATGAAAGACTAGGACATGTGATTCATTGCCTACCCCGATGCGAGGTCATCAGATTGATTGATTTCAGCTAGAGACGACTTCACGCGGATACGTTGAGAGTCGATAAAGACGATCGAATGTCAAGAACCCATTTTCCAAGTTTAAAGTATTCGGACAACAATGCAAGCAATTCTATGGACCCTCTAGAAGAATGAAACCCTAACTCGACTTAATGACCATGGAATGCCGGTGAACCTTAGGGTTTGCGGCAGTTCAGCGGTGCCATTAGTGAGGCTTGGGTTTGCCCTTCTACGGTTGGTCTATAGGTGCTGTGGCATACATTCGATACCATTAAACTGTACCCAAGATATTGAGCTCTTGGGGATTATGGAACCTTGACGAATCGATCGAAAAATTTGACATCATTCGGATATCATGTTATGGGATACATTATTTGGGAGACTCCAGATACGAGTATAGACATTTGAGCACAGTCCATGCAGCCACGAGGAGATGAGTCCGAATCATTCGACATTAAAGAAAAGTGGAATAAGAGGTTCATACGAGATCTAGATGAGATGACGTTCCACTCCGCCGGCATCAGAGATGTGATACGCAAGCAGAAGCGTTGACTATGGATATATCTTCCAGGAGGAGTCGTGATGAGTATGCAGCCGTTCCGGAACAAGAAATAGATTTAGTAATGATGATGACTTCCGGGAAGTTCGGCAGAAACGAGATTTGGGGAAAAACCTTGACAGGACCTTTCTGGGACACTATACGAGAAGACTTGGACCCAGGATCAGTCATATTGCTCACGCCCAGCATCGTCGACGAAACATGTTATGAGTAACCATGATAGTTGGCCAGAGATCTTTAGAGGATGTGCCAGAGCGGATTACTTCCATTATCGTTTCCATATTGGACCGTTGAGCCGAGGAGCTATGTACTTAGCAATTCGCAGTGAGAGGCGAGAGCCTAAGGGCACCAGGCGACGAGCCATGATCAGGAGGCAAGTAGATATCTTGCTCTGCTAGCATTGGGTGCACCGACACCTTCTCGACCTTGAAGGAAGGACATCGACGACAGTATTTATGATTTGTGATTTTGTGATTGACTATCACATAACCGTCACTTTGGATTTCAGTATATTTGGACGATTTATTTGCATGATTGAGATTTTGTGCACCACAGTTGCACATGACTTTGATTTGATGTCATTAGAGATGTTGATTTTGATTTCATGCCTAGGGCAAGCATATGATTTAACTTATTCTTTCGGCATAGTTTTCATGCACTTTTAGTATTTGATTTGCTTTTGTGCACGCCGATGCACAGGATGGTGAGATTTTATACCACGGTATACCTGATTTAGGATTTTTGATTTAAATGTGTTGTATACCGTCGATTTCGATTGTGATATTCGATAATCGTTTTCGTGCACATTGTGAACTTGATTTGGATTTTGCGCATACTTAAGGCGCTTGATGCGATTTAGGTGCACACTAGATGCACTAAATCAAGATTCTTCGTGCATATCAGATGCACCTGGTTTTGCTGTTAGGCACACACGTTGCTTTTGACAGGTGTTTTTGTGCACACCCATTGCACTCATATTCATGGATTTCGATTTCCATGCGCACCAGACGCACGTGGCATTCATATATATATTTGGGATTGATTTCTTTTGTAGTAGTATATTTTATGATACTTACTATTTGGTATAGTACTGAGCAGGACTAGTCAGAGGACAGTACCTGAGTATATTTTTGCATGCATTGATAGTTATCGAAGGGATTTCCAAAGATGAGCTATAGCATCAGTATTTACCTACGTGTTCGAGATGACACGAAACATTTTATAAAGGAAACCCTTCTAAAATTACTTTCAAAACGGCGGGACGTGCATATTAAACAAAGGATATATATATATATATATATATATATATATATATATATATATAGTTATTTTCTCACAATGGACCTCCGCCACTGTGCAGTGTTGCGAACATCGCACGGCGATTTGAAAAAGGTTTGGCATGCATTGCTTCTAGATGTTTTAATGATGTATATCATGTTGGTTTTCGCATTGGATCTTGACATTGATGTCTTTCCCATAACTCTGATGATTGCGGGATGCTTGACGGGGTTTTCATTTTGGTTTATATATTTGTTTTTCATTCGCATGCATTGCGCTACAATGTGTTTTATGTATTTATGATTTCGGAGCCCCGACGACTTGATGGTTTTGCGGAAATGTTTTGGTATTTGGGGGAGTTTTAATTTAAATTTGGGGACCGAATTTCTTTAAGGGGGAAGATTGTAACGTTTTGAAAATCGTTCAGGTGAAATTTCGGAAAATCGGTAAAATAACGGGTGTTTTCCGTAAAAATAAAAATAAAAATATCTTTTAATATAAAATTCAATATACATATTCTAGCTATGTAATTGCTAGTATTTGGTGTTTATTGAGCCACTTGTAAAATTTCTAGTTTATTGAAATTTTTTCCGAAATTAATTATTTTAATATTATTTTAAGCCGTCACTAATACATTTAATTAGGGATAATTACAAATTGGAATAGGTTGATACAAATTTTGTGCATCATGACACCTTAAATTAATATGTAAAATATTGTTTTTGAAAGGAAATGAAATTGTCAAACGGTTTTAGAAAATTTGAAGAAAAAGGCTTAAATAGTGAAATTAGTATAAATAGAAATTGGGGTATAATATTTATCATTTTCTTTCCTCACCCACACTCACCCACACCCACTCACCCCCTTCTCCATGTGCTGGCTGAGCCCAGCAGGGAAACCCCCCCAATTCCTTCACCTCATTTGGAAAGAAAACAAAGGAAAAAGAAAAATTTAGAAAGAGAATAGATAAAAGAGTATGTGCTTTGTTGACTTGGACAACTTTTTTGACTTTCAACACCTCTCTCTCTCCTCATCCCCCCCTCATTGTGGCTGAGCCCCCCTTCCCCTAAATCAGCAGCCCCCCATTTTCACCTCTCTTTTCTCTTAAAAAAATTCATCAAAATGCCTCAAAATCCATACAAATTCAAAGCAAAATCCAAATATAACTCTTACCCATTTTTCCTTAGCCTAACATGCATGTGTTAGTTGTATGTATGCCCTAGAGGCCAGTATTGTACATATGATGTATATTATATTGGATGCTTGGACATATATAGAGAGGACTTTCTTGCTCG
Source organism: Agapanthus africanus (assembly GCA_030015575.1). NCBI lineage: Eukaryota > Viridiplantae > Streptophyta > Magnoliopsida > Asparagales > Amaryllidaceae > Agapanthus > Agapanthus africanus. Next base: position 202,739,726 of record JASDDO010000008.1, on the reverse strand, counting down.
ATATGATAGTATGCTATCTGATTGCTCTTTATCTTAACATGTATACTTGTCTCTTGATGCTGTCTTATAGTTACATGTTGGTAAAGCCCTTAGGATGTGTACTTGACTACCTGGACTATGATGCAGATCATACTAGTGGGGACAGAGTAGTACATAAGTACATCCTTTAATGTTCCTAGTCGTGGGTGTATCGAGACAGGGCATCGATATACCAGAGTAGACTAGCGTATACGCTTCTCGGCCCATGAGATGGGCGATGGATGATCCCATATCCATTGGTGTTTGACATCAGAGATGGTATACGGGTGCTCAGCAGAGACTGGGTACACTGAACGGACTCGCCGAGGACTCCCAGTTGGTATTATACCTCACGTCAGATGGCAGTTCTCTGGTGACACTTGTGCAGGTTAGTCTGTAGACCCGAGATCGTCATAGAGTCTTGTGTGATTCCCACTGTGCTTTGATTTCCACCTTACTATGTCCAAGGGGGCGTGCAAAACGGTGGTTTTTAGGTACAGTCCCGAGACACATGGAGGCAATGAGCAAAAGGAGGGGTTTCGTCTCTCCCGGTATTAGGGGTTGATGTTGCGCTGTGCTCGATTGGCCATAACAGGGAAGTACCTGGCCAGGGCTGATTTAGAGATTTACTGGTAAGTGTTACCAGTAGTTTCTCAACCCGTTATGAGCCTCACATCGGCACGAATTATCGGTTATTAGGGTCTGACGTTTACCACCCCTAGACTTGATATGCGACATATCAGACGAGGAGACCGGACTGTACGGGAAGTGTTACCGCAGGCTTTTACAGGAGTAGGAGCGGGCTTGCTTGCTGATCTTCTGATCGCTCAATACCCGGGTAGCCGTTACGTCCAGCTAGTACCGCTGACGGCTTATGGGTGCTTGATGTGATCCTCACCTACTGCCCGCGTATTGACGTGTGTTTAGAGTCCTACATAGAGGTTTTACTGGCTCAGACAAAACGAAATAGGAGCACGTATGTGATATGTGCGGGACCGAGAATAATGCGTGAATGTGATACCGTATTCTATTCTCATGACTTTTTTTTTGTATCGGTCGGTTATATATGCTATAGCCGGGTTATCGAATCAAGTGTTGATTCGATAAGTCGATACAATGGATGTTAGTCGGTTATATGAGATATGATCGGATTATTAAGTCAAGTGTTGATTTAATAATTTAGTGTATAATTGTATATTAGATATACTAGTTTACATTAACTAACACTTGTTCACTTAAGGTTTTTTCTCACATGTGCACAACTTTAATATATATGTGATATATATTAAAATGTGTTTTCTTTTTGTATCATGGTTGATGATACACTTGACATGGGTGTGTAAGACATACACCATTCTATTTATTATGGTGGGTTATAATTATTTAAGGTAATTACAAAATTAGTGGAAATTTGGAAAGAGCATGAAGCTTGTAGAAGCTTGCTTTGCTTTGACAAAATCCACTAGCTTTGTCTTTACTTTAGATTTTTTGTTAACCTAACCATTTGGATTAGCCATGGTTATGTCTCTACATAAGTTAGTATATGATACTCACTCACCATGGTTAGCTCACTCACTTGATGATTATCTTCATCTTTTCTTTTGTTCATCTTCTTCTTCTTTGAGCAAAAGAAAAGCTAGCTAGGGTTTTAAAGAGAGAGTGAAACATTGTGAGAAAATAAATTCTAAAGTGAACCCACTTCCTATTTCTCCATCCTCTACTAGACTAGCACTTTAATTTAGGGTGTTTGCTTCACTAATTCTCTAGTTAGTGAAGTAGAAGCTTGAGTTGATATTCTCTCGACGTAGATCTTCTTCAGCCTCGAAGACTTCAAGCAAGGACGCTTCTTTCGCCTCGTGAAGCCATGCAAGAGCCCGGGAGAACCACGATCGCAGCGAAGGGACTTCAACAAGGAGCTAATGAAGTGAAAGACCGATCTACAAAGGTTGTATTTCGTATTCACTTAGTCGTAATTGGTATTTACTAGCATTTGAAACCCTAATTTTCTAGCAACGATCTTGTTTAGGGTTATTCGGCACGGCTAAAATATTAAACGGGCATGGTTGATGCATTGTAGAACCTTATTAGAGTGCCTAGTAACCCTACAGTGGTATCAGAGCCTAGCTAGAGAATTAGGCGACGTGTATACGAAGTTAAAACTCCGATCGAACCCGGAAACGTCAATTTAACCCCCTCTCTGTACATTTTTTAAAAACTGTGTTTTTTCTGAATTAAAAATACCTAAAAAATTCAGCAGGTAATTTTAAGAATTATTGTGCAAAACGGTGATGTAAGCCGTACGTACCACCGCGGAACCGGGGCAATAGACTGCTTGTGCCGCGGATCCGCGGCCGTACAGTGAGTGTTTGATTTGGTTTTTGCACAGTAATACTACTATATGATAGTGCTATTTTCTGGGTATTTTTAAACCGACTAAAGTGTTGAGTATTCTGGGGTTTATTTTGTAATCGTTGATTCGATCGAAATATTTAATTTCGTTATGTTTTCCGGATATTTAGAAACTGTTAAAATGTTCGAACAGATATCATTAACTCATTATTTCCCGGCACGAAAAACTTTCAAGTGTTGAATTTTTTCTTGAGTTTAAATCTTTCGGAAAAACGTGCATGTAACGCGATGGCCCCTCTAGAAGACAACAAACCTTAACTCGATTATGTGACCGTCTTGAACTGCCTTTTGAACCTTAGGGTTTGGGGCAGTACGGCGTGCTACATGTGAGGCGTTGGCTTGACCCTTCTACGGTTGGACCGTTGGTACTGTGACATATTCTGGAATTTTTGAACTCCGCTTAAGTGTTGAGCTATTTAGGAAATCCTGGATATTTGATCATTCGATCGGAAAGTTTAATACTGTCTATTTATCTGGAATGTGATACAATATGTGGAATTCATATAGTTAGGCATGAAATACGAAGTATGTGATATTTCGGATTTACGACGTCTAAAAAGATTGTGGATTCCAAATGTTGTAGTTTTACACTTTATTTTCTGCGACCGTAAGTGTAATATGTGATATCGCCGGTTTCGTTGCTATATGTCAACGACAATTGGGATGCACATATTTACTTACGTTGATGACATGTGATGTTATGTGTTGCTGGATATGTTATATTGGATCGTCGCGTTTTGAATAGCCGGGGGTTTTATGTGAGATGAGAGTTTCTATTTTCATTCATGTAAAATTAAATGTATGTAATATTCTTTTATTGGGGCACTTCCGGGATGAGGTTGATGTCACCATTTGTATATTATTTACTTTTCCGCACTAGGATAGACCCAAGGAGGAGAGCACAAGTAACCGGGTTCTAGAGTCCAGTGGGAGACCAACTCGAGGAGTCAAGTTCGGGTCTCCTAACTCTAGAATTGGTAGGGTTGCTTGCCTCTCTCGTAGGGGTCTAGGGGTATGGGTTTGGCTATTCATCGCGACCGTGGAATCCGTGTTTTATAGAGGCTCAAAATAAAACACGGACGTCCTAGTATATCCAATGCTTCATATGTTTCTTCTGCTGCGATATCTGTGATATGATCATTTGATATGTTGTGATAAATACTGTATATAGTATATATGATATATTATAAAGACGTTACTTATGTTTTACACCTGCGCTAGCCCTGCCCCGCTCTGCCGTTAGTTACCTAACCTAACGGTGCACGAGAGGACATCGAGGCGAATGCGGATGGCATAAGTGTACGTCGTATTTATCTGTGATGTTTAGGTGACTTAAATGATGGGACTTCATTAATATGATTAATGAAAGAAAAGAAACCTAAAAGATGTTGTAGAATCAAATTTTCAAAAAGGGTAGCTACAGTTTTTGCTTTGCATAGAGATATATATGATATATCCCGCACCTTATTTGATGAGGAAAGAGCCGAGATCTCTTCACCGGGAGTGACCTCTTTAGCAAAACTGGCAGATGCTACAACACTCGGTTTATTTTTTGATTGCTTTTGGAGTTTTGCTTTGCATAATGATATATATGATATATCCTGCACCTTATTCCATAAGGAAAGAGCCGAGATCCCTTCACCGGGAGTGACCTCTTTAGCAAAACTAATAAAATCCTCAAAATCACTCCATTTCAAAATTCACATGATTCTATAACGATATCAAGTTCATTACGCAATAGGTTTTCAGAAAAACCTGTCGTAGCCCTCCGTCATTTCAGATAAGTTGTATATAGTATTCGTGCTGCATTTGTTGGCTTTCGTCAAGGTGTAGTGTGCGGTAGCTATATGCTGCTTATCTGCTGCATATGATGCGATTGGATTAGGGTAATCGTACGGCTTTGTTGGCTTTCGTCAAGGGTCGTGCGGGTGGGTTTAATTTAGTCAAGAAATGTACGGGTTGAACTTGACTAGCGCGCTATGGTTTGTTGGCTTTCGTCAAGGTCATAGCACGTTAGGGGCAAAACATTATCGGGAATTTCAAGTGTTGAAATTTGCAATGAGATTGCATACCTTCTATGAGATAGTTGGATCCCGATACCCACTGCGAGTAATTGTTACTCCTGGGAGAGTTTTACACAGGACAATTAGCCGATCAAGTAGGTGTCTAGAAAGGTGTCAACGGGGTTATGCCTCTGGGAAAACGAGGTTTACTTTAATTAGGTCCGTGCGAAAGCACGGGGAACCTCTCTCAAAGTACCGACACTGGCCTGGCTGAAAGATTGGCGAAGTTGTAAGGTGTAATTAATCCCGGCTAGTCTTTCCTTTTAGGGTTTGAAGGAAGATTTAATAAAAACAGTGGGAGCCATCCTGATTAGATAAAATAATAACCAATCTGATCTTACAAGAGTATATGCTAAAGTGTTTTCTTCTCTCTCTCTCCAGGTAGCGACCATATCATGCCTTAATCAAGATAATAATATGGATGTATTGACCGAACCCGCATGTTATACTATGCTGGGGAACGTTGGTTCCGTTCTTTCTTATAAAAGTTATAAGACTGAACATGATATAGGGGAATACCAGGATTCCCATGCCACCCGTATGAAGAAAGTACATGTTGATGCATTTTCTTCGGGTGTGTTCATTACAGAGAACTGTTTCTCCATTTGCTCTACTTCCTGGGTATTAGATACCGGGTCAGGATCCCATATATGTAATCAGTTACATGGGCTTAGGAAAGGTAGAGAACTTGGAGAAGGTGATAAAGACATAAGGGTTGGAAATGGTGCAATTGTTGCAGCTAAAACCGTCGGGGAATATCACCTTGTATTACCAACTGGTAATACATTGATTCTGAACGAATGCTATTACATGCCGAACCTGATATGCAACATTATATCGGTTTCTTTACTAAGTATAGAGGGATATAATTTTGTATTACAGGATAATGTTATGAACGTTTTTCTAAACCAAAAGTTGGTTGGATCAGGCACGTTGTGCAATGGCATTTATGTTCTAAATCAATCAACAGTTCTGAGCATAACAAACACACACAAGAGGAAGAGTTCAAAACTGAACGAATCCTTCTTGTGGCATTGTAGACTGGGTCACATCAATGCGACACGACTAGCTAAGTTGCATAAGGATGGATATTTGAAACCGTTCGAATTTTCATCTTATGACACTTGCCAGTCATGTCTCAAAGGCAAGATGACCAAAACTCTGTTTACGGGACACGGAGAAAGAGTTACTGAACTCTTGGGACTGATACATAGCGATGTATGCGGTCCCATGTCTACACATGCCGGGGATGGTTCTTCGTGTAGGGTTTTCTTAACACCTCTATTAGGGTTTAGAAGCATCATACATGCTATAACAATAAAATTTTGAGGTGCTAAGAAAACTATACAAAGAATCGAACTAGAATATATGAAGTAACTATTAATAGTATCAACAATTAAGAGTTAAGTTATACTAAGTGATGAGACTACAACCTTTGTAGACCTCTTTGGAAGACTCCTTGGCTTTAATCGCTTGATCAACTCCTCGTCCACGACGATCCACCCGAAGCACTTTGCCCTAAGCTTGATGCTTCCTTCGATCTTTGAAAAACTTGAAGCACAACACCCTACACAAGATAGCTAAGGTTGTGTAGGATGATGAAGTGGTTGCTATTCTTATTTAATACCTTTTCTTTTCTTTCTCTAACTCTATTTTAACATTTAAAAGAGAGCTAGGGTTTTGAGGAAGAAGATGGCTCTCTCTTTTCTTTTGGAGTGAAAATGATAATAATGAATAATGAAAATGAGAGAGAGAGAGAGATATCTTATCATAACCATAACTATAGTTAAATATAATATCTAGATATTTCAATTTAGGTTAAAGGCAAAAGGAAAAGAAACCATGGTTAAGTTAAATTCAACCATGGAAATGTGTAGAAAATTGTAGAAGAAATGACTCATTAATCTTTTCTTTTGCCTTTAATTTTCATTGAAAATATCCATATATTATTTTATTTACAATATGATTCTTATATTGCCATCCTCTTTGTATCATCAACCATGATACTTTTCATGTATGTATGTATGTATGCACATCATCATGTACATATACATGCATGTATCCATAAGAAGAAAAGGATTTAAATAAATAATATAAAAGCCTATATTAAATCAACACTTGATTTAATAAATTGGTCATATCTTATACGACCCGACTAATATTAAATGCCCGATTAAAATACAGTATCATATACTAGTATTTAATCGAGACTCCGCACATATCTCATATGTGCACCACTTCGTTTCGCCAGAGCCGAGAAACTTCTATGTGGGACTCTAAGACTCGTCAATACGCCAGCAGTAGATGATGATCATATCAAACACCTACAAGCCGCAAGCGGTCAGCTAAACGTAACGGCCACCCGGGTATTGAGCGATCAGAATAAGAACAAGCGAACCTGTCAAAACTCCTGTCAATCCATCCGGCAACACTAACCGTACAGTCCGGTCTCTTCGTCAGATATGCTGCATATCGAGTCTAGGGATGGAATCGTCGACCCCAATAACTTAATAAGTCTTGCCGGTATATGGTCTATAACAGATCGAGAAACTTACTGATAACACTTATCAGTAATATCTCAGCAGCCCTGGCCAGGGACTTCCCGTTATAGCCAATCGTGCACAGCACAGCATCAACCCCCAATACCGGGAGAGACGAAACCCCTCCTATCGCTCACTGCCTCCACATGCCTCGAGACTATACCCAAAATCCACCTGTTTGTATGACTCAGTAGAGCCGCAGTAGGGTGGAGATCAAAGTACAGTGAGAGGACACACAAGACTCTATGACGATCTCGGGTCTACAGACTAACCTGTACCAGTGTCACCTGAGAACTGCTATCTGACGTATGATATAATACCATATAGGAGTTCTCGGTGAGTCCGTTCAGTGTACCCAGTCTCACTGAGCACCCGTATACTATCTTCGGTGTCAACACACCAGACGGATATGGGATCATCCATCGCCCATCATATGGAACAAGAATGGTATACGCTAGTCTAAACTGGAATATCGATGCCCTGTCTCGATATACCTACGACTAGGAACATTTCAAGGATATGCTTATAAACTACAGATGTCCCACTAGTATGATCCACATCATAATGCCAGTAGTCAAGCCAATATCCTTAGGGCTTTATCAACATGCACCAAATGAATATAAACATGATCAAGTGAACATATGATAAAGTAAAACCAGATAGCAAACTATCATATCGAGCAAGACTGTCCCCCGAATATATATATATATATATATATATATATATATATATATATATATATACACATATCAGTACATACACTATCTCATAATGGCCTCTAGGGCATACATATATCCAACAATCTCCCACTTGCACTAAGGCCAGTTATTGGCATATCTCATACCCAACATCTCAAAAAGTCGCTCATGCTGCGGCTGAGGGAGGGCCTTGGTGAATGGATCCGCAGCTTTGTTCTTTGTGTCTACTCTCTTAATCTCGATCTCGCGGCGATCAACTATCTCCCGGATCACATGATATCGCCTCAGGATGTGTCTGGACTTCTGATGGGACCTGGGCTCTTTGGCCAACGCCATAGCCCCATTATTGTCACAATACAGAGGTATTGGATCAATAATGGTTGGAACTACTCCTAGCTCCGCGATGAACTTTCTCATCCAGACGGCTTCCTTGGCAGCATCATTTGCAGCAATATATTCAGCTTCCATCGTTGAGTCTGCAATGGTATCCTGTTTGGAACTCTTCCAACTCACTGTCCCTCCATTGAGGGTAAATGCAAACCCTGAGATAGACTTGCTGTCATCCTTTTCACTCTGGAAGCTCGAATCGGTAAAGGCCTCCATTTGGAGATCCCCATTACCATATACCAAGAACAATTCTTTAGTCCTTCGCAAGTACTTAAGAATGTTCTTTACAGCAATCCAGTGATTCTCCCCTGGGTTAGATTGATACCTGCTTACTACACTAAGTGCATAAGCAACATCAGGGCGTGTACATAACATTGCATACATTATCGATCCTACTGCCGAAGCATAGGGAATAATGCTCATGCGAGCTCTTTCTATTTCAGACTTTGGGCAATCGTCTTTTGAGAGAGTGACTCCGTGGCAAGCGGGTAAGGCACCCCGCTTGGAGTCTTCCATACTAAATCTCTTTAGGATGGTGTTTATGTACTTGGTTTGGGACAATCCCAATAACCGTCTGGATCTATCCCTATAGATCCGTATACCCAATATGTATGTGGCATCTCCCAGGTCCTTCATGGAGAACTTTTGTGATAAGAATGATTTGACCGACTGTAGCATAGGAATGTCATTTCCTATCAGAAGTATGTCATCTACGTACAATACGAGGATTGCGACATTTCTTCCTACAGTCTTCTTATAAACACAAGGTTCATCTGGATTTTTGATGAAATCAAACTCTTTGATAACATCATCAAAACAGATGTTCCAACTCCGTGATGCCTGCTTTAATCCATAAATGGATTTAAGTAGCTTACATGCTTTACCGTTGCTCCCACTATCAATGAATCCTTCTGGCTGATCCATATAAACGCATTCCTCTAAATCACCATTCAGGAATGCAGTTTTAACGTCCATCTGCCAGATTTCATAGTCGTAGTGAGCAGCAATAGCAAGTAGGATCCGAATGGATTTAAGCATGGCTACCGGAGAGAAAGTCTCGTCATAGTCCAAACCTGGTCTTTGACGAAAACCTTTCGCTACCAACCTTGCCTTATAGGTCTCTACCTGTCCATCTACACCGATCTTTCTTTTAAAGATCCATTTGTATCCCACAGGTTTTATCCCGGAGGGTACATCTTCCAAAGTCCATACTTTGTTGGTGTACATGGACTCCATTTCGGATCTCATGGCATCCAGCCAATTCACAGAGTCACCACTCGTGATAGCCTGATGAAAACTGGCAGGATCATCATCATCCATGATGCAATCTTCTTTATTACCATCAACGAGAAAACCGTAGTATCTCTCCGGTGGGCGAGAAGTCCTACCAGATCTACGGAGTGGCTGAGGTTCATTAGATTCTGTTATAACTTCAGGTTCAGCCAAGTTGTCATTTGTAACTTGTGTTTCTAGAACTTTTTCTAGATCTACCACATTTCCATTTGTATTGTTTGAAAAAATCTCATCTTCTAAAAAGGTGGCATACTGAGAAACAAATACTTCTTGTTCCTCTTTGTGGTAGAAAAGATACCCAAACGAATGTTTAGGATATCCTACAAATATACATTTGACTGATCGTGTCTCGAGTTTGTCTGGATTCTGCTTTTTAACAAAAGCCGGACAACCCCAAATCTTAACTCTTTTAAGAGATGGTTTCTTCCCATGCCATATCTCATATGGAGTGGTAGACACGGTCTTGGTTGGAACTTTGTTTAACAGAAAAGCCGCTGTTTCCAATGCATGCCCCCAAAACGAGAGAGGTAACTCAGAATCACTCATCATGGATCGTACCATATCTAATAGGGTACGGTTCCTTCGTTCTGACACACCGTTGTGCTGTGGTGTGTAAGGTGGAGTGAGCTGAGAGAGAATCCCATTCTCTTTTAGGAAGTTTAAGAACTCAGTACTTAAGTACTCTCCACCTCGATCTGATCGAAGTATCTTGATACTCTTTCCTGTTTGGTTTTCTACTTCATGTTTATACTCCTTGAATTTCTCGAAAGCTTCAGATTTATGTTTTATCAAATACACATGACCAAATCATGAGAAATCATCAGTAAAAGTTATGAAGTATGAAAAACCACCTCTTGCATGTGTAGACATTGGTCCGCATACATCACTATGTATGAGGCCTAGGAGCTCAGTAGCTCTTTCTCCGTGTCCTGTAAACGGGGTTTTGGTCATTTTTCCTTTGATACAAGACTGGCAAGTTGCATAAGATTTATACTCAAATGAATTTAAATATCCATCTTTATGAAGCTTGTTTAGTCTTGTTTCATTAATATGACCAAGTCTACAATGCCAAAGAAAAGCTTCATTTATCTCTGAAAATTTTCTTTTATTTTTGTGTTGTACGTTGAAAACTGTGTGTTGATTAAGGACGTATATCCCGTTATTTAATGTACCACAACCAATCAACTCTTGATTCAGTCTAATGTTCATAACATTGTGTTGCACAGCAAAATGATACCCTTCATTGTCTAACAAGGAAACAAATATAATATTACAAAGCATACTTGGTACAAAATAACACGGGTTCAAAACCAATATACAACCCGAAGGCAAACCTAGGTGATACTCTCCTACTGAAACTGCATTTACATTGGAACCATTTCCAACTTGGAGAGTATGATCACCTGTCTTCAGAACTCTGCTATTTCTCAACGCCTGCACAGAATTGCAAATATGAGAACCCGAACCGGTATCCAATACCCAGGAAGCAGAGTTAATAGAAAAACAGTTTTCAATTACGAACACACCTGAACTTGAAGCATCACCATGCTTCTTCTTGAGTGCTAGGTACTCAATACAGTTCCTCTTCCAGTGTCCCGTCTTCTTGCAATGGAAACATTCACCTTTCTCTGATGCCCCAACCTTGGACTTGCCTTTTCCCTTCACCTTTTTGACTCCACCCTTAGGTTTGGTGGGTTTCTTCTTCATCTTTCCCTTGGCCTTAGCCTTTGGGTAAGAGGAGGAGGATTGCCCAACACTCATAACGGGAGTCTTCACTGATTTCAGTGTGCTCTCTGCACTCCTTAACATATTAAGGAGTTCAGGCAGTTCCTTCTCCATGTTGTGCATGTTGAAGTTAATGATGAACTGAGCAAAGGTGGAGGGGAGAGACTGCAGAATAATATCTATATACTGTTCATTGTCCATTGTCCACCCAAGGTCCTCAAGCTCTTCTATGAGAGCTATCATTTTCAGAACATGGTCTCCTACTGCTGTGCCAGCGGTCATGCGCATCTGAAATAGTTTCTTAGACGCTTCGTATCGTAATACGCGGGATTGCTCTCCATACAACTCTTTTGTATGGAGGAATATGGCTTGTACGTCCATATTCTCGTGCTGCTTTTGATGTGTGTTATCCATCGATGCAAGCGCGAGGCATTTTGCCATGGCACAGTCAGCGTCCCATATCTTGCGGATTTCCCTATCCGCAACTGAAGATTTAGGACCTACGGGGGGCAAGGCTGGAGCTGTAAGGACATATGATACTTTATCATAAGTCAAGGCTATGTTTAAATTCCTCAGCCAGTCTTTATAGTTGGTCCCATTCAGCTTGTTTTTATCTAATAAAAGCTTAAGTCCTGTCATGGGTATCTGCCATTAAGAGAGAGAAAAGAATACACTTAGCGAAAGCTCTTGCAAAGATCAGATTGGTTATTATCTTGTCTAATCGATGTCTCCCACTGTTTTTATCAAATTTTCTTTAAAACCTTTTAAAAAGAAAACTAGCCGGGATTAATTACATTCTACAACTTCGCCAACCTCTCAGCCAGGCCAGTGCCGGTACTCGAGGGAGGTTCCCCGTGCTTTCGCACGGACCTAATTAAAGTAAACCTCGTCTTCCCAGAGGCGTAGCCCCGTTTGGCACCTTTCTAGACACCTACCGAGTCAGCTAATTGTAAAGTGCAAAATTCTTCCGGGAGCAACATTTGCTCGCAGTGGGATCGGGATCCTACTATCATATAGAAGATATACAATCTCATTGTAATTTTCAACTCTTGAAATTCCCGATATTATTTTTACCCCTAGTACTTATGACCTTAACTAAAGTCAACATATCATAAGTGCTAGTCAAGTTCTTCCCGTCATTTCATGATTAACTAGACCCACTCATATGACCCTTAACTAAAGTCAACATAATCATATGAATGTCCTAACTAATCTGCATCATATGCAGTGTAGGAAGACATCACTCAGCTATCGTACACTGCGCCTTAACTAAAGTCAAAATACGCAGCACGAATACCAAGTACTCTACTTCCTAAAATGACGGAGGGTTGCGGATAGTTTTTAAGAAAACTTTTGACGCTTTGAACTTGATATCGTTGTAGAATCTAATGGGTTTAAAAGGAGTGGCTTAAGCTCCGCATTTTGAAACTTGTTTTTTTATAAAAAGGCCGAGTGTGTTTCAAATCTGATTCTACAACATCTTTTTAGGTTCATTTATCTTTTACATTAATCTCATTAATGTAGTCCCACATTTAAATCCTAAGCCATTACAGAAAGAAACGAAAATATAACGTACACTTATGCCACTCGCATTCGTCACAGTGTCCTGATATGCACCGTTAGGTCACTTAACTAACGGCATACTGGGACGGGGCTAGTGCGGGTGAAAAACATAAGTAACGTCTAATATATATCATATATATATATATAATATTTCATTCGTCTCAGATATGTATTAAAAGATCACATCAGATAATAAAAGCAGCAGAAGCACATAAAGGATATCTAGGAGGTCCGTATTTTATATTTAGCCAGCAATAAAAATACGGATTCTACGGTCGCGATGAATAGCCAAGCCCACACCCCTAGACCCCTACGAGAGCGGCAAGCGACCCTACCAATTCTGGAGTTTAGGAGACCCGGTCTCGACTCCTCGAGATGGCCTCCCACTGAACCCAAGAACCCGGTCACTTGTGCCCTCCACCTTGGGTCTATCCTAATGCGGAAAAGTAAATAATATACAACACCGGTGACAACAACCTCATCCCGGAAGTGCCCCAAATAAAAGAATATTACATACAATTTAATTTTACATGAATTAAAAGAATACTCTCATCTCACATAAAATAAAGAAAACCCCTGGCTATTCATTGCGACAATCCTGCATATCAAATCTCATCGACACATAATATCAAATATCATCAACGTAAGTAAGTGTGCATACACCGATCGTCATTGATGTATAGCAACGAAAACCGGTAATACATACTACACTTACGGTCACAGAGAAATAAAATGGAAAAAATACAACAATTGGAATCTTTAACTGCCTTTAGACAACACAAATCCGGAATATCACATATACAAGATTTCATGCCTAAATAATGTAAAGCTCGCATTTGGGTCTCATTCAAGAAAACACCTTTTCAAAACAAACCGGATAATTCAACAAGATTTCCGTTTATCCCGAGACCGAACTGCTAGATTTACACGCAACGAACAAATTTGTAGATTTCAATTATTGTATCACATACTATTAAACTAAGCGACGTTGAAACATCCGATCAAACGATTTAAACAACCACAGACTGCTCTGAAAGCTCAATACCTGAGCAGATTCTAAAAATACCAGTAACATCAGAAAACACATACGGGCCAGCACAAGAAAATACGGCCCATGAATCACCTACAGCACCGCGGAACCGCCACAACAAGGCCACTTTAGCCGCGGTTCCGCGGTCGTATGGTCGATTTAGGGCATCGTTTTTCTGGTGGGCCCATATATTTCCCTGCTTAATTTTTTACATATTTTTAATTTGAAAAATTCCAGGTTTTGAAAAAATTTCCAGAGAGCACCCCCCGGGTGTCGTTTTTCGTCCGTTCGATGTTTTCAACGTCGTCTAGGTTACCACAAAGGTCTAGCTTGGCTCTGATACCACTGTAGGGTTTTCTTAACACCTCTATTAGGGTTTAGAAGCATCATACATGCTATAACAATAAAATTTTGAGGTGCTAAGCAAACTATACAAAGAATCGAACTAGAATATATGAAGTAACTATTAATAGTATCAACAATTAAGAGTTAAGTTATACTAAGTGATGAGACTACAACCTTTGTAGACCTCTTTGGAAGACTCCTTGGTTTTGAAAAGGTTCGCTTGATCAACTCCTCGTCCACGACGATCCACCCGAAGCACTTTGCCCTAAGGTTGATGCTTCCTTCGATCTTTGAAAAACTTGAAGCACAACACCCTACACAAGATAGCTAAGGTTGTGTAGGATGATGAAGTGGTTGCTATTCTTATTTAATACCTTTTCTTTTCTTTCTCTAACTCTATTTTAACATTTAAAAGAGAGCTAGGGTTTTGAGGAAGAAGACGGCTCTCTCTTTTCTTTTGGAGTGAAAATGATAATAATGAATAATGAAAATGAGAGAGAGAGAGAGAGATATCTTATCATAACCATAACAATAGTTAATATAATATCTAGATATTTCAATTTAGGTTAAAGGCAAAAGGAAAAGAAACCATGGTTGAGTTAAATTCAACCATGGAAATGTGCAGAAAAGTGTAGAAGAAATGACTCATTAATCTTTTCTTTTGCTTTTAATCTTTATTGAAAATATCTATATATTATTTTATCTACAATATGATTCTTATATTGCCATCCTCTTTGTATCATCAACCATGATACTTTTCATGTATGTATGTATGTATGCACATCATCATGTACATATACATGCATGTATCCATAAGAAGAAAAGGATTTAAATAAATAATATAAAAGCCTATATTAAATCAACACTTGATTTAATAAATTGGTCATATCTTATACGACCCGACTACTATTAAATGCCCGATTAAAATACAGTATCATATACTAGTATTTAATCGAGACTCCGTACATATCTCATATGTGCACCACTTCGTTTCGCCAGAGCCGAGAAACTTCTATGTGGGACTCTAAGACTCGTCAATACGCCAGCAGTAGATGATGATCATATCAAACACCTAAAAGCCGCAAGCGGTCAGCTAAACGTAACGGCCACCCGGGTATTGAGCGATCAGAATAAGAACAAGCGAACCTGTAAAAACTCCTGTCAATCCATCCGGCAACACTAACCGTACAGTCCGGTCTCTTCGTCAGATATGCTGCATATCGAGTCTAGGGATGGAATCGTCGACCCTAATAACTCAATAAGTCATGCCGGTATATGGTCTATAACAGATCGAGAAACTTACTAATAACACTTATCAGTAATATCTCAGCAGCCCTGGCCAGGGACTTCCCGTTATAGCCAATCGTGCACAGCACAGCATCAACCCCCAATACCGGGAGAGACGAAACCCCTCCTATCGCTCACTGCCTCCACATGCCTCGAGACTATACCCAAAATCCACCTGTTTGTACGACTCAGTAGAGCCGCAGTAGGGTGGAGATCAAAGTACAGTGGGAGGACACACAAGACTCTATGACGATCTCGGGTCTATAGACTAACCTGTACCAGTGTCACTTGAGAACTGCTATCCGACGTATGATATAATACCATATAGGAGTTCTCGGTGAGTCCGTTCAGTGTACCCAGTCTCACTGAGCACCCGTATACTATCTTTGGTGTCAACACACCAGACGGATATGGGATCATCCATCGCCCATCATATGGAACAAGAATGGTATACGCTAG
Source organism: Agapanthus africanus (assembly GCA_030015575.1). NCBI lineage: Eukaryota > Viridiplantae > Streptophyta > Magnoliopsida > Asparagales > Amaryllidaceae > Agapanthus > Agapanthus africanus. The sequence continues at coordinate 202,723,909 of JASDDO010000008.1, read as the reverse complement.
TCTAAACTGGAATATCGATGTCCTGTCTCGATATACCTATGACTAGGAACATTTCAAGTATATGCTTATAAACTACAGATGTCCCACTAGTCTGATCCACATCATAATGCCAGTAGTCAGGCCAATATCCTTAGGGCTTTATCAACATGCACCAAATGAATATAAACATGATCAAGTGAACATATGATAAAGTAAAACCAGATAGCATACTATCATATCGAGCAAGACTGTCCCCCGAATATTTATATATATACATATCAGTACATACACTATCTCATAATGGCCTCTAGGGCATACATATATCCAACACTTCGTAATTCATTACATTCACTGACGATCTCTCAAGATACGGACATGTGTTCTTGATAAAACACAAGTCTGAAGCTTTTGAGAAATTTAGAGAATATAAACAAGAAGTCGAGAACCAAACCGGGAAAAGTATTGAAATCCTTCGATCTGATCGAGGAGGTGAATACTTGAGCAATGAATTCCTGGACTTCCTAAAAGAGAATGGGATTCTCTCTTAGCTGACTCCTCTATATACACCACAGCACAACGGTGTATCAGAACGGAGGAACCGCACCCTATTAGATATGGTGCGCTCTATGATGAGCGCAGCTGAGTTACCTATTTCCTTCTGGGGGTATGCGCTAGAGACAGCCATACATCTATTGAATATGGCCCCCACCAAATCTGTGCCTACCACTCCATATGAGATATGGAAAGGGAAGAGACCATGTCTTAACTATGTTAAGATATGGGGTTGTCCAGCCTATGTCAAACGACAAAATCCGGACAAACTCGAGGTACGGTCTGTTCTATGCAAATTTGTAGGATATCCCAAGAATTCACAAGGGTATATCTTCTACCACACTGAGGAACAAAGGGTGTTTGTTTCTCTGCATGCCACCTTTTTAGAAAAGGAATTTCTTGCAAAAGAGATTAGTGGTCATGAGGTAGAACTGGAAGAGGTTCCAGCTACAAAAGCTGCAACAGAAGATCTGGTGGAACCAAAGGATTCCATAGTTCCCGATGAACCCCAGCCACTCCGCCGAGCTAGTAGGGTTCCTCACCCACCTGAGAGATACTACGGTTTTCTCATGGATGGTGGGAGCGAGGATTGCATCATGGAGGATGATGACCCAACTAGCTTCGAGCAGGCCATCACGAGTGGGGACTCAGTGAAATGGCTGGATGCAATGCGGTCCGAGATGGAATCCATGTACACCAACAAAGTATGGACTTTGGAAGATGTTCCTAAAGGGGTAAAACCCATTGGGAGCAAGTGGATCTTCAAGAAAAAACTTGGTGTAGATGGGAAAGTGGAGACTTTCAAAGCTAGACTTGTTGCAAATGGTTTTCGTCAAAGACTAGGTGTGGACTATGACGAAACCTTTTCTCCAGTGGCTATGCTTAAATCCATCCGGATCATGCTTGCCATCGCTGCATATCATGACTACGAAATCTGGCAAATGGATGTTAAGACCGCCTTTCTAAACGGTGATTTAGAAGAAAGCGTGTACATGACTCAGCCAGAGGGCTTCGTAGCTAGTGGGAGCAGCGGGAAGGTGTGCAAGCTGCTTAAATCCATTTATGGATTAAAGCAAGTATCGCGGAGTTGGAATATCTGCTTTGACGTCGTTATCAAAGAGTTTGATTTCGTCAAAAACGTAGATGATGTTAGTTATATGTATGCCTTAGAGGCCATTACTGTACATATGATGTATATTGTAATGGATGCTTGGACATATATAAGGAGGACTTTCTTGCTCGACATGATAGTATGCTATCTGGTTGTACTTTATCTTAACATGTACTCTGATTGTCTCTATGTTACATGTTGATAAAGCCCTTAGGATTTGTACTCGACTACTGGGACTATGATGAGATCATACTAGTGGGGCCACAGTAGTCGATGAGTACATCCTATAACTGTTCCTAGTCGAGGGTGTATCGAGACAGGGCATCGATACACCAGAGTAGACTAGCGTATACGCATCTTGACCCATATGATGGGCGATGGATGATCCCATATCCATCGGTGTTTGACATCAAGGATGGTGTACGGGTGCTCAGTGGAGACTAGGTACACTGGACGGACTCGCTGAGAACTCACAGATGGTATTATACCTCATGTCAGATGTCAGTTCTCCGGTGACACTGGTACAGAGTAGTCTGTTGACTCGAGATCGTCATAGAGTCTTGTGTGATTCCCACTGTGCTTTGATTTCCATCATACCACGTCCAAGAGGGCATGCAAAAAGGTGGCTTTTGGGTACAGTCCCGAATCACATGGAGGCAATGAGCGATAGGAGGGGATTCGTCTCTCCCGGTATAGGGAGTTGATGTTGTGGTGTGTTCGATTGGCTATAACTGAAAATCCCTACGCAGGGTTGCTGAGATTTACTGGGAAGTGTTATCAGTAGTTTCTCGAACTGTTATAGACCTTATATCGACATGACTTATCGAGCTACTGGGGTCTGACGTTTACCACCCCTAGGCGAGATATGCGACATATCAGACGACGAGACCGGACTGTACGGGAGTGTTACTGATTGGATTCACAGGAGAATGTACAGGCTTGCTTGTTGATCTTCTGAGCGCTCAATACCTGGGTGGCTGTTACGTTTAGCTGACCGCTTGCAGCTTGTGGGTGTTTGATATGATCATCACCTGCTGCCGGCGTATTGACGATTCTTTAGAGTCCTACACAGAGGTTTCTTGGCTCAGGCAAAACGGAGTAGGAGCACATATGTGATATGTGCGGGACCGAGGATAATGCGATATGAGATACCGTATTCTATTCTCGCGATATTTGATATCAGCCGGGTCATCGGATCAAGTGTTGATTCGATGAATCGGTACGGATAAATATTAGTCGGTTATATGCGATATAGCTGGATTGTCGGATCAAGTGTTGATTCGATAATTTAATGTATAATAATATATATGATATATTAAATTACATTAACTAATATTAGCTCACTAAAAGATTCCATTTCTCACTCGGGTAATACATTGATATATATGCGATATATGTTAATTGTATTATTTTATTTGGTTACAATAAATATTATATATGTGATATATAATATTGTAACATGATATGATAACTAATGCAACATGTTTAGTAGAGATTAAACAAGATTAGAGTTTGATTTGGGTTAATGCTTTCTAGATGATTCTAGAAGGTTTAGTTTTGTTTTTGCAAAGATATTTACAAGTGACTCATTCCTTGACCTAACCCAAACCCTAGCCCTAGTTAAGTCTCTACAATGGTTTAGTCAACCATGATTGCATTATTCATCATTATCTCCTTTTCTTTATTCATCACAAAAGGATTCTAATTGATTCATTCATCTTCTTCCTTCTTCTTTCTTTCATGAAAAAGCTTACTAGCTTTTTTCCAAGTGATGAATGAGTGTGAGAAAAAGGTAATAAAAGAGAGCAAAAATCCTACTTCATCATTCTCATCTATCCTTACCATTTAGATGAGGGTGTTCACTTCATATTATGAGTGTTAGCTTGTGTTAATGAAACTTCAAGGTAGATCATCCTTGTATCGAAGATCGGAAGAAAGACTGCATCTTTCTCTTCGTGGAACCTCTCGAGAGTCCGGAACACGATGATCGCAGCGAAGGGACTTCAACACGGAGCTTAAGAAGTGAAGGACCGGATCTACAAAGGTTGTAATCCCTCTCACTTAATGTTAAAGTGTTTAACATACTAGTTTTCGCCTAAACTCTAGTTTAAAGATCTCGTATCGGGTTGTTCGGCACGGCTAATTTTTAAATCGGGCATGGTTGATGCCTCGCAGACCCTTGTGCGTGTGCCTAGCAACCCTACAGTGGTATTAGAGCCAAGCTAGAGCTTTAGGCGAAGTCTGGACGAAGTTTAAAGTCCGATCGAAATTCGACACACCCGTGTATACCCCTCTCTGGACATTTTCCAAAAATGTGATTTTTTTATGAATTAAAAATGCTCAGAAAAATAAGCAGGAAAAACTAAGAATTACTGTGAAGTATGGACCTTTAATGCGCTCTCTTGACCGCGGAACCGCGGCCAAACTAAGGGTTTGGCGGCGGTTCCGCGGCCAAAATTTTGATTTGGTCCCTGGTATTTCAGATATTTATTCTTAGGTCCTTTCTTGTCATTTTTTTCTGGGAATTTTTTAATTCCACTCAAGTGTTGAGTTTTCTAGGGTTGTATTGGGGACTCGTTGATTCGATCGGATAATTTAACTTCGTTTAGTTTTGTCCGGGTAATTTTTAGAAACTGTTAAAAAGTTCGAACGGATATCAATAACTCACTTTTTCCCCTGTCTGAAATTTTTTCAAAAGTTGGATTTTTTCTCGAGTTTAAGAACGTTCTAAGTCGTGCAAGTAACGCGGGGGACCCTCTAGAAGACAACAAACCTTAACTCGATTATGTGACCGTCTTGAACTGCCTCTAAACCTTAGGGTTTGGGGCAGTACGACGTGCCACATGTGAGGCGTTGGCTTGACCCTTCTACGGCTGGACCATTGGTACTGTGGCATGTGATGGATGTTTTTAAACTGATTTCAAGTGTTGAGATATATTGGGGAAATCTTGGGTGTTTGATTATTCGATCGGAAAGTTTAACATTGTCTATTTATCTTGAATGTGATACAATATTTGAAATCCACAGGTAGTTATGAGATAACTAATTTGAATGTTGTAAATCTAGCAGTTCAGTCTCAAATTGATCGGTTGCCACGGAATTTTGATGTGATCAAAAGTCCGTCGCAATCACGTAGTGTACGCGGATACTCGCCGGGTAAACTTAATAGATAGCCACGCCCCATAGCCCCGACCAAGTGACTGTAGGAGAACCCCGTCGTCGAAAGCATCCGTTCGGGTGCTCGCGGCAGCGGTGTTCCGCCTTAGTGCACTTTGTCGACGGCATCCAGGGGTGCGGCCGTCTAGTAAAGTTTGCGACGAGCATTCGATCAGGATGTCTGCAATCTTGTTGAATTGCCTACTTGATATTGAAAAGAGTTTTCGATAAAGAGACTAAAATGTGGGGTTTATAATTGTTAGGCATGTGATGTCTAAGAAATTCATTTGGTTAGGCATGCGATGTCTAAGGAGGTTGCGGATTCCAACTGTTGTAGTTTTACACTTTCTTTTCTGTGACCGTAAGCGTAGTATGTGGTGTATCGCCGGCTTCGTTGCTATATATCAACGACAATCGGGATACGCATACTTGCTTACGTTGATGATATGAGATATTATGTGTTGCTGTGATATGTTATATTGGATCATCGCGTTCTGAATAGCCGGGGTTTTTAAGTGAGATGAGAGTTTTTCTTTTTCATTCATGTAAAATTCATTTGTATGTAATATTCTTCTATTGGGGCACTTCCGGGCTGAGGATGATGTCACCATTGTATATTATTTACTTTTCCGCATTAGGTAGACCCAAGGCGGGGAGCACAAGTAACCGGGTTCTTGGGTCCAGTGGAAGACCATCTCGAGGAGTCGAGACCGGGTCTCCTAACCCTAGAATTGGCAGTGTTGCTTGCCGCTCTCGTAGGGGTCTAGGAATGTGGGTTTGGCTATTCATCGCGACCGTGGAATCCGTGTTTTATACAGGCTCGTACTAAAACACGGACGTCCTAGTATATCCAATATTTCATATATGTTCTTCTGCTGCAATGTTCTGTGATGAGATCATATTACTGCCTGAGACGAATGTTTATATTATATATATGAGATATATGTTGTATTGCAGATCTCGTTTCAAATTTGATGCTTGTGAAGCATATTAAAATGGGACTTCATTAATGAGATTAATGAAATAAAAGAAACCTAAGATGTTGTAGAAACTTGTTTAAAAACTGGTAGCTCTAGTTCTTGCTTTGCATAGCGTTTCCTTGTAGAACATCCAACATCTTATTCGATAAGGAAAGAGCCGAGATCCCTTCACCGGGAGTGACCTCTTTAGTGAAACTAGCAGATGCTACAAACCCGGTCTGTCTTTTGATTGCTTCTATAGTTCTTGCTTTGCATAGTGGTATTTATGAAATATCCTGCACCTTATTCGATGAGGAAAGAGCCGACGATCCCTTCACCGGGAGTGACCTCTTTAGCAAAACTAAAAAAGCCTAAAAAACACTCCATTTAAAATCACTCGATTCTACAACGATATCAAGTTCATTACGCAAAGGGTTTTCTTAAAAACCTGTCGTAGCCCTCCGTCATTTCAGATAAGTACTACTTAGTATTCGTGCTGCGGTAGTTTAGCATTCGTCAAGGCGTAGTGTACGGTAGCTAACTAGTGCTTATCTGCTAGCATACGATGCGATTGGATTAGGGTATTCGTACGACGTTGTTTGGCATTCGTCAAGGGTCGTGCGGGTGGGTTTAATTCAATCAAGAAATATACGGGTTGAACTTGGCTAGCGGACTATGGGTGGTTTGGCATTCGTCAAGGTCATAGGACGCTAGGGGCAAAATATTATTGGGAATTTCAAGTGTCGAAATTTGCAATGAGATTGCATACTTTCTATGAGATAGTTGGATCCCGATACCTGCTGCGAGTAAGAGTTACTCCTGGGAGAGTTTTACACATTGCAATTAGCCGATCAAGTAGGTGTCTAGAAAGGTGTTAACGGGGTTATGCCTATGGGAAAACGAGGTTTATATTAATTAGGTTCGTGCGAAAGCATGGGGGACCTCCCTCAAAGTACCGACACTGGCCTGGCTGAAAGATTGGCGAACTTGTAGGGTGTAATTAATCCCGGCTAGTCTTTCCTTTTAGGGTTTGAAGGAAGATTTGACTAAAACAGTGGGAGACATCCTGATTAGATATATTAGATAACCAATCTAATCTTGCAAGAGCATACGCTGAGTGTTTTCTTCTCTCTCTCTCCAGATAGCGACCATATCACGCCTTAATCAAGATAATAAAACGGATGAAATGACCGAACCCGCTTGTTATATTGAGCTGGGGAACGTTGGTCCCGCTCCAACTTATAATTGTTATAAGACAGAGCAGGAAATAGGGGATTACTAGAATTCCCATGCCACCCAAACGAAGAAAGTGCATGCTGATGCATCTTCTTCGGGTGTGTTCATTATATAGAACTGTTTCTCACTATCCTTTACGTCCTGGGTATGAGATACCGGATCAGGATCCCGCATATGTAATCTGTTATATGGGCTACAAATAGGTAGAGAACTGAGAACTGGTGATAAGTTTCATGAGATAGAAACGGTGGAAGTGTTGCAGCAAGGTCTGTTGGTCACTATCACCCTGTATTACCAGAATACATTGATTCTAAACGAATGTTATTAGATACTGAACCTGATATACAACATCATATCTTTTTCTTTATTAGTAAAGAAGGATATAATTTTGTATTGTTGGATAATGTTTTGAACATTTCCTATATCAAGAGTTGATCGGTTCAGGCACGTTATCTAAAAGCATTGACGTTCTAAATCAAACAACAGTTCTTAGTATACAGAACACACACAAGAGGAAGAGTTCAGAAATGAACGAATCCTTCTTGAGGCATTGTAGACTAGGTCATATCAATGGGATTCGACTAGCTGAAGTTACATAAAGATGCATATTTAAATTAGTTTGAATTTACATCTTGTGAAACTTGCCAGTCATGTCACAGAGATAAGATGACCACAGCTCCGTTTATTGGAAACAGAGAAAGAGTTAGTGAACTCTTGGGATTGATACATGTTGATGGATGAAGGTCCCCTGTCTACACATGCCAAGATCGGTCCTTTGTACTTCATTACATTCACTGATTATCTTTCAAGATTCTGACATATATTCCTGTTGAAACACAAGTCCGAACCTTTTGAGATATTCACATAATATAAGTTAGAAGTAGAGAACAAAAATACGGGTATAAGTATTATTTCCTTTGATGAGATCAAGGAGGAGAATACTTGAGCACGGAATTTCTGGACTATTCTAAAGGAGAATTAGATTCTCTCTCGGCATTACTCCACCGTATACACCATAGCACGATGGTATATCGGGGCGGAGCAATAGCACCCTATGTGATATGGTGTGCTCTATGATGAATACTACTGAGTTTCCTATTTTCTTTTGGGAGTTATGCACTTGAGAAGCTGCATACCTATTGAATAGGGTTCAAATCAAATCAGTTGCCTACCACTTCATATGTGATATGGAAAGGGAAGAGCCCATATCTTAAATTTGTTAAGATTTGGGGTTGTCCGGCCTATGTCTAAAAAGCAAAATCCGGACAAGTTCGAGGCAAAGACAGATCTGTGGAAGTTTGTTGGATATCCCAAGCATACGCAAGGGAATATATTCTACCTAATCGAGGAACAAAAATGTTTTGTTTCTCAACATGCCACCTTTGTGAAAGGGAATTTCTTGTGAAGAAATTAGTGGTCATGAGGTAGAACTGGAAGGAGTTCCATCTATACAAACTACAGCAGATGATTTGATAGAACCAAAGTATTCAATAGTATCCAACGAACCTCAGCCTCTCCGTCGATCTAGTAGGGTTCTTCACCCACCAGAGAGATACTTCAGTTTCTCTATGACAGTGGGAGCGAGGATTGCATCATGAGATGATGACCCAACTAGTTTTGAGCTGGCCATCAGGAGTGGGACTCTGTAAGAATGGCTGTATGCTTAGAGATCTGAGATGGAATCCTTATACACCAACAAAGTATGGACTTTGGTTGCTTTATTTGAAGGGTTAAATCCCCATCAGGAGCAAGTAAATCTTGAGAAGATTACTTGGTGTACATGGAAAAGCTGAGACTTTCAAAGCTATGCTTAAGTCCATCCAGATCCTACTTGCCACGGCAACATACCATGACTATGATATTTGGTGGTTGGGTGTCATGACTGCTTTTCTAAATGATGTTTTAGAAGAGAGCGTCTATAAGTACACAGCCAGAGGGCTTCGTAGACAGTGGAAGCAGCTGAAACATGTGCAAGATGCTTTATAGGATAAAGCAGGCATCGCGGAGTTGGAACATCTGTTTTGATGTGGTAGTCAAAGAGTTTGACTTCATCAAAATGGTAGATGAACCTTGTATATACAAAAAGGTAGTAGGGAGTATGGTGGTGATCCTCGTAGAGTACGTGGATGACATACTCTTGATAGGGAAGGAGTTTCCTATGCTACGCTCGGTCAATCTCCGCTTAATCAAAATGATTCTCCATATAGGATCAAAGTGATACCTCCTAAATCCTGGGTTTTGGATCTATGAGATAGATCTAATTGGAAGTTAGGATACTCACTAGTTGTAGTGAGATGGTATCAATCGATCCTGGGGAGAATCACTGGAAAGGTTCCAGGGTGATAAGGACGATTGAATGTCAGTCGCAGGCATTGTCTTTACCCTCAGTGGAGGGACGGTATGTTGGAAGAGTTCCAAGCTAGATACCGTGACTTACTAGACGATTAAAGGCAAGATACATCGTTACCAAGGATGCTACCAAAGAGGTAGTCTGGATATATAAGTTCATGAGATGAACTTCGTTCCTACCATTGTGTGACAATGGAGTTGTAGCTTATGCCAAGGAACTACAGTCCAATCAGAAATCCAGATATAATTCTTAGGCAGTATCACCTGATCATGGAGATGGTTGATCTCCAGGGAGATCGAGGTTAGGAGAGTAGACACAGAGGATGTAGGGTTCCTAGGCACACCCATGAGGTTCTACAAGTGATCAAACATGGCCAATTCAAAATTTTTCTATGTGCCAAGTGACCCTAAGCAAGATCGTAACTAGAGGTATAGGCGATGCAAGCAAGTAAACAACTTTATTGCTAAAGGAAAGTGATTACAACCTTTGTAGATCCGGTTCTCCACCTCCATAGCTCCGCGTTGACGTCCCTCCGCTGCGATCATCGGATCCCGGACTCTAGCGATGTTATCGTCGAGGAAATGATCGGGCTAGGTCGTCGACTTCGATGCCGAAGATGATCTACGTCGAGGCAACTCAAGATCAAGCTCCAACTTCACCAAGTCATGAAACTTGTGAAGAAAATACCCTATACTACATGGCAAGTGGTAGAGGATGAAGAAATAGGAAGTGGGTTCACTTTAGAATTGGATTTCTCACTCTTTTTCTCAAGTCACCATTGAAGCTAGCAAGCTTCTTTCTTCTTGAAGAAGAAGAAGAAGAAGAAAAAGAATATGATAAGAATTAATGAAAAAAGAAAAATAAAGTGATTCTTATCATATAGCAACCATGGTTAAGTGTAGAGAATAAACTAGGGTTAGGTTTAATGGTTAGGTTAAGGCTAAGAAACAAAATGGTCAAAGCTTGATGAAGTTTCAAAGAAAAAACAAAAGAAGCCACCCTTTTGTTTCTTGCCTTAAAATGAATAAATAAAAATAAATAGATAAGTAAATCAAAACCCTAACCATTAACATAACCATGGTTTAATCATACACACCCAAGTTTGCATGTATCATCAAACATGATACAAACTAGTGCGCAAAACTATATCATATATACAATGTGCACATCAAGTGAGAAAATCCATCTTAAGTGAACAAATACTAGTTAATGTAAAGTAATATATCAAATACATAATTATACATTAAATCATTAAATCAACACTTGATTTAACGATCCGGTCATACTGCATATAACCGACTAATATCAAGTGTATTAATGTATCGAATCAACATTTGATTCGGTAACCCGGCTATATCACATATAATCGTCCCATGATATATATCGCGAGAATAGAATACAGTATCACATACACGCATTATTCTCGGTCCCGCACATATCTCATATGCGCTCCAATTTCGTTTCGCTTGAGCCAGGAAACCTCTGTATAGGACTCTAAAGACTCGTCAATACGCCGGCATCAGGTGATGATCATATCAAACACCCACAAGCCGCAAGCGGTCTGCTAAACGTTACGGCCACCCGGGTATTGAGCGATCAGAAGATCGACGAGCAAGCCCGCTCACACTCTTGTGAATCCAACCAGTAACATTTACCGTACAGTCCGTTTTGTTCGTCTGATATGTCGCATATCTCGCCTAGGGGTGGTAAACATCAGACCCTAATAGCTCGATAAGTCATGCCGACATGAGGTCCATAACAATCGTGAAACTACTGATAACTCTTACCAGTATATCACTGCAACCCTGGCTAGAGATTTCCAGTTATGGCCAGTCGAGCATAGCACAACATCAACCCCCAATACCGGGAGAGACGAATCCCCTCCTATCGCTCATTGCCTCCATGTGAATCGGGACTGTACCCAAAAACCACCTGTTTGCACGACTCAGTAGAGCCGTGGTAGGGTGGAAATCAAAGCACAGTGGGAGACACACAAGACTCTATGACGATCTTGGGTCAACAGACTAAGCTGTACCAGTGTCACCAGAGAACTGTCATCTGACGTGAGGTATAATACCATTTGGGAGTTCTCGGCGAGTCCGTTCAGTGTACCCAGTCTCCACTGAGCACCCGCATACCATCTCTGATGTCAAACACCAATGGATATAGGATCATCCATCGCCCATCATATGGGTCGAGAAGATATACGCTAGTCTAGTCTGGAATATCGATGCCCCGTCTCGATATTCCCATGACTAGGAACATTGAATGATGTACTCATGGACTACCCAGGCCCCACTAGTATGATCTGCATCATAGTCCTGGAAGTCGAGTACACATCCTAAGGGCTTTATCAACATGTAACAGAGGGACAGAAAGTATACATGTTAAGATAAAGAGCAACCAGATAGCGTACTATCATGTCGAGCAAGAAACTCCTACCTATATATATCCCAGCATCCACTACAATATACAACCAATGTACAGTAATGGCCTCTAGGGCATACATATAACTAACAATCTCTCACTTGCACTAGGGCCATCTGTAGCAGTAGTTGTAGTATTTAATACTCAACCATCCCCTAAAAAGTCTCTCTTTAGGAAAAGGCCTTCGTGAGTGGATCCGCCGTGTTGTCCTCTGAGTCTACTCTCCTAACCTCGATCACCCTGGAGATCAACTATCCCTGGAGATCAACTATCTCCATGATCAGGTGATGCTGCCTCAGAATATGTCTGGGTCACTGATGGGACCAGGGTTCATGGGCCAAAGCCACACATCCATTGTCATACAATGGTAGGAACCTAGTTCATCTTATGAACCAATATACACCCAAACTGCCTCTTTGGTAGCATCTTTAATAGCGATGTTACCAGCCTTTATCGTCTAGTTTGCCACGGTATCTAGCTTGGAACTCTTCCAACATACCGTCCCTCCACTGAGAGTAAAGACAATGCCTGCGACTGAAATTCAGTCGTCCTTATCACCTTGGAACCTTTCCAGTGATTCTCCCCAGGATCAACTGATACCATCTCACTACAACTAGTGAGAATCCTAACATCCATTTAGATCTATCTCATAGATTCAAATCCCAGGATTTAGGAGGTATCACCTTTATCCTATTTGGAGAATCCTTGTGATATGAGGAGATTGACCGAGCGTTGTATAGGAAACTCTTTTCCTATCAAGAGTATGTTGTCCACGTACAATACGAGGATAACCACCTTACTCTCTACTACTGTTTTGTATATACAAGGTTCATCTGCCATTTTGATGAAGTCAAACACTTTGACTACCACATCAAAACAGACGTTCCAACTCCGCGATGCCTGCTTTATTCTGTAAAGCAACTTGCACACGTTTCCGCTGCTCCCACTGTTTACGAAGCCCTATGGCTGTGTTCTTATAGACGTTCTTTTCTAAATCATTATTTAGAAAAGTAGTCATGGCACCCAACCACCAGATATCGTAGTCATGGTATGTAGCCGTGGTAAGTAGGATCCGGATGGACTTAAGCATAGCCACTGGAAAAGGTTTCATCATTATCCACGCTTGGTCGATGACGAAAACCTTTAACAAGTTTAGCTTTGAAAGTCTCAACTTTTCCATCTACACCAAGTAATCTTCTCAAGATATACTTGCTCCTGATGGGGATTTAACCCTTCAGATATCGCAACCAAAGTCCATACTTTGTTGGTGTATATAGATTCCATCTCAGATCGCTAAGCATCCAGCCATTCTTACAGAGTCCCTACTCTCGATGGCCTGCTCGATACTAGTTGGGTCATCATCTCATGATGCATTCCTCGCTCCCACTGTCATCGAGAAACCGAAGTATCTCTCAAGCAGATGAGGAACCCTACCAGATCGGCGGAGAGGCTGAGGTTCGTCGGGGACTATTGAATCCTCTGGTTCTGTCAAATCATCAGCTGCAGTTTTGTATAGCTGGAACCTTTCCAGTTCAACAGAACTGACCTTGCCTCGATCTTGTCCGGATTTTGCTTTTGACATAGGCCGGATAATCCCAAATCTTAACTTACTTAAGAGATAGGCTCTTCCCACACCATATCTTATATGGAGTGGTAGGCACTGATTTGATTCGAACCCAATTCAATAGGTATGCAGCTTCTTAAGTGCATAACCCCCTTAAAAAGAAACAGGTAACTCAGTGATACTCATCATAGAGCACACCATATCATATAGGATGCTATTGCTCCGCCCTGATACACCGTTGTGCTGTGGTGTATTCAGAGGAGTAATACTGAGAGAGAATCTTATTCTCCTTTAGAATAATCCAGGAATTCTATGCACAAGTATTCTCCTCCCTGATCTTATCATAGGACATAATGCTTATACCCGTATTGATTCCCTACTTCTAGCTTATATTCTGTGAATATCTTAAAAGGTTCGGACTCATGTTTCAACAGGAACATATGACTGAATCTTGAGAGATCATCAGAGAATGTAGTGAAGTACAAAGAATCGGTCCTGCCATATGTAGACAGGGGACCTTACATACATCATCATGTATCAGTCCCAAGAGTTTACTAACTCTTTCTCTGTTTCTAATAAACAGAGCTATGTTCATCTAATCTTTGTGACATGACTGGCAAGTTTCACAAGATGTAAATTCAAACTGATTTAAATATGCATCTAAAATGTAACTTCAGCCAGTCGGGTCGCATTGATATGACCTAGTCTACAATGCCTCAAGAAGGATTCGTTCATTTCTGAACTCTTCTTCTTGTGTATGTTCTGTATACTCGGAACTGTAGTTTGATTTGGAACATCAATGCTTTTAGATAACGTGCCTGAACCGATCAACTTTTGATATAGGAAATATTCAAAACATTATCCAACAATACAAATTTTTATCATTTCTTTACTTATAAAGAGACTGATATGATTTTGTATATCAGGTTCGATATCTAATATCATTTGTTCAGAATCAATGTATTGGTAATACAGGGTGACAGTGACCAACAGACTTGGCCGCAACACTTGCCCCGTTTTCTGTCTCATGAAACTTATCACCCGTTCTCAGTTCTCTGCCTTTCTGTAGCCCTATGTAACAGATTACATATCTGGGATCCTGATCCGGTATCAAATACCCAGGATGCAGAGGATACTGAGAAACAGTTCTTTGTAATGAACACACCCGAAGGAGATGCATCTCATGCACTTTCTTCGTTTGGGCGCATGGGAATCCTGGTATTCCCTTATTTCCTGCTCGGTCTTATAACAATTATAAGTTGGAGCGGGACCAACGTTCCCCAGCTCAGTATAACAAGCGGGTTCGGTCAATAATCCGTATTATTATCTTGATTAAGGCGTGATATGGTCGCTACCTGGAGAGAGAGAAGAAAATACTCTGCGTGCGCTCTTGCAAGATTAGATTGGTTATTTATTTTATCTAATCAGGATGGCTCCCACTGTTTTTATCAAATCTTCCTTCAAACCTTAAAAGGAAAGACTAGCCGGGATTAATTACACTCTACAAGTTCGTCAATCTTTCAGCTAGGCCAGTGTCGGTACTTTGAGGGAGGTTTCCCGTGCTTTCGCACGGACCTAATTACAGTAAACCTCAATTTCCCAGAGGCGTAACCCCGTTGACACCTTTCTAGACACCTACTTGATCGGCTAATTGTAAAGTGCAAAACTCTCCCAGGAGTAACAATTACTCGCAGTGGGTATCGGGATCCAACTATCATATAGAAGGTATGCAATCTCATTGCAAGTTTCAACACTTGAAACTCCCGATAATGGTTTTCACCCCTAGCACCTATGACCTTGGCTAAGGTCAACAAATCATAGGTACTAGTCAAGTTCTACCCGTCATTTCGTGATTAATTAGACCACCCACATGACCCTTGGCTAAGGTCAACAAAGCCACATGACTGTCCTAACTAATCGCATCATATGCGGTGTAGGAAGACATCACTTAGCTACTGCATACTACGCCTCGGCTATGGTCGACAAACGTAGCACGAATACTAAGTACTCTACTTCCTAAAATGACGGAGGGTTGCGGATGGTTTTTATGAAAACCTTTAATTCTTTGAACTTGATCTTGTTGCGGAATCAAATGGTTTTTAAATGGAGTGTTTTTGAGGCTTTTCTAGTTTTGCTAAAGGGGTCACTCCCGGTAAAGGGATCGTCGGCCCTTTCCTCGTCGAATGAGGTGCGGGATATATCATATATATCACTATGCAAAGCAGAAACTATAGAAGCAATCAAAAGACAAACCGAGTGTGTAGCATCTGCCAGTTATTGCTAAAGGAGTCACTCCCGGTGAAGGGATCTCGGTCCTTTCCTCATCGAATAAGGTGCAAGATGTTCTACAAGGAACACCGCGATGCAAAACAAGAACTGTAGCTACCTGTTTTTATTTTGAAATTCGATTCCACAACATTAATTAGGTTTATTTTCTTTCATTAATCTCATTAATGAATGTCCATCACAGATAACACAGCAGAAGAATCATATGAAACATTGGATATACTAGGACGTCCGTGTTTTTAATACGAGCTAGTATAAAACACGGATTCTACGGTCGTGATGAATAGCCAATCCCACACCCCTAGACCCCTACGAGAGCGGCAAGCAACCCTACCAATTCTAGGGTTAGGAGACCCGGACTCGACTCCTCGAGATGGTCTCCCACTGGACCCTAGAACCCGGTTACTTGTGCTCCCCTCCTTGGGTCTATCCTAATATGGAAAAGTAAATAATATACATCAACGGTGACATCTTCCGCAACCTGGAAGTGCCCCAATAAAAGAATATTACATACAAGTTTTTACATGAATGAAAATGAAAAACACTCATCTCACATAAAAACCCCCGGCTATTCAAACACGACGATCCAATATAACATATCCAGCAACACATAACATCACATGTCATCAACGTAAGTAAATATGCGCATCCCAATTGTCGTTGACATATAGCAACGAAACCGGCGATATCACATATTACACTTACGGTCACAGAAAAGAAAGTGTAAAACTACAACAGTTGGAATCCGCAACCTCTTTAGACATCGCATGCCTAATTAAATGAATTCCTTAGACATCGCATGCCTAACAATTATAAACCCCGCATTTTAGTCTCATTATCGAAAACTCTTTTCAATATCAAGTCGGGCAATTCAACAAGATTCCCGATATTCTGATCGAATGCTCGTCGCAAACTTTAGTAGGCGGCCGCACCCCCGATACCGTCGACGAAGTGCACTAAGGCGGAACACCGCTACCGCGAGCATCCGAACGGATGCTTTCGGCGACGGGGTTCTCCTACAGTCACTTGGTCGGGGTTATGGGGTGTAGCTGTCTATTAAGTTTATTCGGCGGGTATCCGCGTACGCTACGCGATTGCGACGGACTTTTGATCACATCAAAATCCCGTGGCAATCGATCAAGTGAGACTAAAGTGCTATGTTTATAACATTCAAATCAGTTATCTCATAACTACTTGTGGATTCCAAATATTGTATCACATTCCAGATAAATAGAAAATGTTAAATTTTCCGATCGAACAATCGAACACCCAAGTTTTCCTGAAAAAGGTCAACACATGAAATAAGTTTAAAAACATTCACTTCGTGCCTCAGTACCAACGGTCCAGCCGTAGAAGGGTCAAGCCAACGCCTCACATGTGGCACGCCGTACTGTCCCAAACCCTAAGGTTCAAAGGGCAGTTCAAGACGGTCACATAATCGAGTTAAGGTTTGTTGTCTTCTAGAGGGACCATCGCGTTACTTGCACTACTTAGAACGTCGTTAAACTACGGAAAAATCCAACAATTGAAAATTTCCCGGCAGGGGAAAAATTGGGTATTTATATCCGGTCGAACTTTTTAACATATTCTAAAATTACCCGGAAAAAACACAGACAAAATTAGACAATCCGGTCGAATCTCTGAACTCCCAATACAACTCAGAAAACTCAACTCTTGAGTAAGATTTAAAAATTCCCAGAAAATACAGCACCAAAATATAGGAATTACTGTGCAAAAATCAATGGATGAAGCGACTAAGTGGCCGCGGAACCGTCGCATTAGCCATGCTAATGCCGCGGTTCCGCCGCGCTTTGATTGAATCAGGCGCACGTGCTTCACAGTCATTCTTAGAAATGCCTGCTGATTTTTCTGCATATTTTTAATTCTCCAAAATCCCCGATTTAAAAAAATTTACAGAGAAGGAATTTGCATTAGGGTTTCGGTTCGATCGGACTTCTAACTCCGTCTACGCATCGCCTAAGGCTCTAGCTAGGCTCTGATACCACTGTATGGTTCCTAGGCACACCCATAAGGTTCTACAAGTGATCAAACATGGCCAATTCAAAATTTTTCTATGTGCCAAGTGACCCTAAGCAAGATCGTAACTAGAGGTATAGGCGATGCAAGCAAGTAAACAACTTTATTGCTAAAGGAAAGTGATTACAACCTTTGTAGATCCGGTTCTCTACCTCCATAGCTCCGCGTTGACGTCCCTCCGCTGCGATCATCGGATCCCGGAATCTAGCGATGTTATCGTTGAGGAAATGATCGGGCTAGGTCGTCGACTTCGATGCCGAAGATGATCTACGTCGAGGCAACTCAAGATCAAGCTCCAACTTCACCAAGTCATGAAACTTGGGAAGAAAACACCCTATACTACATGGCAAGTGGTAGAGGATGAAGAAATAGGAAGTGGGTTCACTTTAGAATTGGATTTCTCACTCTTTTTCTCAAGTCACCATCGAAGCTAGCAAGCTTCTTTCTTCTTGAAGAAGAAGAAGAAGAAGAAAAAGAATATGATAAGAATTAATGAAAAAAGAAAAATAAAGTGATTCTTATCATATAGCAACCATGGTTAAGTGTAGAGAATAAACTAGGGTTAGGTTTAATGGTTAGGTTAAGGCTAAGAAACAAAATGGTCAAAGCTTCAAAGCTTGATGAAGTTTCAAAGAAAAAACAAAAGAAGCCACTCTTTTGTTTCTTGCCTTAAAATGAATAAATAAAAATAAATAGATAAGTAAATCAAAACCCTAACCATTAACATAACCATGGTTTAATCATACACACCCAAGTTTGCATGTATCATCAAACATGATACAAACTAGTGCATAAAACTATATCATATATACAATGTGCACATCAAGTGAGGAAATCCATCTTAAATGAACAAATACTAGTTAATGTAAAGTAATATATCAAATATATAATTATACATTAAATTATTAAATCAACACTTGATTTAACGATCCGGTCATACTGCATATAACCGACTAATATCAAGTGTATCAATGTATCGAATCAACATTTGATTCGGTACCCCGGGTATATCACATATAACCGTCCCATGATACATATCACGAGAATAGAATACAGTATCACATACACGCATTATTCTCGGTCCCGCACATATCTCATATGCGCTCCTATTTCGTTTCGCTTGAGCCAGGAAACCTCTGTGTAGGACTCTAAAGACTCGTCAATACGCCGGCAGCAGGTGATGATCATATCAAACACCCACAAGCCGCAAGCGGTCTGCTAAACGTAACGGCCACCCGGGTATTGAGCGATCAGAAGATCAACGAGCAAGCCCGCTCACACTCTTGTGAATCCAACCAGTAACACTTACCGTACAGTCATGTCTGTTCATCTGATATGTCGCATATCTCGCCTAGGGGTGGTAAACGTCAGACCCCAATAGCTCGATAAGTCATGCCGACGTGAGGTCCATAACAATCGTGAAACTACTGATAACTCTTACCAGTATATCACTGCAACCCTGGCCAGGGATTTCCAGTTATGGCCAGTCGAGCATAGCGCAACATCAACCCCCAATACCGGGAGAGACGAATCCCCTCCTATCGCTCATTGCCTCCATGTGAATCGGGACTGTACCCAAAAACCACCTGTTTGCACGACTCAGTAAAGCCGTGGTAGGATGGAAATCAAAGCACAGTGGGAGACACACAAGACTCTATGACGATCTCGGGTCAACAGACTAAGCTGTACCAGTGTCACCAAAGAAATGCCATCTGACGTGAGGTATAATACCATCTGGGAGTTCTCGGCGAGTCCGTTCAGTGTACCCAGTCTCCACTGAGCACCCGCATACCATCTCTGATGTCAAACACCAATGGATATGGGATCATCCATCGCCCATCACATGGGTCGAGAAGATATACGCTAGTCTACTCTGGAATATCGATGCCCCGTCTCGATATTCCAACGACTAGGAACATTGAAGGATGTACTCATGGACTACCCAGGCCCCACTAGTATGATTTGCATCATAGTCCTGGAAGTCGAGTACACATCCTAAGGGCTTTATCAACATGTAACAAAGAGACAGAAAGTATACATGTTAAGATAAAGAGCAACCAGATAGCGTACTATCATGTCGAGCAAGAAAGTCCTACCTATATATGTCCCAGCATCCACTACAATATACATCCTGTTAGTGTTTATGCCCTAGAAGGCCATTACTGTATCATACTAGCTTGTATATTACTTAATGGAAGCTTGGGATATTCACATGTATATAACAGTCTTGCTAAACATGGTAGTATGCTACTTGGTTTTTCTATCTTAATATGTGAGTGTACGTATTGATAGAGCTCTTAGGATCTTGCTTGTCTACCAGCGTTGTGATGGCAGTCACACTAGTGGGGGCTGGGTAGTCTACAAGCACATCCTCATTCAGGTCCCTGGTCGTTGGATTATCGAGACAGAGCATCGATACTCCGGAGTAGACTAGTGTGTACGCTTCTCATCCCAGTTGGGGAGATGGTCTGTCCCACAGCCGTCAGTACGTCGTACTGGAGATAGTATGCAGGTGCTCGTTAGGTTATGGGTACACCGGACAGGACTCACAGGGAACTGTTGGTTGGTTTGATACCAGTCGTCAGTGAACAGTTCCCAGGTGACATGAGTACAGCGTAGTCCGCAGACTTGACACTGCTACTTCGCCTCGAGTGTGTCCCACTGTTCTTAAATTGCTACCCTACCACGGCTCAAAGGAGTCGTGCAAACAGGTAGCAGTTGGGTGCAGTCCCGAGCACTTGGAGGCAGTGGCGGTTAGACAGGATTCGTCCCTCCCGGTATTGGGAGTAGATATCGTGCTGTGTCAGAGAGCCATTACGCAAAGTCCCTGGCCAGGGCAAGTGAGATTTGCTGGTAGGTTCCAGTAGTTTCTCAGGGTGTAATGGGCTTCCCTCCGACACGACTTATACCGCTATTAGGGGACTGACGCTTGCCGCTCCCCTAGGCCCGATATGCGATAGTCTTGGACGAACGGACCGGACTGTATGGAGATTGTCACATCAGACTCAGTAGGAGTTCGGATGGGTTTTCTCATCGGCCTTCTTATCGACAACTACCTGGGGACCGTTACGTACAGCTAGTGCCGCTTGCGGTCTGTGGTTAAACCCACTGCCAGCGTAGTAGTCGAGTCTCTAGAGTCCCACACAGAGAGTTTCCTACTCCAGGCGAAACGATATAGAGGTTGCATGGTTTTGCGACAAAGGGTTCGGACGCATACGTGCGTTTACGCGCGTACGACTTTCGGACAGTTTTTACCAGTCGGCTTTGGTTTAAGCCAGTTACTGGTATCCGGTTATTGGATTTTTACAGTCTAAAGTTTTTCCGTATTTTTACGGATCGGAGGGCGTTCTCGTAATTGTTCGAGAAGCTTCTAGAAGATGGTGACTAAGGAGGGTTATGTGTCATATTCATTAAATGAGGTTATGAGTCATGGTGGTGATTCATTCATTTCATTAATGCACATTTATTGCTTAATGACTCATGCTAATGAATCACCACTAGATATTTTATGAAGCATGATTTATCATCACTCTTTATTCTTTTCTCATTATTAGAAAATGCTTCATAATATATTATGATACACTCTCTCTCATCTCATTATCTTATCTCACATTCTCTCTCCTCAAGCTCTCATCTTCAAACCCTAATCCTTACACCTCATGAGTTGAGATCAAAGGATTAGTTAGACTAAACAATCCATAACCATCACTCTATCTCATCCTAACTTCTTTGATTAGCAATCCAAGAAGGTTAGTTGCCTCAAGTTTAGAGGTTTAGCTTGGAGTTTTGCTCTCGGGTGGATCGTCTACTACCTAGAGAAGGCCGAGGAGAACAAGGAGATCGTAAAGACGAAGGACTAGTTTCGATAGGTATAATCCCTAAGCATAGTAGTTTAGAATAACTATTTGTTTGGTTAGTTATCGTTTAGCTTCGATTCAAGCGGTTAGTCGATGTTCGTTCTTTAAACTTGATCGTTTTTGAAATTTCCGCCTCCCCACAAGTACTGGGGTGTACTACATCGACTTACAGTGGTATCAGAGCCTCGCTAAACAATAAATAACTTAATTGCAAATTTGTACGAATTTCGAACGGAAAAACGAAGCCGGAAAACCCTAAATCTGTTCAGTTTCTGTCGAACTTAAAATTAAGTCCAAAAATTTTTCAGGTGTGCTCAGAAAGCTAGAAAGGAGTCCAGAAGAACACCCAAGAAATTCTAGCCCATGAATCGGCAACTCGGCCGCGGAAGCGCGGCGGATCGGTGGGATCCGCCGCCCTTCCGCGGCGCTTTAGCCGAGTCATGGACTCATCTTTCTTGTGTGGGTCCCCTGTGATATTTGGGGTTTTCTGGAATATTTAATATTTGCTCAGGTTACTGTTTAACAGAGCAGATTTTGGAGCAATATTGATGTTGTTTAATCGATCGAAATTGTACAGTATTTGCATATTGGATTATATCTGTGATTGTTTAATGTGTTCGTAAACCTCCCCCAACTGCTAGTATGTCGGTTGGCAGGGGGTTGCACATTTCTGAAATGGTTATATCTGTTTGTGCATATAAACTGTATTGGACTGTTGTGGTGTATAGCCGGGTTTTGCAATGGGTTATTGTATAATTCATTTGTTGTAAATGTAATTTGTTGTAATATTATTTTTGCGGGGCACTTCCAGGTTGCGGTTGTAGCCACCGTTGTATTATTTCATTTTACTGTTTTTGCTCCTAGGACTGACCCAAGGTGGGGTACACAGACTACCGGGTGGGTAGTTTGCCGTACCCGTAGGGGTCGAGGGTGGGGTAACGGCTATTCATCACAACTGTGTAATCTGTCTTTTCTTGCAGGCTCAAAAGAAATACAGATTGCTTGCAAATCCAATATTGTTTATCTGTGTTCTGGAATGAATATCATTGCGTCAGACGAATGTAAAATATCTATATTTATGATAGCTATTTAGACGCCACTTATGTTTTACACCCGCGCTAGCCCAGCCCCCGCTCTGTCGTTAGTTAAGTAACCTAACGGGTGATGACGGGACCCCGTGGCGAATGCGGATGGCATAAGAGGACGTTGTATTTTCGTTGTTTTCTGCAATGATAGGTTAATGATGGGACGCATTATCTATAATGCAAAGAAAAATAAACCAAAGTTTTAATCGTTGGAACAATTTAAAAGAAACCACTCGGTTATTTTAAAAACAGATATTTTTAAATGCGGAGATTTAACCACTCCTTTTAAAAGCTATCAGGTTCCTTCGGTTATATCAAGTTCACTACGTTCACGGTTTCGCCAAAACCAGTCGTAGCCCTCCGTCATTTCTTATGAATGGTCAGTAGTATTCAAGCTATGTTTGTTTGGCCCTTAGTCAAGACATAGTGATTGGTAGCTGCTGAGGTATTCATTTGTTGCATAGATAGATGAGTTGGTTTGGGACAGTCGTATTACTTTGTTGGCCCTTAGTCAAGAGTATACGGATGGGTTCAAATCAACAGGATAATGATGGGCAGAACTTGACATGTGACTTATGATTTGTTGGCCCTTAGTCAAGATCATAAGAGCATGGGGCAAAAATCCATATCGGGAATTTCTAAAGAAACTGAAATTTGCAAAGAAATGCATACCATTTTGAGTTTGATGAATGTTGGTAGCATTCCTACAGCATTATCAGACGATGATATTTGGATCCCGATCCTACTGTGAGTATATGCTACTTATCAGGATATTCGTCACTTAAACGATCAATGCTATAAACCTAGTAGGTGTCCAGAAAAGTGTCAGCGGGGTTACGCCCCAGAGAAAAGAGGTTATTTAATTAAGGAACTTCGCGAAAGCGTTGGAAAACCACCCTCGAAGTATCGACACCGGCCTGGCTGAACGGTTAAGCAAGTATTGTACGGTGAGAATAGTCTTGGCTAATTCTTCTTTTATGGTTTGAGGAAGGATTTGAGAAACAGTGGGAGCCATCCAGTTTAGATAAATTAAAAACCACTCTAAACTTGCAAGAGCATCATGCTAAAGAGTTTTCTTCTCTCTCTCCTAATTGCAGCGACCCTGAAAATGACTGGACTTAAGTTACTTTTAGAGAAAAATATACTGACGGGGCCAAACTATAAAGATTGGCTGCGGAATGTCAAAATGGCTTTGATCTATGACAAACTGGGGTACGTCCTCACCGCTACGGCACCTGCTGTCCCTGGTCCCAAATCCAGCAATGCGGATAAGGAAATCCGCAAAACCTGGGAATTAGATTGCGCGAGAGCCAAGTGCATCGTGCTTGCCTCGATGAACAATGAACATCAGAGGAGGCACGAGGATATGTCCTTAGATGGCATATTTCTCCATACAAAGGAACTTTATGGAGAGCAATCTCGTATAGCAAGATACGAGACCTCTAAGAAATTGTTTCGAGCGAGGTTGGCTGTCGGGTCATCGGTAGGTGAACATGTCCTACAGATGATTGGCTACATAGAAGAGCTCGCAGACCTTGGGACGACTTTGGATAATGAGCTCTATACAGACCTTGTTTTCCAGTCCCTTCCTCCCACCTACGCCCAGTTTATCCTCAACTTCAATCTTCAAGGAAAAAAAGTTGAACTTGCGGAACTCCTGAACATGTTAAGGAGTGCGGAGGGCACCTTGCAGAAGGCAAGGGAAACACCCGCTATGTTTGTTGGCGGTTCATCTTCTTCCGGGTCCAAGGCTAGGGCCAAAGGAAGGAAGAAGAAGGCCGCACCCAGACCTAGAGGAGGTGTTAGTAAGGTGGGAGGGAAGGGAAAGAAAAAGAAAGCAGTACCGATAGTTGGCCAGGATGAGTGCTTCCATTATCACAGGAAAGGGCACTGGAAGAAAGATTGCAAGGCGTGGAACGCCAAGAACCAGGAACCGAAGCTAGCTGTGGCTTCGACTTCAGGTGTGTTTGTAATTGAGAATTGTCTGTCGATCAACTCTACTTCCTGGGTATTGGATACCGGATCAGGATCTCATATTTGCAATTCATTGCAGGCACTGAGAAACCGTAGAGTGCTGAAGGAAGGTGATATGATCCTCAGGGTTGCTAACGGAGCTAGCGTGGGAGCTGCGTCCGTCGGGGATTATCACCTAGGATTGACGAGTGGACACATTTTGGTTTTACATAACTGTTATTTTGTACCCAGCTTAACGTGTAATATCATATCAGTTTCCTTGCTATCAAATAAAGGTTATGATTTCACGTTTGTAAGAGATGTTGTCAACATCCACCTTAATCATGGTTTGATTGGGTCCGGTACATTAAATAACGGCATATATGTTTTAAACCAACTCCAAATTTTCAATGTCCAGAACACACTAAAAAGAAAGTCTCCAGATTTAAATAAAGCTTTCTTATGGCATTGTAGACTGGGTCACATCAATGAGAGAAGGTTGACTAAGTTGCATAGAGTAGGATATTTGGACTCGTTCGAATATCAATCTTATGACACTTGTCAATCTTGTCTCAAAGGAAAGATAACAAAGACTCCATTCACTGGACAAGGAGTAAGAGCGAGCGAGCTCTTAGGACTCATACACAGCGATGTATGCGGTCCAATGTCTACACATGCGAGAGGTGGTTATTCCTACTTCATTACTTTTACAGATGATTTCTCTAGGTATGGATATGTTTTCTTAATGAAGCATAAATCAGAGGCCTTTGAGAAATTCCTGGAATTCAAGAGTGAAGCGGAAAACCAAACAGGCAAAAGTATTAAGACACTAAGATCTGATCGAGGTGGAGAATACTTAAGTGCCGAGTTCCTAGGTTACCTAAAAGAGAAAGGAATTCTTTCTCAGCTTACTCCTCCATACACTCCACAGCACAACGGTGTATCGGAGAGACGGAATCGAACCCTATTGGATATGGTACGATCCATGATGAGTAATGCTGAGTTACCGCGATCTTTCTGGGGTTATGCGCTAGAATCAGCGGCATATCTTTTGAACCAAGTTCCAACCAAGACTGTGCCTACCACACCATATCAGATGTGGAGTGGGAAGAAACCCTGTCTAAAACATTTTAAGACATGGGGGTGTCCAGCTTTTGTAAAAAAGCAGCATGTGGACAAGCTCGAGGCACGTTCAGTACAGTGTAAGCTTGTGGGATATCCAAAGAACTCCAAGGGATATTATTTCTATTACGCAGAGGAACAAAAGGTATTTGTTTCTCGTCATGCCACCTTTTTAGAAACTGAATTTTTAGAAAATCAGAAGAGTGGGAGCGAAATAGAACTGGAAGAAATTCCAGAACCACAAGCTGCTACTGAAAGTTTGGTAGAACCAGAGGTTCAAGAAGAACAGAACATTCCCGCACCCCTCCGCAGGAGTAGTAGGCCGTCTCATCCGCCTGAGAGATACTATGGTTTTCTCATAGAAGGGGATAGAGAGGATTGCATCATAGATGATGATGAACCTACTGACTTCCAGCAGGCCATCCAGAGCGGCGACTCGGTACGATGGCTAGATGCAATGCGGACCGAAATGGAGTCCATGTACACCAACAAAGTATGGACTTTGGACTTTGCTCCAGATGGGGTAAAACCCATAGGATGCAAATGGATCTTCAAGAAAAAGATTGGTGTAGATGGACAGGTAGAAACCTATAAGGCTAGACTTGTTGCAAAGGGTTTTCGTCAAAGACCTGGTTTGGACTATGACGAAACTTTTTCTCCAGTGGCTATGCTCAAATCCATTCGGGTCCTTCTTGCTATTGCTGCCTTCCATGATTATGAAATCTGGCAGATGGACGTAAAGACGGCTTTTCTGAATGGAAATTTAGAAGAGAGCGTCTATATGGATCAGCCAGAGGGTTTCAATCAGAGTGGGAGCAGCGGGAAAGTATGCAAGCTGCTTTAGTCCATTTATGGACTAAAGCAGGCATCGCGGAGTTGGAACATCTGTTTTGATGAGACAGTCAAAGAATATGACTTTATCAAAAATCCAGATGAACCGTGCATATATAGTAAAGTTGTGGCCAGAAGTGTCGTATTCCTCGTCTTGTACGTGGATGACATTCTATTGATAGGAAATGACATTCCTATGCTACAATCTGTCAAAGGATTCTTGTCACACAGGTTCTCCATGAAAGACCTGGGTGATGCCTCTTACATTCTGGGGATCCGGATCTATCGTGATAGATCCAAGAGGATGTTGGGACTTTCGCAGTCCAGGTATATCGACACTGTACTGAAAAGATTCAGTATGGAAGATTCTAAGCGCGGTAATCTACCGGCTTGTCACGGAATCACCCTCTCCAAAGAGATGTCTCCCAAGACTGATTTGGAAAGGGAACGCATGTCTATTATACCCTAAGCTTCTGCGGTAGGCTCTATAATGTATGCGATGTTGTGTACCAGACCAGATGTAGCTTACGCACTGAGCGTGGTAAGCCGGTATCAGTCAGACCCAGGGGAGAAACACTGGATAGCAGTAAAGAACATTCTCAAGTACCTGAGGAGGACTAAGGAGATGTTCTTGGTTTACGGCGGAAAAGACCTCAGGTTGGAGGCCTTTGCTGATTCCGGCTTCCAGAGTGATAAGGACGATTCCAAGTCCATGTCGGGTTATGTCTTTACCCTCAATGGAGGGGCGGTGTGCTGGAAGAGCTCCAAGCAGGACACCGTTGCTGACTCGACGATGGAAGCGGAGTATATAGCTGCTTGCGATGCCGCAAAAGAAGCAGTCTGGATGAAGAAGTTCCTAACAGAACTTCAGGTTGTTCCTACCATAGTTGATCCAATACCTCTGTATTGCGACAACAACGGAGCTATAGCTTTAGCGAAGGAACCAAGGTCCCATCAGAAGTCCAGACACATCTTGAGGCGGTATCACCTGATCAGGGAGATCATTGATCGTCAGGAGATCGAGGTTCAGAGAGTTGCTTCAGAAGAGAACATTGCTGATCCATTCACAAAGGCCCTTCCTCAGATTCAGTTCGAGCGGCTACTCGAGATCATCGGTCTTCGATACGCCAGTACATGGCCCTAGTGCAAGTGGGAGATTGTTAGTGTTTATGCCCTAGAAGGCCATTACTGTATCATACTAGCTTGTATATTACTTAATGGAAGCTTGGGATATTCACATGTATATAACAGTCTTGCTAAACATGGTAGTATGCTACTTGGTTTTTCTATCTTAATATGTGAGTGTACGTATTGATAGAGCTCTTAGGATCTTGCTTGTCTACCAGCGTTGTGATGGCAGTCACACTAGTGGGGGCTGGGTAGTCTACAAGCACATCCTCATTCAGGTCCCTGGTCGTTGGATTATCGAGACAGAGCATCGATACTCCGGAGTAGACTAGTGTGTACGCTTCTCATCCCAGTTGGGGAGATGGTCTGTCCCACAGCCGTCAGTACGTCGTACTGGAGATAGTATGCAGGTGCTCGTTAGGTTACGGGTACACCGGACAGGACTCACAGGGAACTGTTGGTTGGTTTGATACCAGTCGTCAGTGAACAGTTCCCAGGTGACATGAGTACAGCGTAGTCCGCAGACTTGACACTGCTACTTCGCCTCGAGTGTGTCCTACTGTTCTTAGATTGCTACCCTACCACGGCTCAAAGGAGTCGTGCAAACAGGTAGCAGTTGGGTGCAGTCCCGAGCACTTGGAGGCAGTGGCGGTTAGACAGGATTCGTCCCTCCCGGTATTGGGAGTAGATATCGTGCTGTGTCAGAGAGCCATTACGCAAAGTCCCTGGCCAGGGCAAGTGAGATTTGCTGGTGGGTTTCAGTAGTTTCTCAGGGTGTAATGGGCTTCCCTCCGACACGACTTATACCACTATTAGGGGGCTGACGCTTGCCGCCCCCCTAGGCCCGATATGCGATAGTCTTGGACGAACGGACCGGACTGTATGGAGATTGTCACATCAGACTCAGTAGGAGTTCGGATGGGTTTTCTCATCGGCCTTCTTATCGACAACTACCTGGGGACCGTTACGTACAGCTAGTGCCGCTTGCGGTCTGTGGTTAAACCCACTACCAGCGTAGTAGTCGAGTCTCTAGAGTCCCACACAGAGAGTTTCCTACTCCAGGCGAAACGATATAGAGGTTGCATGGTTTTGCGACAAAGGGTTCGGACGCATACGTGCGTTTACGCGCGTACGACTTTCGGACAGTTTTTACCAGTCGGCTTTGGTTTAAGCCAGTTACTGGTATCCGGTTATTGGATTTTTACAGTCTAAAGTTTTTCCGTATTTTTACGGATCGGAGGGCGTTCTCGTAATTGTTCGAGAAGCTTCTAGAAGATGGTGACTAAGGAGGGTTATGTGTCATATTCATTAAATGAGGTTATGAGTCATGGTGGTGATTCATTCATTTCATTAATGCACATTTATTGCTTAATGACTCATGCTAATGAATCACCACTAGATATTTTATGAAGCATGATTTATCATCACTCTTTATTCTTTTCTCATTATTAGAAAATGCTTCATAATATATTATGATACACTCTCTCTCATCTCATTATCTTATCTCACATTCTCTCTCCTCAAGCTCTCATCTTCAAACCCTAATCCTTACACCTCATGAGTTGAGATCAAAGGATTAGTTAGACTAAACAATCCATAACCATCATTCTATCTCATCCTAACTTCTTTGATTAGCAATCCAAGAAGGTTAGTTGCCTCAAGTTTAGAGGTTTAGCTTGGAGTTTTGCTCTCGGGTGGATCGTCTACTACCTAGAGAAGGCCGAGGAGAACAAGGAGATCGTAAAGACGAAGGACTAGTTTCGATAGGTATAATCCCTAAGCATAGTAGTTTAGAATAACTATTTGTTTGGTTAGTTATCGTTTAGCTTCGATTCAAGCGGTTAGTCGATGTTCGTTCTTTAAACTTGATCGTTTTTGAAATTTCCGCCTCCCCACAAGTACTGGGGTGTACTACATCGACTTACAGTGGTATCAGAGCCTCGCTAAACAATAAATAACTTAATTGCAAATTTGTACGAATTTCGAACGGAAAAACGAAGCCGGAAAACCCTAAATCTGTTCAGTTTCTGTCGAACTTAAAATGAAGTCCAAAAATTTTTCTGGTGTGCTCAGAAAGCTAGAAAGGAGTCCAGGAGAACACCCAAGAAATTCGAGCCCATGAATCGGCAACTCGGCCCGGAAGCGCGGCGGATCGGTGGGATCCGCCGCCCTTCCGCGGCGCTTTAGCCGAGTCATGGACTCATCTTTCTTGTGTGGGTCTCCTGTGATATTTGGGGTTTTCTGGAATATTTAATATTTGCTCAGGTTACTGTTTAACAGAGCAGATTTTGGAGCAATATTGATGTTGTTTAATCGATCGAAATTGTACAGTATTTGCATATTGGATTATATCTGTGATTGTTTAATGTGTTCGTAAACCTCCCCCAACTGCTAGTATGTCGGTTGGCAGGGGGTTGCACATTTCTGAAATGGTTATATCTGTTTGTGCATATAAACTGTATTGGACTGTTGTGGTGTATAGCCGGGTTTTGCAATGGGTTATTGTATAATTCATTTGTTGTAAATGTAATTTGTTGTAATATTATTTTTGCGGGGCACTTCCAGGTTGCGGTTGTAGCCACCGTTGTATTATTTCATTTTACTGTTTTTGCTCCTAGGACTGACCCAAGGTGGGGTACACAGACTACCGGGTGGGTAGTTTGCCGTACCCGTAGGGGTCGAGGGTGGGGTAACGGCTATTCATCACAACTGTGTAATCTGTCTTTTCTTGCAGGCTCAAAAGAAATACAGATTGCTTGCAAATCCAATATTGTTTATCTGTGTTCTGGAATGAATATCATTGCGTCAGACGAATGTAAAATATCTATATTTATGATAGCTATTTAGACGCCACTTATGTTTTACACCCGCGCTAGCCCAGCCCCCGCTCTGTCGTTAGTTAAGTAACCTAACGGGTGATGACGGGACCCCGTGGCGAATGCGGATGGCATAAGAGGACGTTGTATTTTCGTTGTTTTCTGCAATGATAGGTTAATGATTGGACGCATTATCTATAATGCAAAGAAAAATAAACCAAAGTTTTAATCGTTGGAACAATTTAAAAGAAACCACTCGGTTATTTTAAAAACAGATATTTTTAAATGCGGAGATTTAACCACTCCTTTTAAAAGCTATCAGGTTCCTTCGGTTATATCAAGTTCACTACGTTCACGGTTTCGCCAAAACCAGTCGTAGCCCTCCGTCATTTCTTATGAATGGTCAGTAGTATTCAAGCTATGTTTGTTTGGCCCTTAGTCAAGACATAGTGATTGGTAGCTGCTGAGGTATTCATTTGTTGCATAGATAGATGAGTTGGTTTGGGACAGTCGTATTACTTTGTTGGCCCTTAGTCAAGAGTATACGGATGGGTTCAAATCAACAGGATAATGATGGGCAGAACTTGACATGTGACTTATGATTTGTTGGCCCTTAGTCAAGATCATAAGAGCATGGGGCAAAAATCCATATCGGGAATTTCTAAAGAAACTGAAATTTGCAAAGAAATGCATACCATTTTGAGTTTGATGAATGTTGGTAGCATTCCTACAGCATTATCAGACGATGATATTTGGATCCCGATCCTACTGTGAGTATATGCTACTTATCAGGATATTCGTCACTTAAACGATTAATGCTATAAACCTAGTAGGTGTCCAGAAAAGTGTCAGCGGGGTTACGCCCCCAGAGAAAAGAGGTTATTTAATTAAGGAACTTCGCGAAAGCGTTGGAAAACCTCCCTCGAAGTATCGACACCGGCCTGGCTGAACGGTTAAGCAAGTATTGTACGGTGAGAATAGTCTTGGCTAATTCTTCTTTTATGGTTTGAGGAAGGATTCGAGAAACAGTGGGAGCCATCCAGTTTAGATAAATTAAAAACCACTCTAAACTTGCAAGAGCATCATGCTAAAGAGTTTTCTTCTCTCTCTCCTAATTGCAGCGACCCTGAAAATGACTGGACTTAAGTTACTTTTAGAGAAAAATATACTGACGGGGCCAAACTATAAAGATTGGCTGCGGAATGTCAAAATGGCTTTGACCTATGACAAACTGGGGTACGTCCTCACCGCTACGGCACCTGCTGTCCCTGGTCCCAAATCCAGCAATACGGATAAGGAAATCCGCAAAACCTGGGAATTAGATTGCGCGAGAGCCAAGTGCATCGTGCTTGCCTCGATGAACAATGAACATCAGAGGAGGCACGAGGATATGTCCTTAGATGGCATATTTCTCCATACAAAGGAACTTTATGCAGAGCAATCTCGTATAGCAAGATACGAGACCTCTAAGAAATTGTTTCGAGCGAGGTTGGCTGTCGGGTCATCGGTAGGTGAACATGTCCTACAGATGATTGGCTACATAGAAGAGCTCGCAGACCTTGGGACGACTTTGGATAATGAGCTCTATACAGACCTTGTTCTCCAGTCCCTTCCTCCCACCTACGCCCAGTTTATCCTCAACTTCAATCTTCAAGGAAAAGAAGTTGAACTTGCGGAACTCCTGAACATGTTAAGGAGTGCGGAGGGCACCTTGCAGAAGGCAAGGGAAACACCCGCTATGTTTGTTGGCGGTTCATCTTCTTCCGGGTCCAAGGCTAGGGCCAAAGGAAGGAAGAAGAAGGCCGCACCTAGACCTAGAGGAGGTGTTAGTAAGGTGGGAGGGAAGGGAAAGAAAAAGAAAGCAGTACCGATAGTTGGCCAGGATGAGTGCTTCCATTATCACAGGAAAGGGCACTGGAAGAAGGATTGCAAGGCGTGGAACGCCAAGAACCAGGAACCGAAGCAAGCTGTGGCTTCGACTTCAGGTGTGTTTGTAATTGAGAATTGTCTGTCGATCAACTCTACTTCCTGGGTATTGGATACCGGATCAGGATCTCATATTTGCAATTCATTGCAGGCACTGAGAAACCGTAGAGTGCTGAAGGAAGGTGATATGATCCTCAGGGTTGCTAACGGAGCTAGCGTGGGAGCTGCGTCCGTCGGGGATTATCACCTAGGATTGACGAGTGGACACATTTTGGTTTTACATAACTGTTATTTTGTACCCAGCTTAACGTGTAATATCATATCAGTTTTCTTGTTATCAAATAAAGGTTATGATTTCACGTTTGTAAGAGATGTTGTCAACATCCACCTTAATCATGGTTTGATTGGGTCCGGTACATTAAATAACGACATATATGTTTTAAACCAACTCCAAATTTTCAATGTCCAGAACACACTAAAAAGAAAGTCACCAGATTTAAATAAAGCTTTCTTATGGCATTGTAGACTGGGTCACATCAATGAGAGAAGGTTGACTAAGTTGCATAGAGAAGGATATTTAGACTCGTTCGAATATCAATCTTATGACACTTGTCAATCTTGTCTCAAAGGAAAGATAACTAAGACTCCATTCACTGGACAAGGAGTAAGAGCGAGCGAGCTCTTAGGACTCATACACAGCGATGTATGCGGTCCAATGTCTACAAATGCGAGAGGTGGTTATTCCTACTTCATTACTTTTACAGATGATTTCTCTAGGTATGGATGTGTTTTCTTAATGAAGCATAAATCAGAGGCCTTTGAGAAATTCCTGGAATTCAAGAGTGAAGCGGAAAACCAAACAGGCAAAAGTATTAAGACACTAAGATCTGATCGAGGTGGAGAATACTTAAGTGCCGAGTTCCTAGGTTACCTAAAAGAGAAAGGAATTCTCTCTCAGCTTACTCCTCCATACACTCCACAGCACAATGGTGTATCGGAGAGACGGAATCGAACCCTATTGGATATGGTACGATCCATGATGAGTAATGCTGAGTTACCGCGATCTTTCTGGGGTTATGCGCTAGAATCAGCGGCATATCTTTTGAACCAAGTTCCAACCAAGACTGTGCCTACCACACCATATCAGATGTGGAGTGGGAAGAAACCCTGTCTAAAACATTTTAAGACATGGGGGTGTCCAGCTTTTGTAAAAAAGCAGCATGTGGACAAGCTCGAGGCACGTTCAGTACAGTGTAAGCTTGTGGGATATCCAAAGAACTCCAAGGGATATTATTTCTATTACGCAGAGGAACAAAAGGTATTTGTTTCTCGTCATGCCACCTTCTTAGAAACTGAATTTTTAGAAAATCAGAAGAGTGGGAGCGAAATAGAACTGGAAGAAATTCCAGAACCACAAGCTGCTACTGAAAGTTTGGTAGAACCAGAGGTTCAAGAAGAACAGAACATTCCCGCACCCCTCCGCAGGAGTAGTAGGCCGTCTCATCCGCCTGAGAGATACTACGGTTTTCTCATAGAAGGGGATAGAGAGGATTGCATCATAGATGATGATGAACCTACTGACTTCCAGCAGGCCATCCAGAGCGGCGACTCGGTACGATGGCTAGATGCAATGCGGACCGAAATGGAGTCCATGTACACCAACAAAGTATGGACTTTGGACTTTGCTCCAGATGGGGTAAAACCCATAGGATGCAAATGGATCTTCAAGAAAAAGATTGGTGTAGATGGACAGGTAGAAACCTATAAGGCTAGACTTGTTGCAAAGGGTTTTCGTCAAAGACCTGGTTTGGACTATGACGAAACTTTTTCTCCAGTGGCTATGCTCAAATCCATTCGGGTCCTTCTTGCTATTGCTGCCTTCCATGATTATGAAATCTGGCAGATGGACGTAAAGACGGCTTTTCTGAATGGAAATTTAGAAGAGAGCGTCTATATGGATCAGCCAGAGGGTTTCAATCAGAGTGGGAGCAGCGGGAAAGTATGCAAGCTGCTTAAGTCCATTTATGGACTAAAGCAGGCATCGCGGAGTTGGAACATCTGTTTTGATGAGACAGTCAAAGAATATGACTTTATCAAAAATCCAGATGAACCGTACATATATAGTAAAGTTGTGGCCAGAAGTGTCGTATTCCTCGTCTTGTACGTGGATGACATTCTATTGATAGGAAATGACATTCCTATGCTACAATCTGTCAAAGGATTCTTGTCACACAGGTTCTCCATGAAAGACCTGGGTGATGCCTCTTACATTCTGGGGATCCGGATCTATCGTGATAGATCCAAGAGGATGTTGGGACTTTCGCAGTCCAGGTATATCGACACTGTACTGAAAAGATTCAGTATGGAAGATTCTAAGCGCGGTAATCTACCGGCTTGTCACGGAATCACCCTCTCCAAAGAGATGTCTCCCAAGACTGATTTGGAAAGGGAACGCATGTCTATTATACCCTACGCTTCTGCGGTAGGCTCTATAATGTATGCGATGTTGTGTACCAGACCAGATGTAGCTTACGCACTGAGCGTGGTAAGCCGGTATCAGTCAGACCCAGGGGAGAAACACTGGATAGCAGTAAAGAACATTCTCAAGTACCTGAGGAGGACTAAGGAGATGTTCTTGGTTTACGGCGGAAAAGACCTCAGGTTGGAGGCCTTTGCTGATTCCGGCTTCCAGAGTGATAAGGACGATTCCAAGTCCATGTCGGGTTATGTCTTTACCCTCAATGGAGGGGCGGTGTGCTGGAAGAGCTCCAAGCAGGACACCGTTGCTGACTCGACGATGGAAGCGGAGTATATAGCTGCTTGCGATGCCGCAAAAGAAGCAGTTTGGATGAAGAAGTTCCTAACAGAACTTCAGGTTGTTCCTACCATAGTTGATCCAATACCTCTGTATTGCGACAACAACGGAGCTATAGCTTTAGCGAAGGAACCAAGGTCCCATCAGAAGTCCAGACACATCTTGAGGCGGTATCACCTGATCAGGGAGATCATTGATCGTCAGGAGATCGAGGTTCGGAGAGTTGCTTCAGAAGAGAACATTGCTGATCCATTCACAAAGGCCCTTCCTCAGATTCAGTTCGAGTGGCTACTCGAGATCATCGGTCTTCGATACGCCAGTACATGGCCCTAGTGCAAGTGGGAGATTGTTAGTGTTTATGCCCTAGAAGGCCATTACTGTATCATACTAGCTTGTATATTACTTAATGGAAGCTTGGGATATTCACATGTATATAACAGTCTTGCTAAACATGGTAGTATGCTACTTGGTTTTTCTATCTTAATATGTGAGTGTACGTATTGATAGAGCTCTTAGGATCTTGCTTGTCTACCAGCGTTGTGATGGCAGTCACACTAGTGGGGGCTGGGTAGTCTATAAGCACATCCTCATTCAGGTCCCTGGTCGTTGGATTATCGAGACAGAGCATCGATACTCTGGAGTAGACTAGTGTGTACGCTTCTCATCCCAGTTGGGGAGATGGTCTGTCCCACAGCCGTTAGTACGTCGTACTGGAGATAGTATGCAGGTGCTCGTTAGGTTACGGGTACACCGGACAGGACTCACAGGGAACTGTTGGTTGGTTTGATACCAGTCATCAGTGAACAGTTCCCAGGTGACATGAGTACAGCGTAGTCCGCAGACTTGACACTGCTACTTCGCCTCGAGTGTGTCCCACTGTTCTTAGATTGCTACCCTACCACGGCTCAAAGGAGTCGTGCAAACAGGTAGCAGTTGGGTGCAGTCCCGAGCACTTGGAGGCAGTGGCGGTTAGACAGGATTCGTCCCTCCCGGTATTGGGAGTAGATATCGTGCTGTGTCAGAGAGCCATTACGCAAAGTCCCTGGCAAGGGCAAGTGAGATTTGCTGGTAGGTTCCAGTAGTTTCTCAGGGTGTAATGGGCTTCCCTCCGACACGACTTATACCGCTATTAGGGGACTGACGCTTGCCGCCCCCCTAGGCCCGATATGCGATAGTCTTGGACGAACGGACCGGACTGTATGGAGATTGTCACATCAGACTCAGTAGGAGTTCGGATGGGTTTTCTCATCGGCCTTCTTATCGACAACTACCTGGGGACCGTTACGTACAGCTAGTGCCGCTTGCGGTCTGTGGTTAAACCCACTACCAGCGTAGTAGTCGAGTCTCTAGAGTCCCACACAGAGAGTTTCCTACTCCAGGCGAAACGATATAGAGGTTGCATGGTTTTGCGACAAAGGGTTCGGACGCATACGTGCGTTTACGCGCGTACGACTTTCGGACAGTTTTTACCAGTCGGCTTTGGTTTAAGCCAGTTACTGGTATCCGGTTATTGGATTTTTACAGTCTAAAGTTTTTCCGTATTTTTACGGATCGGAGGGCGTTCTCGTAATTGTTCGAGAAGCTTCTAGAAGATGGTGACTAAGGAGGGTTATGTGTCATATTCATTAAATGAGGTTATGAGTCATGGTGGTGATTCATTCATTTCATTAATGCACATTTATTGCTTAATGACTCATGCTAATGAATCACCACTAGATATTTTATGAAGCATGATTTATCATCACTCTTTATTCTTTTCTCATTATTAGAAAATGCTTCATAATATATTATGATACACTCTCTCTCATCTCATTATCTTATCTCACATTCTCTCTCCTCAAGCTCTCATCTTCAAACCCTAATCCTTACACCTCATGAGTTGAGATCAAAGGATTAGTTAGACTAAACAATCCATAACCATCACTCTATCTCATCCTAACTTCTTTGATTAGCAATCCAAGAAGGTTAGTTGCCTCAAGTTTAGAGGTTTAGCTTGGAGTTTTGCTCTCGGGTGGATCGTCTACTACCTAGAGAAGGCCGAGGAGAACAAGGAGATTGTAAAGACGAAGGACTAGTTTCGATAGGTATAATCCCTAAGCATAGTAGTTTAGAATAACTATTTGTTTGGTTAGTTATCGTTTAGCTTCGATTCAAGCGGTTAGTCGATGTTCGTTCTTTAAACTTGATCGTTTTTGAAATTTCCGCCTCCCCACAAGTACTGGGGTGTACTACATCGACTTACACATCCAATGTACAGTAATGGCCTCTAGGGCATACATATAACTAACAGATGACAACAGCGCGGATCCACTCACGAAGGCCTTTTTCCCAGTAGAGACTTTTATGGGATGGTTGAGTATGAGATACTTCAATCGCAGCTAATTGTTTGGTATGTGATACCACAACAGATGGCCCTAGTGCAAGTGGGAGATTGTTAGTTATATGTATGCCCTAGAGGCCATTACTGTACATATGATGTATATTGTAATGGATGCATGGACATATATAGGGAGGACTTTCTTGCTCGACATGATAGTATGCTATCTGGTTGTACTTTATCTTAACATGTACTCTGATTGTCTCTATGTTACATGTTGATAAAGCCCTTAGGATTTGTACTTGACTACTGGGACTATGATGAGATCATACTAGTGGGGCCATATTAGTCGATGAGTACATCCTATAACTGTTCCTAGTCGAGGGTGTATCGAGACAGGGCATCGATACACCAGAGTAGACTAGCGTATACGCATCTTGACCCATATGATGGGTGATGGATGATCCCATATCCATCGGTGTTTGACGTCAAGGATGGTCTACGGGTGCTCAGTGGAGACTGGGTACACTGGACGGACTCGCCGAGAACTCCTAGATAGTATTATACCTCACGTCAGATGGCAGTTCTCCGGTGACACTGGTACAGAGTAGTCTGTTGACCCAAGATCGTCATAGAGTCTTGTGTGATTCCCACTGTGCTTTGATTTCCATCATACCACGTCCAAGAGGGCATGCAAAAAGGTGGCTTTTGGGTACAGTCCCGAATCACATGGAGGCAATGAGCGATAGGAGGGGATTCGTCTCTCCCGGTATAGGGAGTTGATGTTGTGCTGTGTTCGATTGGCTATAACCGGAAATCCCTGGCCAGGGTTGCTGAGATTTACTGGGAAGTGTTATCAGTAGTTTCTCGAACTGTTATAGACCTCATATCGACACGACTTATCGAGCTACTGGGGTCTGACGTTTACCACCCCTAGGCGAGATATGCGACATATCAGACGACGAGACTGGACTGTACGGGAGTGTTACTGATTGGATTCACAGGAGAATGTACAGGCTTACTTGTTGATCTTCTGAGCGCTCAATACCTGGGTGGCTGTTACGTTTAGCTGACCGCTTGCAGCTTGTGGGTGTTTGATATGATCATTACGTGCTGCCGGCGTATTGACGATTCTTTAGAGTCCTACACAGAGGTTTCTTGGCTCAGGCAAAACGGAGTAGGAGCACATATGTGATATGTGCGGGACCGAGGATAATGCGATATGAGATACCGTATTCTATTCTCGCGATATATGATATCAGCCGGGTCATCGGATCAAGTGTTGATTCGATGAATCGGTACGGATAAATATTAGTCGGTTATATGCGAAATAGCTGGATTGTCGGATCAAGTGTTGATTCGATAATTTAATGTATAATAATATATATGATATATTAAATTACATTAACTAATATTAGCTCACTAAAAGATTCTTTTTCTCACTCGGGTAATACATTGATATATATGCGATATATGTTAATTGTATTATTTTATTTGGTTACAATAAATATTATATATGTGATATATAATATTGTAACATGATATGATAACTAATGCAATATGTTTAGTAGAGATTAAATAAGATTAGGTTTTGATTTAGGTTAATGCTTTCTAGATGATTCTAGAAGGTTTAGTTTTGTTTTTGCAAAGATATTTACAAGTGACTCATTCCTTGACCTAATCCAAACCCTAGCCCTAGTTAAGTCTCTATAATGGTTTAGTCAACCATGGTTGCATTATTCATCATTATCTCCTTTGCTTTATTCATCACAAAAGGATTCTAATTGATTCATTCATCTTCTTCCTTCTTCTTTCTTTCATGAAAAAGCTTACTAGCTTTTTTCCAAGTGATGAATGAGTGTGAGAAAAAGGTAATAAAAGAGAGCAAAAATCCTACTTCATCATCCTCATCTATCCTTGCCATTTAGATGAGGGTGTTCACTTCATATTATGAGTGTTAGCTTGTGTTAACGAAACTTCAAGGTAGATCATCTTTGTATCGAAGATCAGAAGCAAGACTGCATCTTTCTCTTCGTGGAACCTCTCGAGAGTCCGGAACACGATGATCGCAGCGAAGGGACTTCAACACGGAGCTTAAGAAGTGAAGGACCGGATCTACAAAGGTTGTAATCCCTCTCATTTAATGTTAAAGTGTTTAACATACTAGTTTTCGCCTAAACTCTAGTTTAAAGATCTCGTATCGGGTTGTTCGGCACGGCTAATTTTTAAATCAGGCATGGTTGATGCCTCGTAGACCCTTGTGCGTGTGCCTAGCAACCCTACAGATGAACCTTGTATTTACAAGAAGGTGGAAGAGAGTAAGGTTGTCTTCCTCGTATTGTACGTGGACGACATACTCTTGATAGGAAATGACATTCCTATGCTGCAATCGGTCAAGCTCTTCTTATCACAAAGATTCTCAATGAAAGATCTAGGGGATGCCTCCTACATCTTGGGAATTAAGATCTATAGAGATAGATCCAAACGGATACTGGGATTGTCCCAATCCTGGTACATTGACACCATACTAAAGCGGTTTAGTATGGAAGAGTCCAAGCCTGGGAACTTACCCACAATCTCAGGGCTCACTCTCTCCAAAGAGATGTCTCTCAAGACTGATTTGGAGAGAGCTCGCATGCAAGGGATACCTTATGCTTCGGCTGTAGACTCTATCATGTACGCGATGCTATGTACCAGACCCGATGTAGCACACTCACTAAGTATAGTGAGTAGGTATCAAGCTGATCCTAGAGAGAGTCACTGGACAGCTGTGAAGAGCATTCTCAAGTACTTTCGAAGGACTAAAGAGATGCTCTTGGTGTATGGTAACGGAGAACTCCAAGTGGAGTCCTTTACCGATTCGAGCTTCCAGAGTGATAAGGACGACTCTAAGTCGCATTCGGGATTTGCCTTTACCCTTTACGGAGGGGCAGTTAGCTGGAAGAGTTCCAAGCAGGAAACCGTGGCAGACTCGACGATGGAGGCTGAATACATCGCTGCCAACGATGCTGCCAAAGAGGCTGTCTGGATCAAGAAGTTCATTACTGAACTTGGAGTGGTTCCATCCATTGAGCATTCAATACCTTTGTATTGTGATAACAATGGAGCAGTGGCTTTGGCCAAGGAACCCAGGTCCCATCAGCGATCCAGGCATATTCTGAGGCGGTATCACCTGATCCGGGAGATAGTTGATCGCCGGGAGATCGAGGTCAGGAGGGTTGACACGAAGAACAACGCAGCGGATCTACTCACGAAGGCCATTCCCCAGGTACAGTTTGAGAGACTCTTCGGGATGCTTGGTATGCGATACTGTAGCAGCTGGCCCTAGTGCAAGTGGGAGATTGTTAGTTGTATGTATGCCCTAGAGGCCAGTATTGTACAGATGATGTATATTATATTGGATGCTTGGACATATATAGAGAGGACTTTTTTGCTCGATATGATAGTATGCTATCTGGTTGCCCTTTATCTTAACATGTATACTTGTCTCTTGATGCTGTCTTATAGTTACATAATGGTAAAGCCCTTAGGATGTGTACTTGACTACCTGGACTATGATGCAGATCATACTAGTGGGGACAGAATAAGTACATCCTTTAATGTTCCTAGTCGTGGGTGTATCGAGACAGGGCATCGATATACCAGAGTAGACTAGCGTATACGCTTCTCGACCCATGAGATGGGCGATGGATGATCCCATATCCATTGGTGTTTGACATCAGAGATGGTATACGGGTGCTCAGTGGAGACTGGGTACACTGAACGGACTCGCCGAGGACTCCCAGTTGGTATTATACCTCACGTCAGATGGCAGTTCTCTGGTGACACTTGTGCAGGTTAGTCTGTAGACCCGAGATCGTCATAGAGTCTTGTGTGATTCCCACTGTGCTTTGATTTCCACCTTACCATGTCCAAGAGGGCATGCAAAACGGTGGTTTTTGGGTACAGACCCGAGACACATGGAGGCAATGAGCGATAGGAGGGGTTTCGTCTCTCTCGGTATTGGGGGTTGATATTGCGTTGTGCTCGATTGGCCATAACAGGGAAGTCCCTGGCCAGGGCTCATTTAGAGATTTACTGGTAAGCGTTTTTAGGGTTGCTAGGAATGCACACAAGGGTCTACGAGGCATCAACCATGCCCGATTAAAATTTTAGCCGTGCCGAACAACTCTAATACGGATCTTTAAACTAGGGTTTAGGCGAAAACTAGCAAGTTAACAACTTTAACTACAAGTGAAAGGGATTACAACCTTTGTAGATCCGGTCCTTCACTTCATTAGCTCCATGTAGACGTCCCCATCGCTGCGATTGTGAACTCCGGACTCTAGAGAAGCTCCACGAGAAGAACGAACGTGCTTGCTACGTTGACTTCGAGGCCGAAGATGATCTACGTCGGGGAGACACTAACTCAAGCTATTCATTCACTAGGTCATAAACTTTATGAAGAGAACACACTCTACTACATGGAAAGTGGTAGAGGATGAAGAAGTAGGAAGTGGGCTCACTTTAGAATTGATTTTCTCACTCTTTTTCTCATAGCACTATTGGAGCTAGTAAGCTTTTGGATGGAGCTTGATGATGAAGAAGAAGAAGAAAGAATTATCCATCCAAATGAAAACTTATCCAAATGAATTATTGCCCCATGGTTGAGTTAAGTCCTCATGCTTAACTCATGTAGAGAATTAACCAAAGCATTAGGTTAAGGGTTGGGTTAACTAATATCCTAAGGAATGACAAAAGAGTTGACTTTGTCAATGTTTATCATGAAGCTTGATAACTTTGACCAAAGTTTCATCTCTTTTGTTATTTGTTAGGAAATTAGTAACCCAAATTTAACCTTGACTTGGTTCAAGTCTTATACATCCAACTTGTGTGTATCATCAAGCATGATACAAACTTGTACACATGCATATATCACATATAAACAATGTGCACAATCTAGTGAGAAAATAAATCATAAGTGAGCTAATACTAGTTAATGCAATGTAATATATCAAATATATAATTATTCATTAATGTAACATCTTCAAAAATACAAAAATATTAATTTTGGGAATTTTTATAATTTAATATTATTTTATTGATTATTTTAATATTTAATGCAAATAAATAGGAAAAATGTTAGAAAAATTATGAAAAATTATGGAAAATTCTAAAATGGGTTAATTATTGAAATTATGACATTTTTAAGTTGTTGTGATCATTTTGACACTAATTTAGTGCTAATCGCGATTAAAATCGCTAATCGGGTTTTTTGGTAATTTTGTGCAAAACTTGCACATATCACTTTTTCTACACTTGTGCATTTTTCTAGCCATGGATTTCTTTTGGGGTTACTATTGATGTGAGAAGGTTTGGTTTTTAAAAGAAAAGGAAAAGAAAAGAAAATGTAATGATGAGGGTAGGTGAGAGAGAGACATGGGGTACCATTGACCTTTAGACTTAGCCATTCTCCCATCATTTTCTCTCCCTCTTCCTCTCCCTTGCTGCTGCTGCCCTAGCCCTCTCTCCCCTCCACTAAATCCTCTCACTTCATCTCTAAAACATACCCAAAACCCCAAACTCCTTTCATTAAAATTGTGCAAAATCCCTAGATCTACACATGGAGCTAAAGAAGCATGGATTTGGCCACTAGAGGGCAACTCAAGAATTTTCTTGAGTTGCTAATGAAGGTAATTTCTGAACCATTTGCTTAATTATAGCTTTTCCTATAACCCCATGTTAAGTCTTAATCGATATTGTGTGATATTATGGATTTGATGAAAACCTAGTTAGGGTTTGAGAGGAACTTGGGTTGTATTGTGAAATTGAGTTCAATTGAGGATACACCAACACCCTAGTGTATGAATTGAGACCCTAACCTGAAGTTTAAACCCATAATACGAAATTTAGAAACCGATATCGGGAAAATTGTGTAATCTGCCACTGTTAAATTGAATCTGCTAACACCCCGAGAACCCTAAAATAATATTGAGTGGAATTTGAGGTGTGCAGGCAACATAGAGGCAACACCCAAAACCCTAGCTCCCCACTCCACCTTCTGGCCGCCAAAACCTCCATTCTGGCCGCAAATTGCGGCCAGACCAGTGAGGAAATTCCTCGTTTTGCGTGCCTGGCCCCATTTCATCAATTCTTGGCCCTGGGTACTTCTAGTTTTGACAGATTCTATCTAGGGGGAAATCTGGGACATATATCCTAAGTTGCTGTTTTGGATTCGTATTTCCGTATTCCGTATTTTGGATTCTGAAATGGTGGAACGTGTTTTGCCTCGACTATTTGTCGTTTATACGACGATATAGAGGAGTTATTGATGGTTTTGAAGGCGTGCCATAGGTTTTCACCTATAGGCCCCTTATCGTATCGTTTTGGATTTTATGCGCCGTTTTAGATTGGATTTGGTTTTAATGCGCATATACGATATTTTGATGTGTAGGTACCCATGAAGACTTCGGGACGACAAGCATACGTGGTGACGTCCGCAATTGATGATGCAAGGTGAGTAGATTATATCTACAGGGGAAAGTCGGGTGGATGGCGTATAGCACCCCCGCAGTCCGTAGATAGAATAGTATGTAGTTGTTGTGATATTAGGTGTATTATGGATAGTATAGGGTTAGCAGTGACTAGTGCAGTTCATAGTCGCGAACCCTAGGA
Organism: Agapanthus africanus; assembly: GCA_030015575.1. Lineage (NCBI taxonomy): Eukaryota > Viridiplantae > Streptophyta > Magnoliopsida > Asparagales > Amaryllidaceae > Agapanthus > Agapanthus africanus. The sequence continues at coordinate 202,679,748 of JASDDO010000008.1, read as the reverse complement.
TAGAATTACACCTATACACACACCCTTGCTTATCACTTGTACTTGCACGGTGATTGATGATATGTGGGATATGACTTTGGAGATGAGTCGATGATGTGGGCTTGGTGCCCTGGGATCGGTGGTTTGATACGATTCATATGTGGGATATGACTTGTGATTCTTGCGGGCTTGGGATATGTGTTTACCCCCGCATGCATATTTACTGATGTTACCTTTTTGTACTAGACATAGAGTAGTACTCCAGACTATACGATCTGATGATGGTGATATCTGTTATGTGATGAGACAGTGAGATGTTGACCCTACCCAGCTATTGGGGATGCCGTACGACGATTTACCGTACGAGCCGATATTGATGATAGATCCGCACTCATAATTCGAGGATATCTTACGATATGACATTGAGGCGGGATCACCGACTACATATCTTTATATATATACATTGACTCAGATTTAGGAGGTTTCCACACCTACCCCTCCTGATTGACCTGTTACTTAGATGTAGCCTACATAGTAGATACTTCACTATGGTGTTGACTATTAGATTTCTGCAGTCTCATGCTATTCGCATTGCTGGCATACATTCATTGCTATATTATTATTATGCTGTTAGGACACCAGCACCATTATCGATGATGCGTATGTTTCACGTACACTATTTACCGGCTCACACACTTCATCATCGATAATTACCATGCCACTACACTGTAGTACTATTGCATTCATGAGATGATTCTTCCTTCGACATATGCACATTACTATTCCATGTTGCATGATTTCCGATATGATTACTTTTCTTTACATGTCGCATACATCATGGATTGATTGCATAGCACATCGCATTGGATGTACTTCTTGATGTTGGATTTTCATGGGATTTCTGGATTTGGGAACCGTGTCTTTTTCAAGAGTAATCATTTAAAAACCCGGTTCCCTTGATATGATATTTGGGGCGTCGCCCCGTGTTTTCTTGGTGCTAGAGGATGTACTGAGAGAGGGCTGACCCGGACTGACGGAAGCCCGATGTACTGAGAGAGGGATGACCCGGACTGACGGATTCCCGATATATATATACTCTGACAGAGGGCTGACCCGGACTGACGGAAGCCCGATGGATTGATAGAGGGCTGACCCGGACTGACGGAAGCCCGATGGATTGATAGAGGGCTGACCCGGACTGACGGAAGCCCGATGGATTGAGAGAGGGATGACCCGGACTGACGGATTCCCGGTATATACTTTGAGAGAGGGCTGATCCGGATTGACGGAGCCCCATATGGATGAGGATTTACGTGTCGATGCTAGGCACGGGTTTTCATGATGTTTTTCCATGATTTTGGTTATATCCTCACATTGCATACATGATGCTTGCTGTCAGTGGGTGACAGGTGTACGGGTTCCACAGATATACAGATATGGATCATATACAGACTGGATTTACACTTATCTTACACCAATATTAGTGGTATGGGACGCTAATATATGTGTATTGATATCCTTGATATTTCATCATATCTACCTTATGCAGACATACCTTATACTGCTGACATGTTATTACCTGAGTACCTGGCACTACATACCTGGTTAGATGTTACCTTGCCATCTTATTACTCTCAGATGTACTCTTGTGGATTATATTACTGATTGTTGACTTAGGATTATGTCTTGCATTCGGTTTCTGCTTGTAGATGTTTCTATTCACGAGTTGGCAACTCACCCCCGTTGTGCCATAGTTCTTGCAGGTTTTGCCGTACAGGTCCTATTACGGCATTTCTGGCACACTACCTTCTTGCGGGTGATTTGCCTTGGTAGGTGGATTCTTTCGTATCAGGAATCACCTTTGTATTTATTTATTTCATTGTATCTAGAAATTGTCCATCAACCAAAACTTGTATATTCTTTCGGACTAAGAGACAGTGTTGTATTATTCGACCTAGAGTCGCGCTTAGTAGTATTGCGGTTTTCTTGTTGCTTTTGAGCTTTCTTTGGTTTTGATCCTCGCCACTTGGCGTTGTATATTATTATCTCATTGTGTGGTTGTGACCGTCGATTGACGAAGAGCTAGCTCCCGCTTGGGGATGCCTTTATCATTGTATATGTATTGTTATTCTCGTTTTACCCCATTCGGGGCCATTTTTACAAAAGAAACTCTGCCGAAATTTTTAGAAAAGACTTGCCGTTTTTAAAACGCACTTTCGGCTTAGTTATTTAAAAACCTTGATTTCAAACCTGTATTCCTTCACTTCTTTAAACCAGTTTTCTTTACTTAATCTTCAAAATGGTTTTAGATTTCTGGGCTTTTGGCTTACTTGGGTCAGATGGAGTCCTATAGGCTTCATATGGTTCAAGGGACAGTCACGTGCTCTTTCGGGTCGTGACAATTAAATTATTAAATCAACTCTTGATTTAATAATCCGGCTATAACCGACTAATATTATGTGTAACAACTTATCGAATCAACACTTGATCCGATAACCCGGCTATATCGCATGCAACCGATCAATGTCACGAATCGAGAGAATAGAATACGGTATCTCTTATCGTATTAATCTCGGTCCCGTACATATCACATATGTGCTCCTACTCCGTTTCGCTTGAGCCAGGAAACCCCTGTGTAGGACTCTAAAGACTCGTCAATACGCCGGCAGTAGGTGATGATCATATCAAACACCCACAAGCCGCAAGCGGTGTGCTAAACGTAACGGCCACCCGGGTATTGAGCGATCAGAAGATCAACAAGCAGGCCCGCTAGTTCTCATGTGAATCCAATCAGTAACACTCCCGTACAGTCCGGTCTCGTCGTCTGATATGTCGCATATCTTGCCTAGGGGTGGTAAACGTCAGACCCCAGTAGCTCGATAAGTCGTATCGATATGAGGTCTATAACAGTTCAAGAAACTACTGGTAACACTTACCAGTAAATCTCAGCAACCCTGGCCAGGGATTTCCAGTTATAGCCAATCGAACACAGCACAACACCAACTCCCTATACCGGGAGAGTTGAATCCCCTCCTATCGCTCATTGCCACCATGTGATTCGGGACTGTACCCGAAAACCACCATTTTGTACGCCCTCTTAGACGTGGTAAGGTGGAAATCAAAGCACAGTGGGAATCACACAAGACTCTATGACGATCTCGGGTCAACAGACTACTTTGTACCAGTGTCACCGGAGAACTGCCATCTGACGTGAGGTATAATACCATCTGGGAGTTCTCAGCGAGTCCGTCCAGTGTACCCAGTCTCCACTGAGCACCCGTACACCATCCTTGATGTCAAACACCGATGGATATGGGATCATCCATCGCCCATCATATGGGTCAAGATGCGTATACGCTAGTCTACTCTGGTGTATCGATGCTCTGTCTCGATACACCCTCGACTAGGAACATTTATAGAATGTACTCGTCGACTACCGTGGCCCCACTAGTATGATCTCATCATAGTCCCAGTAGTCGAGTACATATCCTAAGGGCTTTATCAACATGTAACAAAGAGACAATCAGAGTACATGTTAAGTTAAAGTACATCCAGATAGCATACTATCATGTCGAGCAAGAAAGTCCTCCATATATATGTCCTAGAATCCACTACAATATACATCGTATGTACAGTAATGACCTCTAGGGCATACATATAACTAACAATCTCCCACTTGCACTAGGGCCATCTGTTGTGGTATCGCATACCCAACAATTAGCTGCGGTTGAAGTATCTCATACTCAACCATCCCATAAAAGTCTCTACTAGAAAAAGGCCTTTGTGAGTGGATCCGCGCTGTTGTCCTCTGTGTCTACTCTCCTAATCTCGATCTCCCTAGAGATCAACCATCTCCATGATCAGGTGATACTGCCTAAGAATCATATCTGGATTTTTTATGGGACAGTAGTTCCTTGGCTAAAGCCACAACTCCATTGTCACACAATGGTAGGAACGAAGTTCATCTCATGAACTTATATATATCCAGACTGCCTCTTTGGTAGCATCCTTGGTAACGATGTATCTTGCCTTTAATCGTCTAGTATGTCACGGTATCTAGCTTGGAACTCTTCTAACATACCGTCCCTGCACTGAGGGTAAAGACAATTCCTGTGACTGACATTCAGTCGTCCTTATCATCCTGGAACCTTTCCAGTGATTCTCCCCAAGATCGATTGATACCATCTCACTACATCTAGTGAGAATACTAACATCCATTTAGATCTATCTCATAGATTCAAAATCCAGGATTCAGGAGGTATCATTATGATCCTATATGGAGAATCCTTGTGATAAGCGGAGATTGACCGAGCGTAGCATAGGAAACACCTTCCCTATCAAGAGTATGTTATCCACATACTCTACGAGGATCATCACCATACTACCTACTACCTTTTTGTATATACAAGGTTCATCTACCATTTTGATGAAGTCAAACTCTTTGACTACCACAAAATAGACGTTCCAACTCCGTGATGCCTGCTTTATCCTATAAAGCAACTTGTACACGTTTCCGCTGCTCCCACTGTCTACGAAGCCCTCTGGCTGTGTACTTATAGACGCTCTCTTCTAAAACATCATCTTAGAAAAGCAGTCATGACACCCAACCACCAGATATCGTAGTCATGGTATGTAGCCGTGGCAAGTAGGATCTGGATGGACTTAAGCATAGGTCCCAGAAAAAGGTTTCATCATTAGCCACAATCGGTCTATGATGCAAACCTTTAACAAGTCTAGCTTTGAAAGTCTTAACCTTTCCATATACACCAAGTAATCTTCTCAAGATATACTTGCTCCTGATGGGGATTTAACCCTTCAGATAAAGCTACCAAAGTCCATACTTTGTTGGTGTATAAGGATTCCATCTCAGATCGCTAAGCATCCAGCCATTCTTACAGAGTCCCACTCCTGATGGCCAGCTCGAAACTAGTTGGGTCATCATCTCATGATGCAATCCTCGCTCCCACTGTCATAGAGAAACCGAAGTAACTTTCAGGTGGGTGAGGAACCCTACTAGATCGGCGGAGAGGCTGAGGTTCGTTGGAATCTACTGAATCTTTTGGTTCTAGTTTGTATAGCTGGAACATTTCCAGTTCTACATAACAGACCTTGCCTCGTGCTTGTCCGGATTTTGCTTTTTAGACATAGGCCGGACAACCCCAATTCTTAACAAACTTAAGATATGGGCTCTTCCCTTTCCATATCACATATGAAGTGGTAGGCAACTGATTTGATTTGAACCCTATTCAATAGGTATGCAGCTTCTCAAGCGCATAACTCCCAAAAGGAAATAGGAAACTCAGTAGTACTCATCATAGAGCACACCATATCACATAGGGTGCTATTGCTCCGCCCCGATACACCGACGTGCTGTGGTGTATACGGAGGAGTAATGCTGAGAGAGAATCTCATTCTCCTTTAGAATAATCCAGGAATTCCATGCTCAAGTATTCTCCTCCTTGATCGCATCAAAGGACATAATACTTATACCCATTTTGGTTCTCTACTTCTAACTTATATTCTGTGAATATCTCAAAAGGTTCGGACTTGTGTTTCAACAGGAACAAATGTCTGAATCTTGAGAGATCATCAGAGAATGTAATGAAGTACAAAGAACCGGTCTTGGCATGTGTAGACAGGGGACCTTCATACATCAACATGTATCATCCCAAGAGTTCACTAACTCTTTCTTTGCTTCCTTTTAACAGAGCTAAGGTCATCTTATCATTGTGACATGACTTGCAAGTTTCACTAGTTGCAAATTCAAACAGATTTAAATATGCATCTATGTGTAACTTAGCTAGTCGGGTCGCATTGATATGACCTAGTCTACAATACCTCAAGAAGGATTCATTCATTTCTGAACTCTTCCTCTTGTGTGTGTTCTGTATACTAAGAACTGTAGTTTGATTTAGAATGTTAATGCTTTTAGATAACGTCCCTGAACCGATCAACTTTTGATATAGGAAATGTTCAAAACATTATCCAACAATACAAAATTATATCATTTCTTTACGAATAAAGAGACTGATATGATGTTGTACATCAGGTTCGGTATCTAATGACATTTATTCAGAATCAATATATTCTGGTAATATAGGGTGATAGTGACCAACAGACTTGGGTGCAACACTTGCACCGTTTTCTGTCTCATGAAACTTATCACCCGTTCTCAGTTCACTATCTATCTGTAGCCCATGTAACAGATTACATATACGGGATCCTGATCCGGTATCTCATACCGATGACGTAAAGGATACTGAGAAACAGTTCTATGTAATGAACACACCCGAAGATGATGCATCAACATGCACTTTCTTCGTTTGGGCGGCACGGGAAATCTGGTATTCCCCAATTTCCTGCTCTGTCTTGTAACAATTATAAGTTGGAGCGGGACCAACGTTCCCCAGCTCAGTATAACAAGCGGGTTCAGTCAATATATCCGTATTATTATCTTGATTAAGGCGTGATATGGTCGCTACCTGGAGAGAGAGAGAGAAGAAAACACTCAGCGTATGCTCTTGCAAGATCAAATTGGTTATTATTTTATCTAATCAGGATGGCTCCCACTGTTTTTTATCAAATCTTCCTTCAAACCCTAAAAGGAAAGACTAGCCGGGATTAATTACACGCTACAAGTTCGCCAATCTTTCAGCCCGGCCAGTGTCGGTACTTTGAGGGAGGTTCCCCGTGCTTTCGCACGGACCTAATTAAAGTAAACCTCATTTTCCCAGAGGCGTAACCCCGTCGACACCTTTCTAGACACCTACTTGATCGGCTAATTGTAATGTGTAAAACTCTCCCAGGAGTAAATCTTACTCACAGCGGGTATCGGGATCCAACTATCGCATAGAAGGTATGCAATCTCATTGCAAATTTCAACACTTGAAATTCCCGATAATATTTTGCCCCTAGCGTCCTATGACCTTGACAAAGGCCAACAAACCATAGGCTGCTAGTCAAGTTCAACCCGTCATTTTTTAATTGAATTAAACCCACCCGCACGGCCCTTGACAAAGGCCAACAAGGTCGCACGACTACCCTAATCCAATCTGCATCATATGCATAAGCAGATAAGTACTATTCAGCTACCGCACACTACGCCTTGACAAAGGCCAAGAAACGCAGCACGAATACTAAACAGTCCTTATCTGAAATGACGGAGGGCTACGACAGGTTTTTCTGAAAACATATTGCGTAATGAACTTGATATCGTTGTAGAATCAAATGATTTTAAAATGGAGTGTTTTTTAGGCTTTTGCTAGTTTCGCTAAAGAGGTCACTCCCGGTGAAGGGATCGTCGGCTCTTCCTCGTCGAATGAGGTGCAGGATATATCACATATATCACTGTGCAAAGCAAGAACTAGAAAAGCAATCAAAAGACAAAACCGAGGGTTGTAGCATCTGCCAGTTATTGCTAAAGGGGTCACTCCCGGTGAAGGGATCTCGGCTCTTTCCTTATCGAATAAGGTGCGGGATGTTCTACAAGGAACACCGCGATGCAAAGCAAGAACCGCAGCTACCTGGTTTTTGAAAATTCGATTCCACAACATCTTTTAGGTTTATTTTCTTTCATTAATCATATTAATGAAGTCCCATCATTTAAGTCACCTAAACATCACAGATAAATACGATGTACACTTATGCCATCCGCATTCGCCTCGATGTCCCCTCGTGCACCGTTAGGTTAGGTAACTAACGGCAGAGCGGGGCAGGGCTAGCGTGGGTGTAAAACATAAGTAACGTCTATATAATATATCATATATACTATATACAGTATCTATCACAACATATCAAATGATCACATCACAGATATCGCAGCAGAAGAAACATATGAAACATTGGATATACTAGGACGTCCGTATTTTCAATACGAGCCAGTATAAAACTCGGATTCCACGGTCGCGATGAATAGCCAAACCCACTTCCCTAGACCCCTATGAGAGCGGCAAGCAACACTGCCAATTCTAGGGTTAGGAGACCCGGTCTCGACTCCTCGAGATGGTCTCCCACTGGACCCTAGAACCCGGTTACTTGTGCTCCCCGCCTTGGGTCTACCTAATGCGGAAAAGTAAATAATATACAAGTGGTGACATCAACCTCATCCCGGAAGTGCCCCAATAAAAGAATATTACATACATTTAATTTTACATGAATGAAAATGAAAAACTCTCATCTCACATGAAACCCCCGGCTATTCAAACGCGACGATCCAATATAACATATCCTGCAACACATAACATCACATGTCATCAACGTAAGTAAATATGCGCATCCCAATTGTCGTTAACATATAGCAACGAAACCGGCGATATCATATATTACGCTTACGGTCACAGAAAAGAAAGTGTAAAACTACAACAGTTGGAATCCGCAACCTCTTTAGACATCGCATGCCTAACAATTATAAACCCCGCATTTTAGTCTCATTATCGAAAACACTTTTCAATATCAAGTCAGGCAATTCAACCAGATTCCCGACAAACCGATCGAATGCTCGTCGCAAACTTTAGTATACGGCCGCACCCCCGGATGCCATCGACGAAGTGTACTAAGGCGGAACACCGCTGCCGCGAGCACCCGAACGGATGCTTTTGGCTACGGGGTTCTCCTACAGTCACTTGGTTGAGGCTATGGGGCGTGGCTGTCTATTAAGTTTACGGGCGAGTATCCGCGTACGCTACCTGATTGCGACGGACTTTTGATCACATCAAAATTCCGTGGCAACCGATCAAATGAGACTAAAGTGCTATGTTTATAACATTCAAATCAGTTATCTCATAACTACTTGTGGAATCCAAATATTGTATCACATTCCAGATAAATAGAAAATGTTAAACTTTCCGATCGAACAATCAAACACCTTCCCGAAACAGCTCAGCACATGAAATAAGTTTAAAAACATCCACTTCATGCCACAGTACCAACGGTCTAGCCGTAGAAGGGTCAAGCCAACGCCTCACATGTGGCACGCCGTACTGCCCCAAACCCTAAGGTTCAAAGGGCAGTTCAAGACGGTCACATAATCGAGTTAAGCTTTGTTGTCTTTTAGAGGGTCCATCGCGTTACTTGCACTACTTAGACGTTCTTAAACTACGGAAAAAATTCAACATTTGGAATTTTCGGGCAGGGGAAAAAGTGTGTATTTATATCCGGTCGAACCTTTTAACCTGTTCTAAAATACCCGGAAAAACATAAACAAAGTTAAACAATCTGATCGAAACATCGAGTCCCCAAAACAACCCAGAAAACTCAACTGTTGAGTATAGATTAAAAATTCCCAGAAAACAGAGGAAACAGCTACGGGCAATACTGTAGAAAATAAAAAGCATGATCATCACTTTTGGCGACGGAACCGCCGCCAAAAGTAGGGTACGGCCGCGGTTCCGCAGCTCTACTGTAGCGTTACCTTGTCGTTTTCTGCAGTTTGCCCTAGAATTTCATGCTCTATTTTCTGAGTATTTTTAATTCACAAAAATCCACAATTTCAGAAAATGTACAGAGAGGGGTCAAGTTTAGGGTTTCGGGGTTCGATCGGATTTCTAACTTCGTCTACACTTCGCCTAAAGCTCTAGCTAGGCTCTGATACCACTGTAGGGTTGCTAGGCACGCGCACAAGGGTCTACGAGGCATCAACCATGCCCGATTAAAATTTTAGCCGTGCCGAACAACTCTAATACGGATCTTTAAACTAGGGTTTAGGCGAAAACTAGCAAGTTAACAACTTTAACTACAAGTGAAAGGGATTAAAACCTTTGTAGATTTGGTCCTTCACTTCATTAGCTCCGTGTAGACGTCCCCATCGCTGTGATCGTGAACTCCGGACTCTAGAGAAGCTCCACGAGAAGAACGAACGTGCTTGCTACGTTGACTTCGAGGCCGAAGATGATCTACGTCGGGGAGACACTAACTCAAGCTATTCCTTCACTAGGTCATAAACTTTGTGAAAAGAACATACTCTACTACATGGCAAGTGGTAGAGGATGAAGAAGTAGGAAGTGGGCTCACTTTAGAATTGATTTTCTCACTCCTTTTCTCATAGCACCATTGGAGCTAGTAAGCTTTTGGATGGAGCTTGATGATGAAGAAGAAGAAGAAAGAATTATCCATCCAAATGAAAACTTATCCAAATGAATTATTGCCCCATGGTTGAGTTAAGCCCTCATGCTTAACTCATGTAGAGAATTAACCAAGGCATTAGGTTAAGGGTTGGGTTAACTAATATCCTAAGGAATGACAAAAGAGTTGACTTTGTCAATGTTTATCAAGCTTCATGAAGCTTGATAACTTTGACCAAAGTCTCATCTCTTTTGTTATTTGTTAGGAAATTAGTAACCCTAATTTAACCTTGACTTGGTTCAAGTCTCATACATCTAACTTGTGTGTATCATCAAGCATGATACAAACTTGTACACTTGCATATATCACATATAAACAATGTGCACAATCTAGTGAGAAAATAAATCATAAGTGAGCTAATACTAGTTAATGCAATGTAATATATCAAATATATAATTATTCATTAAATTATTAAATCAACCCTTGATTTAATAATCCGGCTATAACCGACTAATATTATGTGTAACAACTTATCGAATCGACACTTGATCCGATAACCCGGCTATATCGCATACAACCGATCAATGTCATGAATCGCGAGAATAGAATACGGTATCTCATATCGTATTAATCTCGGTCCCGCACATATCACATATGTGCTCCTACTCCGTTTCGCTTGAGCCAGGAAACCCCGGTGTAGGACTCTAAAGACTCGTCAATACGCCGGCAGTAGGTGATGATCATATCAAACACCCACAAGCCGCAAGCGGTGTGCTAAACGTAACGGCCACCCGGGTATTGAGCGATCAGAAGATCAACAAGCAAGCCCGCTAGTTCTCCTGTGAATCCAATCAGTAACACTCCCGTACAGTCCGGTCTCGTCGTCTGATATGTCGCATATCTCGCCTAGGGGTGGTAAACGTCAGACCCCAGTAGCTCGATAAGTCGTGTCGATATGAGGTCTATAACAGTTCGAGAAACTACTGGTAACACTTACCAGTAAATCTCAGCAACCCTGGCCAGGGATTTCCGGTTATAGCCAATCGAACACAGCACAACATCAACTCCCTATACCGGGAGAGACAAATCCCCTCCTATCGCTCATTGCCTCCATGTGATTCGGGACTGTACCCAAAAACCACCGTTTTGCACGCCCTCTTGGACGTGGTAAGGTGGAAATCAAAGCACAGTGGGAATCACACAAGACTCTATGACGATCTCGGGTCAACAGACTACTCTGTACCAGTGTCACCGGAGAACTGCCATCTAACGTGAGGTATAATACCATCTGGGAGTTCTCGGCGAGTCCGTCCAGTGTACCCAGTCTCCACTGAGCACCCGTACACCATTCTTGATGTCAAACACCGATGGATATGGGATCATCCATCGCCCATCATATGGGTCAAGATGCGTATACGCTAGTCTACTCTGGTGTATCGATGCCCTGTCTCGATACACCCTCGACTAGGAACAGTTATAGGATGTACTCGTCGACTACCGTGGCCCCACTAGTATGATCTCATCATAGTCCCAGTAGTCGAGTACATATCCTAAGGGCTTTATCAACATGTAACAAAGAGACAATCAGAGTACATGTTAAGTTAAAGTACAACCAGATAGCATACTATCATGTCGAGCAAGAAAGTCCTCCATATATATGTCCTAGAATCCACTACAATATACATCGTATGTACAGTAATGACCTCTAGGGCATACATATAACTAACAATCTCCCACTTGCACTAGGGCCATCTGTTGTGGTATCGCATACCCAACAATTAGCTGCGGTTGAAGTATCTCATACTCAACCATCCCATAAAAGTCTCTACTGGGAAAAAGGCCTTTATGAGTGGATCCGCGCTGTTGTCATCTGTGTCTACTCTCCTAACCTCGATCTCCCTAGAGATCAACCATCTCCATGATCAGGTGATACTGCCTAAGAATCATATCTGGATTTTTGATGGGACAGCAGTTCCTTGGCTAAAGCCACAACTCCATTGTCACACAATGGTAGGAACGAAGTTCATCTCATGAACTTATATATATCCAGACTGCCTCTTTGGTAGCATCCTTGGTAACGATGTATCTTGCCTTTAATCGTCTAGTATGTCACGGTATCTAGCTTGGAACTCTTCTAACATACCGTCCCTGCACTGAGGGTAAAGACAATTCCTGTGACTGACATTCAGTCGTCCTTATCATCCTGGAACCTTTCCAGTGATTCTCCCCAAGATCGATTGATACCATCTCACTACATCTAGTGAGAATACTAACATCCATTTAGATCTATCTCATAGATTCAAAATCCAGGATTCAGGAGGTATCATTATGATCCTATATGGAGAATCCTTGTGATAAGCGGAGATTGACCGAGCGTAGCATAGGAAACACCTTCCCTATCAAGAGTATGTTATCCACATACTCTACGAGGATCATCACCATACTACCTACTACCTTTTTGTATATACAAGGTTCATCTACCATTTTGATGAAGTCAAACTCTTTGACTACCACAAAATAGACGTTCCAACTCCGCGATGCCTGCTTTATCCTATAAAGCAACTTATACACGTTTCCGCTGCTCCTACTGTCTACGAAGCCCTCTGGCTGTGTACTTATAGACGCTCTCTTCTAAAACATCATCTTAGAAAAGCAGTCATAACACCCAACCACCAGATATCGTAGTCATGGTATGTAGCCGTGGCAAGTAGGATCTGATGGGACTTAAGCATAGGTCCCAGAAAAAGGTTTCATCATTAGCCACAATCGGTCTATGATGCAAACCTTTAACAAGTCTAGCTTTGAAAGTCTTAACCTTTCCATATACACCAAGTAATCTTCTCAAGATATACTTGCTCCTGATGGGGATTTAACCCTTCAGATAAAGCTACCAAAGTCCATACTTTGTTGGTGTATAAGGATTCCATCTCAGATCGCTAAGCATCCAGCCATTCTTACAGAGTCCCACTCCTGATGGCCAGCTCGAAACTAGTTGGGTCATCATCTCATGATGCAATCCTCGCTCCCACTGTCATAGAGAAACCGAAGTAACTTTCAGGTGGGTGAGGAACCCTACTAGATCGGCGGAGAGGCTGAGGTTCGTTGGAATCTACTGAATCTTTTGGTTCTAGTTTGTATAGCTGGAACATTTCCAGTTCTACATAACAGACCTTGCCTCGTGCTTGTCCGGATTTTTCTTTTTAGACATAGGCCGGACAACCCCAATTCTTAACAAACTTAAGATATGGGCTCTTCCCTTTCCATATCACATATGAAGTGGTAGGCAACTGATTTGATTTGAACCCTATTCAATAGGTATGCAGCTTCTCAAGCGCATAACTCCCAAAAGGAAATAGGAAACTCAGTAGTACTCATCATAGAGCACACCATATCACATAGGGTGCTATTGCTCCGTCCCGATACACCGACGTGCTGTTGTGTATACGGAGGAGTAATGCTGAGAGAGAATCTCATTCTCCTTTAGAATAATCCAGGAATTCCGTGCTCAAGTATTCTCCTCCTTGATCGCATCAAAAGACATAATACTTATACCCATTTTGGTTCTCTACTTCTAACTTATATTCTGTGAATATCACAAAAGGTTCGGACTTGTGTTTCAACAGGAACAAATGTCTGAATCTTGAGAGATCATCAGAGAATGTAATGAAGTACAAAGAACCGGTCTTGGCATGTGTAGACAGGGGACCTTCATACATCAACATGTATCATCCCAAGAGTTCACTACCTCTTTCTCTGCTTCCTTTTAACAGAGTTAAGGTCATCTTATCATTGTGACATGACTTGCAAGTTTCACAAGATACAAATTCAAACAGATTTAAATATGCATCTATATGTAACTTAGCTAGTCGGGTCGCATTGATATGACCTAGTCTACAATACCTCAAGAAGGATTCATTCATTTCTGAACTCTTCCTCTTGTGTGTGTTCTGTATACTAAGAACTGTAGTTTGATTTAGAACGTTAATGCTTTTAGATAACGTGCCTGAATCGATCAACTTTTGATATAGGAAATGTTCAAAACATTATCCAACAATACAAAATTATATCATTTCTTTACGAATAAAGAGACTGATATGATGTTGTATATCAGGTTCGGTATCTAATGACATTTGTTCAGAATCAATGTATTCTGGTAATATAGGGTGATAGTGACCAACAGACTTGGCTGCAACACTTGCACCGTTTTCTGTCTCATGAAACTTATCACCCGTTCTCAGTTCTCTACCTATTTGTAGCCCATGTAACAGATTACATATACGGGATCCTGATCCGGTATCTCATACCGAGGACGTAAAGGATACTGAGAAACAGTTCTATATAATGAACACACCCGAAGATGATGCATCAGCATGCACTTTTTTCGTTTGGGCGGCACGGAAAATCTGGTATTTCCCAATTTCTTGCTCTGTCTTATAACAATTATAAGTTGGAGCGGGACCAACGTTCCCCAGCTCAGTATAACAAGCGGGTTCGGTCAATATATCCGTATTATTATCTTGATTAATGCGTGATAGAGAGAGAGAGAAGAAAACACTCAGCGTATGCTCTTGCAAGATCAGATTGGTTATTATTTTTTCTAATCAGGATGGCTCCCACTATTTTTTATCAAATCTTCCTTCAAACCCTAAAAGAAAAGACTAGCCGGGATTAATTACACGCTACAAGTTCGCCAATCTTTCAGCCAGGCCAGTGTCGGTACTTTGAGGGAGGTTCCCCGTGCTTTCGCACGGACCTAATTAAAGTAAACCTCGTTTTCCCAGAGGCGTAACCCCATCGACACCTTTCTAGACACCTACTTGATCGGCTAATTGTAATGTGTAAAACTCTCCCAGGAGTAACTCTTACTCACAGCGGGTATCGGGATCCAACTATCTCATAGAAAGTATGCAATCTCATTGCAAATTTCAACACTTGAAATTCCCGATAATATTTTGCCCCTAGCGTCCTATGACCTTGACAAAGGCCAACAAACCATAGGCTGCTAGTCAAGTTCAACCCGTCATTTCTTGATTGAATTAAACCCACCCGCACGGCCCTTGACAGAGGCCAACAAGGTCGAACGACTACCCTAATCCAATCTGCATCATATGCATAAGCAGATAAGTACTATTCAGCTACCGCACACTACGCCTTGACAAAGGCCAACAAACGCAGCACGAATACTAAACAGTCCTTATCTGAAATGACGGAGGGCTACGACAGGTTTTTCTGAAAACCTATTGCGTAATGAACTTGATATCGTTGTAGAATCAATCGATTTTAAAATGGAGTGTTTTTTTAGCCTTTTGCTAGTTTCGCTAAAGAGGTCACTCCCGGTGAAGGGATCGTCGGCTCTTCCTCGTCGAATGAGGTGCAGGATATATCATATATATCACTGTGCAAAGCAAGAACTAGTAAAGCAATCAAAAGACAAAACCGAGGGTTGTAGCATCTGCCAGTTATTGCTAAAGGGGTCACTCCCGGTGAAGGGATCTCGGCCCTTTCCTTATCGAATAAGGTGCAGGATGTTCTACAAGGAACACCACGATGCAAAGCACGAACCGTAGCTACCTGGTTTTTGAAAATTCGATTCCACAACATCTTTTAGGTTTCTTTTCTTTCATTAATCATATTAATGAAGTCCCATCATTTAAGTCACCTAAACATCACAGATAAATACGACGTACACTTATGCCATCCGCATTCGCCTCGATGTCCCCTCGTGCACCGTTAGGTTAGGTAACTAACGGCAGAGCGGGGCAGGGCTAGCGCGGGTGTAAAACATAAGTAACGTCTATATAATATATCATATATACTATATACAGTATCTATCACAACATATCAAATGATCACATCACAGATATCGCAGCAGAACAAACATATGAAACATTGGATATACTAGGACGTCCGTGTTTTCAATACGAGCCGGTATAAAACTCGGATTCCACGGTCGCGATGAATAGCCAAACCCACTTCCCTAGACCCCTATGAGAGCGACAAGCAACACTGCCAATTCTAGGGTTAGGAGACCCGGTCTCGACTCCTCGAGATGGTCTCCCACTGGACCCTAGAACCCGGTTACTTGTGCTCCCCGCCTTGGGTCTACCTAATGCGGAAAAGTAAATAATATACAAGTGGTGACATCAACCTCATCCCGGAAGTGCCCCAATAAAATAATATTACATACATTTAATTTTACATGAATGAAAATGAAAAACTCTCATCTCACATAAAACCCCCGTCTATTCAAACGCGACGATCCAATATAACATATCCAGCAACACATAACATCACATGTCATCAACGTAAGTAAATATGCGCATCCTAATTGTCGTTGACATATAGCAACGAAACCGGCGACATCACATATTACGCTTACGGTCACAGAAAAGAAAGTGTAAAACTACAACAGTTGGAATCCACAACCTCTCTAGACATCGCATGCCTAACAATTATAAACCCCGCATTTTAGTCTCATTATCGAAAACACTTTTCAATATCAAGTCAGGCAATTCAACAAGATTCCCGACAACCTGATCGAATGCTCGTCGCAAACTTTAGTAGACGGCCGCACCCCCGGATGCCGTCGACGAAGTGCACTAAGGCGGAACACCGCTGCCGCGAGCACCCGAACGGATGCTTTTGGCTACGGGGTTCTCCTACAGTCACTTGGTCGAGGCTATGGGGCGTGGCTGTCTATTAAGTTTACCGGCGAGTATCCGCGTACGCTACATGATTGCGACGGACTTTTGATCACATCAAAATTCCATGGCAACCGATCAAATGAGACTAAAGTGCTATGTTTATAACATTCAAATCAGTTATCTCATAACTACTTATGGATTCCAAATATTGTATCACATTCCAGATAAATAGAAAATGTTAAACTTTCCGATCGAACAATCAAACACCCAAGTTTTCCCGAAACAGCTCAACACATGAAATAAGTTTAAAAACATCCACTTCATGCCACAGTGCCAACGGTCCAGCCGTAGAAGGGTCAAGCCAACGCCTCACATGTGGCACGCCGTACTGTCCCAAACCCTAAGGTTCAAAGGGCAGTTCAAGACGGTCACATAATCGAGTTAAGTTTTGTTGTCTTCTAGAGGGTCCATCGAGTTACTTGCACTACTTAGACGTTCTTAAACTACGGAAAAAATTCAACATTTGGAATTTTCCGGCAGGGGAAAAAGTGTGTATTTATATCCGGTCGAACCTTTTAACCTGTTCTAAAATACCCGGAAAAACATAAACAAAGTTAAACAATCCGATCGAAACATCGAGTCCCCAAAACAATCCAGAAAACTCAACTGTTGAGTATAGATTAAAAATTCCCAGAAAACAGAGGAAACAGCTACGGGCAATACTGTAGAAAATAAAAAGCATGATCATCACATACGGCCGCGGAACCGCCGCCAAAAGTAGGGTACGGCCGCGGTTCCGCAGCTCTACTGTAGCGTTACCTTGTCGTTTTCTGCAGTTTGCCTTAGAATTTCTTGCTCTATTTTCTGAGTATTTTTAATTCACAAAAATCCACAATTTCAGAAAATGTACAGAGAGGGGTGAAGTTTAGGGTTTCGGGGTTCGATCGGATTTCTAACTTCGTCTACACTTCGCTTAAAGCTCTAGCTAGGCTCTGATACCACTGTAGGGTTGCTAGGCACGCGCACAAGGGTCTACGAGGCATCAACCATGCCCGATTAAAATTTTAGCCGTGCCGAAGGACTCTAATACGGATCTTTAAACTAGGGTTTAGGCAAAAACTAGCAAGTTAACAACTTTAACTACAAGTGAAAGGGATTACAACCTTTGTAGATCCGGTCCTTCACTTCATTAGCTCCGTGTAGACGTCCCCATCACTACGATCGTGAACTCCAGACTCTAGAGAAGCTCCACGAGAAGAACGAACGTGCTTGCAACGTTGACTTCGAGGCCGAAGATGATCTACGTCGGGGAGACACTAACTCAAGCTATTCCTTCACTAGGTCATAAACTTTGTGAAGAGAACACACTCTACTACATGGCAAGTGGTAGAGGATGAAGAAGTAGGAAGTGGGCTCACTTTTGAATTGATTTTCTCACTCTTTTTCTCATAGCACATTGGAGCTAGTAAGCTTTTGGATGGAGCTTGATGATGAAGAAGAAGAAGAAAGAATTATCCATCCAAATGAAAAATTATCCAAATGAATTATTGCCCCATGGTTGAGTTAAGCCCTCATGCTTAACTCATGTAGAGAATTAACCAAGGCATTAGGTTAAGGGTTGGGTTAACTAATATCCTAAGGAATGACAAAAGAGTTGACTTTATCAATGTTTATCAAGCTTCATGAAGCTTGATAACTTTGACCAAAGTATCATCTCTTTTGTTATTTGTTAGGAAATTAGTAACCCTAATTTAACCTTGACATGGTTCAAGTCTCATACATCCAACTTGTGTGTATCATCAAGCATGATACAAACTTGTACACTTGCATACATCACATATAAACAATGTGCACAATCTAGTGAGAAAATAAATCATAAGTGAGCTAATATTAGTTAATGCAATGTAATATATCAAATATATAATTATGCATTAAATTATTAAATCAACTCTTGATTTAATAATCCGGCTATAACCGACTAATATTATGTGTAACAACTTATCGAATCAACACTTGATCCGATAATCCGGCTATATCGCATACACCCGATCAATGTCACGAATCGCGAGAATAGAATACGGTATCTCATATCGTATTAATCTCGGTCCCGCACATATCACATATGTGCTCCTACTCCGTTTCGCTTGAGCCAGGAAACCCCTATGTAGGACTCTAAAGACTCGTCAATACGCCGGCAGTAGGTGATGATCATATCAAACACCCACAAGCCGCAAGCGGTGTGCTAAACGTAACGGCCAACCGGGTATTGAGCGATCAGAAGATCAACAAGCAAGCCCGCTAGTTCTCCTGTGAATCCAATCAGTAACACTCCCGTACAGTCCGGTCTCGTCGTCTGATATGTCGCATATCTCGCCTAAGGGTGGTAAACGTCAGACCCCAGTAGCTCGATAAGTCGTGTTGATATGAGGTCTATAACAGTTCAAGAAACTACTGGTAACACTTACCAATAAATCTCAGCAACTATGTCCAGGGATTTCCGGTTATAGCCAATCGAACACAGCACAACATCAACTCCCTATACCGGGAGAGACGAATCCCCTCCTATCGCTCATTGCCTCCATGTGATTCGGGAATGTACCCAAAAACCACCGTTTTGCATGCCTTCTTGGACGTGGTAAGGTGGAAATCAAAGCACAGTGGGAATCACACAAGACTCTATGACGATCTCGGATCAACAGACTACTCTGTACCAGTGTCACCGGAGAACTGCCATCTGACGTTAGGTATAATACCATCTGGGAGTTCTCGGCGAGTTCGTCCAGTGTACCCAGTCTCCACTGAGCACCCATACACCATTCTTGATGTCAAACACCGATGGATATGGGATCATCCATCGCCCATCATATGGTTCAAGATGCGTATAAGCTAGTCTACTCTGGTGTATCGATGCCCTGTCTCGATACACCCTCGACTAGGAACGGTTATAGGATGTACTCGTCGACTACCGTGGCCCCACTAGTATGATCTCATCATAGTCCCAGTAGTCGAGTACATATCCTAAGGGATTTATCAACATGTAATATAGAGACAATCAGAGTACATGTTAAGATAAAGTACAACCAGATAGCATACTATCATGTCGAGCAAGAAAGTCCTCCCTATATATGTCCTAGCATCCACTACAATATACATCGTATGTATAGTAATGGCTTCTAGGGCATACATATAACTAACAGTGTTACCAGTAGTTTCTCGACCCGTTATGAGCCTCACATCGGCACGAATTATCGGTTATTGGGGTCTGACGTTTACCACCCCTAGACTTGATATGCGACATATCAGACGAGGAGACCGGACTGTACGGGAAGTGTTACCGCAGGCTTTTACAGGAGTAGGAGCGGGCTTGCTTGCTGATCTTCTGATCGCTCAATACCCGGGTAGCCGTTACGTCCAGCTAGTACCGCTGACGGCTTATGGGTGCTTGATGTGATCCTCACCTACTGCCGGCGTATTGACGTGTCTTTAGAGTCCTACATAGAGGTTTTACTGGCTCAGACAAAACGAAATAGGAGCACGTATGTGATATGTGCGGGACCGAGAATAATGCGTGAATGTGATACCGTATTCTATTCTCATGACTTTTTTTTTGTATCGGTCGGTTATATATGCTATAGCCGGGTTATCGAATCAAGTGTTGATTCGATAAGTCGATACAATGGATGTTAGTCGGTTATATGAGATATGACCGGATTATTAAGTCAAGTGTTGATTTAATAATTTAGTGTATAATTGTATATTAGATATACTAGTTTACATTAACTAACACTTGTTCACTTAAGGTTTTTTCTCACATGTGCACAACTTTAATATATATGTGATATATATTAAAATGTGTTTTCTTTTTGTATCATGGTTGATGATACACTTGACATGGGTGTGTAAGACATACACCATTCTATTTATTATGGTGGGTTATAATTATTTAAGGTAATTACAAAATTAGTGGAATTTTGGAAAGAGCATGAAGCTTGTAGAAGCTTGCTTTGCTTTGACAAAATCCACTAGCTTTGTCTTTACTTTAGATTTTTTGTTAACCTAACCATTTGGATTAGCCATGGTTATGTCTCTACATGAGTTAGTATATGATACTCACTCACCATGGTTAGCTCACTCACTTGATGATTATCTTCATCTTTTCTTTTGTTCATCTTCTTCTTCTTTGAGCAAAAGAAAAGCTATCTAGGGTTTTAAAAAGAGAGTGAAACATTGTGAGAAAATAAATTCTAAAGTGAACCCACTTCCTATTTCTCCATCCTCTACTAGACTAGCACTTTAGTTTAGGGTGTTTGCTTCACTAATTCTCTAGTTAGTGAAGTAGAAGCTTGAGTTGATATTCCCTCGACGTAGATCTTCTTCGGCCTCGAAGACTTCAAGCAAGGACGCTTCTTTCGCCTCGTGAAGCCATGCAAGAGCCCGGGAGAACCACGATTGCAGCGAAGGGACTTCAACAAGGAGCTAATGAAGTGAAGGACCGATCTACAAAGGTTGTATTTCGTATTCACTTAGTCGTAATTGGTATTTACTAGCTTGTGAAACCCTAATTTTCTAGCAACGATCTTGTTTAGGGTTATTCGGCACGGCTAAAATTTTAAACGGGCATGATTGATGCATTGTAGAACCTTATTAGAGTGCCTAGTAACCCTACAGCATGGACTTTGGTGAAAAGAGAGCAATTTGGAGGCCAAGATTTTCATGCTAGATCTATGGATGCGAGGTATAAATCCTAACCAAGTTACTTAATTGTTTCTATCATACTTCAATTGAAGCTAATTTGGTGTTTAATTTGATTTCTATTTCAAGACTTGAATTTTCAAGTGAAGTCTTTGAATTAAAAAGTTAGGGTTTGGATTTAATTAGAGTGGTTGTCACTTGCTTAAGGTTACAATGAGTAGATTAACATGTTACTGCTTGCTAAAACTAATCTAGTTGCTAGTTTGCATTTTTGTTAATTTAAATTTGTAATAATTATATAAATTGCAAACTAGGTTTTTAAAATGTATATATTTTGGTGAGATAAAATAGTAGTGAATATTTGTGTGACCTAATTATGATGTTAAGTGAGCATTTTGGCCATTAGAATTGTTAAAATATTTAGATTGGTTAAAACATCAAGTTTTGAACCGAAATAGGAATTTGTGCTAACTAGGTTTTTCTTTATGGTTAGACGTTTGTACATCGACATCGAGGGTTGGTTTGGCTATTCTTGCATGTGTAGGCGATAGGTTTTGACCTATGCATGATACGCGTGCCGATTTGGTTTTCGTATGCCGTTTCGATTTCGAATTGGGTTTTTATGCGATACAATACGTTGTGAGATATAGGTACCCCCATGTGGGCTTCGAGACGAAAAACAAGCGTGTGGCGACGTCGGCACCGGCGAGCGAAGATCAGGTGAGTAGATTTATATATACGGGGAGAAGTCGGGTGGATGGCGTATAGCACCCCCGCAATTCGTAGTATATTTATGATATATAATTGGATATATATGTGGTTTATGATTCGTGGATGATTATCAAGTTATGATTATGTGTTTATGGTTAGTTTGGTATTATTAGAAGGGAACTAGCATAGCTTCTTAGTCGCGAAACCTAGAATAGGTTTACACCCACATGCACACACCTGCATTCTTTTTATTACCTGTGCGTATATGGGGATAAGTATATATATATATATATATATATATATATATATATATACACACACACACATGGGTATGGGACTATGTGTGTGTGTATATATATATATATACGTATATATATACACGGGATTATGAGGATAGTACTTGGGATTGGAGATGAGTCGATGAGATTGGGCTTGAGGCCGTGAGATTGGTGATGTGATATGGTTCGTATTTGAGATACGGCGTGATGTTTTAGCGGGTCCTTTCGACATGGTGTTTTCAGACACAAGCATGCATATACATATGTAGTATCAGTATTGTACTAGACATGGATCAGTACCCCGATCATGATAATTGATAAAGAGGATACCAGATGAATAGTGTGATTGATGTGACATTGACCCATACCCAGATTTGGGGTGCCGTACGACGGATTTACTGTATGAGCTATATTGATGATAGATCCGTACTTTTGCCTCGAGAATGTCATATTGTATTAGGGTATCGTATGGGATACTATTGAGGCGGGATCACCGACTATTATATATATATATATGTATCGACTCAGATGTTAGGCGGTTTTCATACCTTTCGATCAGCCGGTTTAGTTTAGTCCGGTAGTTTACATGTACTTGATAGATTAGACTCGAGTCATACCTATTTCAAGACTAACAAATCGTGAGTATCTTAAAGACAGTCCAAGGGGTTTTATGAATATTTCAAAGAATGTATCTTTTCTTGAAAACACCGTCGCCCTTATTTTCAAAATACCACGATTCGTGTTATTTCAAATGACAAACCTGTATGACTTATATTGATATAAATGCAGATTAGTTATCATTGTGTTTATTATTCCGCTCCCGCATATTCTTGCTGTTCGCATCGGACCGCATGCTTATATTGTGTTTTCATATGCCATTATTGAGATCATGCTGTCGGGACACCAGCACCATTACCGATGATGCGTATGTTCCACATACACTTACTTACCGGCTCACACACATCATCATCGGTAATTGCCATGTCACGAACAGTTTATAGAATATTACTCATTGACATAGCTTGTTAACTGATAGTTCGACATGGTATTAGCGTACTCGTCTTTATATGCTAGTTTAGACATTGCAGTTATTACTTGCCACTGCATGCATATTATTATTCACTATTATGCAGTATTATGGAGTTTTATACTGATATTCACTGTTTACGTGCTATTGATGATTGGATTTCGGATTTTCATGAGATTTCCTGAATTTGGGAGAAAACCGCAAGAATATATATAAACTTCTCTCTCTCTCTCTCTCTTTTTAAAATGAAAAGTTCGGTTTTCTCATGATGTATGAGTCGTCCACCATGATGTTTTCTCGGTTATGAGATGGATTTCGAGACCCGATTTGAGGAGTTGGATGAACCATCTATGGGTACATGGTGGACCCAGTAAGGTACCCTGGGGCAAGAAGATCAAGGTGTAGACGATAAGCCCGGTAGGGGCAGACTGCCTACCGGTGATTTTACCTGGCGTGGCGGATATCCGGAGGATACCGTTCGTGGTCATGTGATTGATGATATGGGTCGATCCGGATTGACGGAGCCCGAGATATTGAGATTTGAGACACTGAGATATTGAGATTTGATGATACAGGCCACCCCAGGTAGCCGGAGCCTGAGATATAGAGCTTTATGTTTTGTGTCGATACTTGACACGGATTTTATGTTGATTTCATTGATGGTATCTTGATTTATATACATACAGAAATCTCATTAAATAAAGAAAAATAGTTCTTTGATTCATGATGTACTTTATTCTCATTATATGCATCTGCACATCATTTTTGTGATATATTGCTACCTGACATTTGTACATCATATTAGGACATGTTGTTACCTGAGGCACTAACACGAGCTCTTGGTATTACCCTATATTGATAGATGTTTACCCTTACCATTATATTATGCTTCAGGCCATATTTATTAGAGGATATTACCTGATATGACCTAGGATAGCGTTATGCATGCGATTTCTACTCGTAGATGTTTTCTACTCACGAGTTGGCAACTCACCCCCGTTGTGTCACAGTTCCTTGCAGGTTTTGCCGTACAGGTTTCGTTGCAGTTTTGCTGGCACACTGTTCCTTCCGGGTGATTGTTTTGGCAGTTTGGTTCATTGTATCAGGACCACCATTGTTATTTGTTATTTCAGTTGTATCTAGTAAAAATCCATCAACCAGATTGTATATTTGATAGAGATAGAAGACCAAACTTGTTATTATTTCGACCTTAGAGTCGCGCGTTGTATTATTATGATTTTCATGCTTATTTTGGGTTTTCTTTTGAGTTTTGATCTTCGCCCTTCGGCGTTGTATATTATATTGCTTGCGTGGTTGTGACCGTCGATTGACGAAGAGCTAGCTCTCGCTTGGGGATGCCGTTTATCGTTTCATATACTATTCATGTTGTATCCCGTTTGGGGGCCAGTATTTACAAAGGAGACTCTACCGAAATTTTTAGAAAATACTTGAGATTTTAAAAATACATACTTCGGCCTAGTTGTTAAAACTACTTGCTTTAAATTGGTTTTTCCTTCACTTTACTGCTTCTTGGTTTTGATTTCTGGGTTTTTGGCTTGCTTAGATTACGTACGCCTTAAGACGTTTCGTAATTTAAGTGCCGTCATGTTCCGTACTTTTCGGGTCGTGACAAGGTTACAGGTTCTCAGAACAATACAGTGAAATTCATGAAAAGACGCTACAAATGTGAGACTACGACCAACAAATATATGAAACTGTATGATGCCGCCTACCAGTTTAAGGAGCAAACGAAGATCAATGAACAGTTCAATGCACAAATTACAAGGGAAGCATAGGATTAAAGACTTCAACGCGAAGCTCACGTCGAAAAGTCCACAACATTTTGCACTGTGGAAATCTGGAAGAAAATAGAAAAAATTCTGAGAAACCAAGTGAAGAAAACAGAAGGAAATAGCAACATGAAGCAGCCCTGAGAAAGTAAACTCAAGACCCCTCAAGATGGCCGCGGATCCGCGGCCAAACATGGCATTCTGCCGCGGTTCCGCGGCCGTGCAGTGCTCGTGTCGGTGCTCTGACCCGGCTTTCTTAGGGTAGTTCTGTAATTTCAAATGTGGATCAGATGAAAAACCTAGGGTTTCTCCTAGTTATAATTAGGAAAGCCTACAGCCTCTTTTGGGGCATGCCTCTTTTTAATTTTCTAGATTAAATTTTATTCCATTGTAATCGTCCAAAGGTGTCAATAATAGTAAGTTTTTTTTATCTTGCAATTTTCTATTCGAATTTAATTTCTGCAATTTTATTATCTGTCTTTTATTATCAGTAAATTAGGTCATTAAATTAAAACTATAAAAAATGAATTTTGTCGCAACTTTCCTTAATGAGTGAGTAATTCCTTACTTGTTAGGGTTAGGATTGGGTAGGTTTGAGAGATGGAAATCTCTCACTCCTTTCTTGCCTATATAATATTTTTAATTAGGACTTTATTTGAATCAAACACACACCGCTCACTACGGCACCCTATCCTACGAGATAATGGTGAGTCCCTAGTTAGACCGGTTATGGTTGATTCATATAGAGGTTAGGGCTAAGAGTTAAGAAAGACGGACAAGGACAAAAAGGAAGAGATGAAGTTTCTTCCTAGTCGTGCTAATCCCCTTTGTTAACTATTACCCTAACACCTATGTTCTTAATTAGGGAAAAGGAAGCAATGAGTAGAGTTTTATTTCCAAACTAACCTAATCCTAACCCTAGCAAGACATTAAATCAAATTAATTTCAATCTTAGATCTTAAAACAAAACCTACCAAAAATAGGTCTTAACTCGTAAGAACTTAAAGAAAGAACACGTTTTCCCTGTGGACCGACCCGTACTCAACCGGCTAGCTACCAAGTGACACCGTTATTGATTGCGGTATATTCTTAACTTTGATTTTAAAACACATGTACGCAAAAGTAAACCAATCAGCTATCTTTCAAACCGGCTAGTATTAATAAAATGTCCGATTAAAAGTACGTGTACAAAAACATGTGTTTTAATTGAATCAAGTACGTATCAAAATACGTACACTACATCGTTTCGCCCAAGCTGGGAAAACCCTCTGTGTGGGACTTTAAAGACTCGACAATACGCTGTCAGTGAGTTTAACCACATGCACGTCAGCAACACTAGCTATACGTAACAGCTACCCTGGTATTGAACGAAAGGAAGTGTTGGATATAGTGCCCTCAAGGAAATTATTGTGATCGCAAGTAGGCGATTATGATAATTGAGGGACGACCTATACAGGTATAACAGTCTTACTCGAGGTGATAGTATGCTATCTAGTTTGTCTTCATCATTGATGAAGCCCATAGGATTGTTACTTGACAACCAGCATTATGATGGCGATCATGTATGTGCGAGCTGGGTTGTCCATAAGCACATCTTTAATGTCCCTAGTCGTGGGAGTATCGAGACCGGGCATCGATATTCCGGAATAGACTGGTGTATACGCTTCTAGACTCTGACGAGGGACGGTGGCCGGTCTCATAAGCCATTGGTGTTGTGTCACCTAAGATAGTATACATGTGCTCACTGGAGGTGAGCACACTGAACAGACTCGCCGAGAACTTTTAGACGGTATTATATCTATCGTCAGATGGAAGTTCTCAGGTGGCATGAGTATAGGTTAGTCCTTTGACCTGAAGTCATCATTTGTCTCGTGTGAGTTCCTACTGTACTTTAATTACTACTCTACCACAGCTCAAAAGAGTCGTGTAAACAGGTTTTAGTTGGGTACAGTCTCGAGCCACATGGATGTAGTGGTCGATTGTTAGGGATTCATCTCTCCTAGTATTAGGAGTCAATGTCGCGCTATTTACAGTTGGTTATCACCAAAAATCAATGACCACGGTGGATAAGATTTACTGATAGTTGATCAGTAGTATCTCTGTTGGTGATGAGCTTGACTCAGACACGACTTATTGGGTTAGTAGAGGTCTGACGTTATCGACCCCCTAGACCCGATATGCGATACTCTTTGACGAAGAGACCGGACTGTACGGAGATTGTCATATTCAGGCTCAGTAGGGTAAGGACGTACTTGATTGTCGACCCCCCTTTCGACAAGTACCTGGGTAGCCGTTACGTACAGCTAGTGCCACTGACGTGCTTGTGGTTAAACTTACTGCCAGCGTTTTGTTGAGTCTTTAGAGTCCCACACAGAGGGTTTTCCCAGTTCAGGCGACAGATGTAGGAGTCATACGTTAGTACGTGCAGGGGTTCAATTAAATACGTATGCGGGATATATAGACTTTAATCGGGCCGTTGATAATACTAGCCGGTTTAGGATTAAGCCGGATTATTAAATCAAGTTTTAATTTAATAATTTTTATATGTATTTTGATACATATATCTTAGTATTATTGTTCACTATTCATTTTCTCCCTTTAGTGCTATCCGTATTTTTATACGGATACGCATATATGTAGCGATACGTATACTAGGTGAAGTATTCCGTATTTATACGGGAATGCTTCTAGAAGAAGGACACCTCATATTTGTTTTTCTTTTTAGAAAAACAAATGGAAAATGAGGTGTTAATGATGTGGCAATGAAGCATGGTGAAGAGTATGGCTTGGGCATTTATTGTGTGCATTTATTTGGTGCACTATTGCATCATGGTTGTGTTATATGTAGCCATTCTCTTTTGGTTTTTGACTTGACGATTTTTCTTCATCTTTGACCATGCTTTATGGTTGCTAGCTTGAGCAACTATCTCCTCATGTCTTCTCCTTCTTCTTCCTCCTTTTGCTCTCATGAGCTTGAGATAAAAGAGAGATAAAATTTAGTGAAATATTCCTAGTGAAATATTGCTAGCTTGAGCAGCCATTGGTGTTGTGTGACCTAAGATAGTATACAGGTGCTCATTGCAGGTGAGTATACTGGACGGACTCGCCGAGAACTTCTAGATGGTATTATATCTATCGTCAGATGGAAGTTCTCAGGTGGCATGAGTACAGGTTAGTCCTTTGACCTGAAGTCGTCATTTGTCTCGTGTGAGTTCCCACTATACTTTGATTACTACCTACCATGGCTCAAAGGAGTCGCACAAACAGGTTTTAGTTGGGTACAGTCCTGAGCTACATGGAGGCAGTGGTCGGCTGTCAGGGATTCATCTTTCCTGGTATTAGGAGTCGATATCGCGCTGTGTTCAGTTGGCTATTACCAGAAATCCGTAGCCACGGTGGATGAGATTTACTGATAGTTGATCAGTAGTATCTCTGTTGGTGATGAGGTTGACTCAGACATGAATTATTGGGTTAATAGGGGTCTGACGTTATCCACCTCCTAGACCCGATATGTGATACTCTTTGATGAAGAGACCGGACTGTACGGAGATTGTCACATTCAGGCTCAGTAGGATATAGACGCACTTGATTGTCGACCCCCTTTCGATAAATACATGGGTATCTGTTACGTACAGCTAGTGCTACTGACGTGCTTGTGGTTAAATCCACCTCCAGTGTGCTGTCGAGTCTTTAGAGTCCCACACAGAGGGTGTTCCTAGTTCAGGCAATAGATATAGGAGCTGTACATTGGTATGTGCAGGGGTCCGATTAAATACGTGTACGGAATATACAGATTTTAATCGGGCGGTTGATAATACTAGCCGGCTTAGGGTTAAGTCGGATTATTAAATCATGTTTTGATTTAATAATTTATATATGTATTTTGATACATATATTTTAGTATTATTGTTCACTATTCATTTTCTCTCTTTGGTAGTATCCGTATTTTTATACGGATACGCGTATATGTAGCGATATATATACCAGGTGAAGTATTCCATATTTATACGGGAATACTTCTAGAAGATGGGCACCTCATATTTGATTTTCCATTTGGAAAATCAAATAGGAAAATGAGGTGGAAAATGAGCTTTAACGAAGCATGGTGATGAGTATGGCTTGGGCATTTGTTGTGTGCATTTATTGGCGCACTATTGCATTATGGTTGTAATATATATGGCCATTCTATTTTTCATTTTGGACTTGATGATTTTTTTCCTTCTCATGCCTCATGCCTCAAGGTTGCAAGAGTGAGCAACCATCATCCTCATGTCTTCTCCTTCTTCTTCCTCCTCTTGCTCTCATGAGCTTGAGATAAAAGAGAGGAAAATTTAGTGAAATATTCCTACATCACCGACCATCCACACCTAGCAATTATGGATCATCAGTTAGAACCTCCTCCGGTTTCCCTTGGGTGGATCGTCTTCGGCGAGAGTGGTCGATTTTCAACCGCGATCCTTGCGGCTATGAGCTTGGAGGGGTCTTCCATAATTGGGTGGACACGCGACAAAGGTTGTAGTTTCTCAACCCTTACACTCTTAGTTAGCTAGTTTAGGTTATTGGACCGTATCCTGGGTTTTACGGGCATTCGGTGCTCACAAAAGTTTTTGTTTTTGCTTCCGCCTCGACCACGGCTTCCGCGATGCGGGCACCGAAACCCAACATGGTATCAGAGCCACTCTATAAACGTTAACTAGCTAGTTTGTACTTATTTAGAGTTTCGATCAACGGAATTTTCCGAATCGCGTTTCCAATAACATGCCCGCTGTTCGAATTTTAAAGTTGTTCAAAAAATTGTTCATATTACCTTAAAATCATGTGCATGCAATACTAAAGGCCATGAAGAAATTGGAGCACATGATCCTAAGTTTTGGCCGGGGTACCGCCGCCTAAAATGGCATTTGGCCGCGGTTCTGTGGTCAACTTAGGGCAGTTGTGCCCCAAATTTCTTCAGGTTCTCTAGTATATGGAAATGTGATTTTTGGGATATTTGGTTTTGGCTTAGATTTGTTTGAGTACTAGTTTGTACTTGGGGCCAATGAGGAAAGTTTTAATCGATCGAAATTTTGAATTCGTGGCTTTCAGTGCGTTTGTTAGTTTCTGCGACCGTGAATATAATAGCGCGGTACAATCCAAATGGTTGCTATATATATAATCAGACGGGTTTACGAACATGATATTCACATTGATGTTCTGTGTTGCACTGATATTATGGATGGGTTTTCGTGATGGATAGCCTTGTTTGCGATGTTAGATGTACAATTCAGATTCATTTGTATATTCATTATTGCGAGGCGAGCGTCCGACATGTGGACTGCCGATTTTGCCAGTTCGTATATTCTTTTATTAGGGCACGACCGGGTTGAGGTCGATATTACCGTTGTATATATATTTTATTTTCTGTACTAGGATTACCCCGTAGAGGAGTGCTCAAATAGCCGGATTCTAGAGGCCAACGGGCCCGCATCTTATGGTGTTGAGAGCAGGAGGGGCTTACTCTAGAATTGACGGGCTATTCGCCGCACTTGTAGGGACCCACGGAGGGGTGCTCAAGTTACCGGATTCCATGAAGTGCTGGGTGACACATTCTCTTTATTGATTGGGGTTGCCTCACTTCGGGGATTGGCGGGTAACTTGCCGCACTCGTAGGGGTCTAGGTTCTTCATTGCACTGGCTATCCACACGACTGGGGAACGTCGCGTCTTATTTACGGATCAAATGAAACATGGGTCTCTTAGATTATTCGTTATTCCATATTGTTATTCGCATGCTTGTGGTGATTTTTATCTGTCTGTGATGACTATTATCTGCCTGTGATGTTGATATATATATATATATATTATATTTAGTAGATGCTTCTATATGTTTTGCAATCGCGCTAGTCCTGCCCCCGCTCTGCCGTTAGTTAAGTTACCTAACGGTGCATGACGGGGCCCCGTGGCGAATGTGGATAGCATATAAAAAACATGTTATTTTGGTTGTTTTTTTTGTAGCTTGGAAACTTAAAATGATGGGAACACATTATCTGAATAATGCAATGAAAAATAAACCTAAATGATATTGTCGGAACCAATTTTAAAACTACTCGGTTTTCTTCAAAACTCAAAGTCGTATTCTTTTGCTTTGCATAGAGGATTCGGTTAGGAATATCCCGCACCTCATTCTATGAGGGAAGAGCCTTGATCCCTTCACTGGGAGTTCGCTCTTAAGCAAAAGTTTTTATTACTAGTTTTAAAAAGTGAAGCTTAAGCCACTCCATTTCAATGCCACTCGAGTTCCTTCAACGATATCAAGTTCATTACGTTAAAGGTTTCTTGCCAAAAACAAGCCGTAGTCCTCCCTCATTTCAGACGGGTAGCACCTAGTATTCATGCTATATTTATTGGCCTTCGTCAAGGCATAGTGTATGGTAGCTATGTATTACTTTTCTGCAGCATAGAGATGCATTAATTTAGGACAGTCGTACAACCTTGTTGGCCTTCGTTAAGGGCGAGTACGGGTGGGCTTAGATTAATCAGGACAATGATGGATAGAACTTGACTTGCGACTTATAATTTGTTGGCCTTTGTCAAGGTCATAAGATGCTTGGGGCAAAAGCTATATCGGGAGTTTCAAACATACGGGAAATTTGCTTAGTTTGCACATACCTTCTGAAGTGTGGTAATTTTGGTCGGCTTCCGTCAAAATTATCACACAATAATAGTTGAGTCCTTATTCCCACTGATGAGTATGTATTACTCCTCGGGAGATTTTTTCACTTCACAATTAGCTAACCTATTAGGTGTCTAGAATGTGTTAGCTAGGTTACGCCTATGTGGAAACGGGGTTATTAATTGGGTCCGTGCGAAAGCACAGGGGACCTCCCTCGGAGTACCAACACTAGCCTGGCTGAACGGTTAGCGAACTTGTAAAGTGTAAATGGTCCCGACTAGTTTTCTTTTTAGGGTTTGAAGGAGGATTCGAGAATACAGTGGGAGCCATCCTGATTAGATAAAGTGATAACCAATTTAATCTTGATAGAGTGTACGCTCAGTGTTTCTTTTCTCTTTCTCTGGTACAGCGACCCACGACTTACCTTAAAAGCTCATGAACTAAGTCAACCGAACTTTCTTACACCCTTTAGCTTTGGCTTGTCTTGATTCGCGATAAAGTCGCATATATCCCTGCCACTCTTTGCATTTCTTCAGAACACTTCATATCACTACGATGATCCATATCGCTTGGAATGGACATCGTATAGTTACATACGTACTTGAAGAAATTACTTCAGTCGAGAATGGCCACAGGTTCTGAAGAAATTGAATAGGATTATTCGGTTGTCTCTTCGCTTTACCTTCTCTCAGGTTGTGAGAGCTCCTTATATTAGGAGAGTAGACCTATTACACTTATTGGACAGTTTTCTTCCAAACCTTAGGCTGGTACCGAAAGGTAGGGAAGGAAGAAAATCAATTAGCCTAAGGATGATGTGTAGAAGGTAAGATGTAGAGACATATAAAGGGATTGAAGTGAGGGCAAAGGAAATTGCGACTACTGTCATAAATCTTGATAATAGAAAAGGCATTACTAAGAATAACTGACCATTCCTTATGAAACATTTTCATGTTTCAGTTTTTTTTGTGTACATGTAAAAGAGAACTGTTTTCGCAATTAATTCTGATTTTAGGGTATGTATTTTCTAGATTTGGATCTCACATCTATATAGTGTTACAGATGTTGAGAAGGAGTAGAGTATTGGGAAATGGATGATTTGATCCTCAATATCGGAATTCGTTGTAATTGGTGATATTGGATTAAATCGCCTGGTTTTTTCCTGACGGCAAATATTTGGTTTCGAATAACCGTTGTTATGCACCAAATTTTAAAATGAAATATCTATACCTTTACTTTATAAAGTGAGATATACATTTTGAAAATTGTGTTTTAAACATTTACTTTTATTAGTTGAGGATAAGGTAAGGTGTATTGAATAACGGTGTAAGACATTCTTAACCGAGATACAGTTTTCAATTTACAAAACACAGAATTTGAGTTAATATACTGTTGGGACTTATACAAGAAAATTGTATGTTGTCCAATGTCCTTCGGGACAAGGGGTTGGTACTCTTACTTCATTCAGGTTTACCTATGAGTTCTCTGGTTTTAGACACACACTCGTAGTAATGCAAGGTCCAAAGATCTTGAGAAGTTTATAGATATAAGAATAAAGTAGAGAACTCTACGTTGGAAGTATCAGGATTCTTCGAGGTGATTGAAGATGTAGATACTTATGCTAAGTATTCCATCATAGTATTGAGAACTTGATTCTCTCATAGGTTACTCATCCGCAGACACGCTCTATGATAAATAATGCTGTATTGACCCTTTTTCCATTATATAAAATGCACTGGAAACAGATGCATGACATTTGAATCTGGTTCAATATAAATTAGTGCCTTGATTCTATATTGATATAGAATGGTTGCATATCTTAAGATTGTTAAGATATAGAGTTATCTAGGTTCTGTTTAAAAGCAGAATCTGGACAAATTCGAGGCACGCTTTGGTAATGGCTGTTTGTGGATTATCCCAAGCGTTCGCTAGGATTTTTTTTCTACCATTTTCAAGATCAATAGTTATATTGCTCTTGACTCACCATTTTTTTTATAAAAGGAATCTTTTTGCAAAAGAAACTGGTGGGTGTATGGTAGAATTGGAAGTAATTCCAAAACCACAAGCGGTTACTGAAAATTTAGTAGAACCTAAGGATTCAATTGGACTTGACAAACCATTAGCCACTCCGTAGATTTTAGTAGGTGAACTCAGACAACCAAGAGATAATTCGGTTTTCTCGTAGACAGTGACAGGGAGGTCAGTATCATGGTGATGATGGTCCTACTGGTTGTCAGCAGGTTATAGGAAGTGGTGAATTCCAGGTGACTGGATAATTTATATCCAAGATGGACTCCACGCACTTCAGCAAATCATGAATTTTAGACTTTGCTTGGTGCTCCTGAAGGGGTAAAACTTATTAGGAGTAAGTAGATCTTTCGAGATTTGAAAGTCTACCCTAGCACCAGCAAGGAGTCCAAGTGGCATCAAGCATACCAAATTCAAATTTTTATAGGTGCTAAGCCAGACCATCCAAGATCTTTAGCTAGTTGATTAGGGTTTAAAGTTTGATATCAAGAAAATAAAAGAAGTGAAAGATGGCTATACCCTCGTAGATCGAGTCCTTCACTTCACATGCTCCGTGTAGTAGTCCCGTGACTCCACTAGGCTCCACTTGAGGGTTTGGATGAGCTTTCTCCGATGACCTTCGCGCCGAAGATGATCCACGGGAAGTCCCTCCAACTCAAGCTACCTTTACACTAAACTCTTTAGCGTAGCAAACACGCTACACTCGATCGCTAGTCAAGTGTAGGATGGTGAAGTAGGGGAAATGATTTTGCTCATAAGTTTGTGTTCAAGCTTCATGGTTCACATCACATGTGAGGGTTGAAGCTTGAACCATGGCAATGAGGATGAAGAAGAAGCTAGAGAGCATATGGGAGCAACTCAAGAAAAATGGCTAAGTGTTGAATGAGAAAGTGTGAATGGAAACTCTTGACCCCTCACTCATTCAAGTTTGGAATTATTGCAATATAAAATTACAACCATGGTTTAATAGTGAGTCAAGATGAATAAACAATGATAAAAGCCAATGCTTGTAACCATGCTCCCAAAGTCTTCTCATTTTCCACCTCATTTCTATTTTCATAAAATAGAAATTTATGTCATGCTACATATATATATATATATATATATATATTAATACATATAATAAAATATTTAGTGAGCTAATGATATCAGTTAAGATATAATTATATCAAATATAATATATATCACATTATTAAATCAACACTTGATTTAATAATCCGGTTATATCACATATGACCGACTAATATCATTTATCTGTATATCACATTATCAAATCAACACTTGATTCGACAATCTGGTTATATCAATGTAACCGAACCGATAACAGATAACTGGCAGATTACAATACGGTATCACATCCACGTATTTAATCAGGCCCACACATATATCACACATGTGTCCTACTTCGTTTCTCTTGAACCAGGGAACTTCTGTATGAGACTCTAAAGACTCGTCAATACGCCAGCAGTAGGTGATGATCACATCAGTCACCCACAAGCCGTCAGCGGTACTAGCTGGACGTAACAGCTACCCGGGTATTGAGTGATATGAAGATCAACAAGCAAGCTCGTCCATAGTCTCCACGAAGCCTATCAGTAACACTACCGTATAGTCCGGTCTCTTCGTCTGATATGTCGAATATCATGTCTAGGGGTGGTAAACGTCAGACCCCAGTAACGTGATAAGTCATGCCGATGTCTGGCCTATAACGGTTTGAGAAACTACTGATAACTCTTATCAGTAAATCTCGGTAGTAGCCCTGGCCAGAGACTTCCAGTTATAACCAATCGAGCATAGCGCAACATCAACCCTCAATACCGGGAGTGACGAAACCCCTCCTATCACCCGTTGATTCCATGTGACTCGGGACTGTACCCAAAATACACCTGTTTGCACAACTCCTCTTGTGCGTGGTAGGGAGGAAATCAAAGCACAGTGGGAGCCACACAAGACTCTATGACGATCTCGGGTCTACAGACTAACCTGTACCAGTGTCACCAGAGGACAACTATCTGACGATAGGTATACTACCATATAGGAGTCCTCGGCGAGTCCTGTTCGGTGTACGCATTCTCCAATGAGCACATGTGTATAGTCTTTGATGTCACACACCAATGGTTGTGGGATCAACCATCATCCTCTAAGGGACAAGAAACGTACACACTTGTCTATTCTGGAATATTGATGTCCTAGTCTCAATATTCCCTCGACTAGGAACTGATTAAAAGATGTACTTTTGGACCACTCTGGCCCCACTAGTATGATCTCATCATAATCCTGGTAATCAAGTACATATCCTAAGGGCTTTATCAACATGTAAGAGACAGACAGTATAAATACCAGTCTACATGTTAAGATAAAGGTAACCTGATAGCATAATATCATGTCGAGCAAGAAAGTCTTCTACATATATATTTCCAAGTATCCACTATATCATCAATAATGGCCTCTAGGGCATACATATTCCTAACAATTTCCAACTTGCACTAAGGCCAGTTGTTGTAGTATCTCATACCCAACGTCGGACTCCATACGGTACACAGGAGGTGAACAGAGGGAAGCAAGCCCCTCCCCCCGAGTTACGCGCGTGTGTGTAATTAAAGTAGATTGTTTCACTCACTCATTTCACTCGCTCGAGCCGAGATACCCCAACGATTGCCCAGCGAGGAAGGAGACGACATTAAGACGATGAACCCCGAGGGTCCTATCGACCGTAAAGGCATTCGCCCCCAACCTTGGACTATCGCTGGCGCATGCGTCGGCCCAAAGAATATTTCCATGAAGGCATACAATAAAGTAAGCGGCCACCAGTCTCTCGAATAGCATCTGGAGGATGGCCTCGGTGAGTGGATCCACTGTGTTATCCTCTTTGTCAACTCTCCTGACCTCGATCTCCCGGAGATCAACTATCTCCCTGATCAGGTAATACTGTCTAAGAATATGTCAGGATCACTAATGGGTCCGGGGTTACTAGGCCAAAGCCACAGTTCCATTGTCATCACAATACATAGGTACTGGATTCCCAATGGTAGGAACCAAGTTCATCATATGAACTTATTCATCCAGACAACCTCTTTGGCAGTATTGTTGGTAGTGATGTAATTAGCCTCTATCAATGAGTCTGCTACGGTATATAGCTTGGAACCCTTCCAACATATCGTCCCTCCACTAAGGGTAAAGACAAAACCCGAGACCGACTTTCAGTCGTCCTCATCATTCTGGAAGCTCGAATCGGTAAAGGACTCCATATAGAGTTCACTGTTACCATACACCAAGAACATCTCTGTAGTGGTTATCAAGTACTTAGAATGTTCTTCATAGCTATCCGGTGGTTTTCCTAAAGATCTTTTTGATACTTACTCACTATAGCTAGTAAGTAAGCTACATCTAGTCTGGTACATAATATCGCAAACATGATTGACCCGTCTGCCGAAGCATAGGGTATCCTTTGTATGCGAGCCCTCTCCAAATCAGTCTTGGGAGACATCTCTTTGGAGAGAGTGATTCCTAAATAAGCAGGTACATTACCACGCTTAGAATCTTCCATACTAAACCCTTTTAGTATGGTGTCTATGTACCTGGATTGGGACAATGCCAAATCCATTTAGATCTATCTCTATAGATCTATATCCCCAGGATGTAGGAGGCATCAGTTAGATCTTTCATGGAGAACTAGTGTGATAAGAGGAGCTTGACCGAGTGTAGCATAGGAACATCGTTTCCTATCAAGAGTACGTCATCCGCCTACAGTACGAAGAAGACAACTATACTCTCTACAACCTTCTTATATATATATGGTTCATCTACCTTTTTGATGAGGTCAAACTCTTTGACAGCTTCATCAAAACAGATGTTCCATCTCCGTGATTCCTGCTTTAACCCGTAGATGGATTTAAGCAGCTTGCATATACTTCCACTACTCCCACTGTCTACAAAGTCGTCTGGAAGTGTCATAAACACGCTCTCTTCTAAATCACCATTTAGGAAAGCGGTTTTAACGTGCAGTCTGCCAGATTTCGTAGTCATGGTATGCAGTAATGGCAAGTAGGATCCTGATGAACTTAAGCATAGTTTTGAAAGTATCAACATTTCAATCTACACCAAATTATCTTTCTTAAAGATCCTTTTGCTCCCGATGGGTTTTACCCCTTCAGGAGCAATATGCAAAGTCAACACTTTGCTGATGTACATGGATTTCATCTCAGATCGCATAGCATCCAGCCATTTCACATAGTCTCCACTTATGATGGCCTGCTCGAAACTAGTTGGGTCATCATCTACATGATGCAATCCTCGCTCCCACCGTCTATGAGAAAACTGTAGTATCTCTTAGGTGGATGAGAAATCCAACTAGATCTGCGGAGTGGCTGCGGTTCGTCAGGGACTATTGAATCCTCCGGTTCCACCAAATTGTTAGTTATAGTTTGCGTTGCTGGAACTTCTTCTAGTTCTACCTCATTGCCACTAATTTCTTCCGCAAGAAATCCCTTTTCTAAAAAGGTGGCATGTTGAGAAACAAAACACATTTTGTTCCTCAGTGTGGTAGAAGATATACCCTCGCGAATGTTTGGGATATCCTATAAAATTACACAGAACTGACCTTGCCTCAAGCTTGTCCGGATTTTGCTTTTCAACATAGGCCGGACAACCCCATATCTTAACTATTTTAAGAGATGGTCTTTTCTCATTCCATATCTCATATAGAGTGGTAGGCAACGGATTTGGTCGAAACTCTATTCAATAGGTATGCAGCTATCTCAAGTGCATATCCCCAATAGGAAATAGGTAACTCAGCGGTACTCATCATAGAGCGAACCATATCTCATAGGGTGCGATTCGTCCACCCCGATATACCGTTGTGCTGTGGTGTATACAGAGGAGTAAACTAAGAGAGAATCTCATTCTCTTTTAAATAGTCTCGGAATTCCATGCTCAAGTATTCTCCTTCCCGATCATATCAAAGGATTTGAATACTTTTATCCATCTGGTTCTCAACTTCGTACTTATATTATTGAAATTCTCAAAAGATTCAGATTTGTATTTTAACAAGAACACATGTCCGTATCTTAAGAGAACATCGTTGAATGTAAAAAAGTACTGTAACGTTTTAAAAATCGTTTAGGTTAATTGTCCGATAATCGGTAATATAACTCGTGTTTGCTGTAAAACTTAATTATAATTATTTTTCAATATAGACTTAATTATACCTATTTTAGCTATGTAATTGCTAGCATTCGGTATTTAATTAGCCACTTATAAATTGCTAGTTTACTTAAATATTTTTTCTTAATTAATTATTTAAATATTCTTTTAAGTTTTCACTTATACTTTTAATTAGTGATAATTACAAATTAGAATGGGTTAATTACACACTTGTGCACCATGACAACTTAATACCAAGTTTATAACATGTTCTCTCTTTCTCAAATTGTCTCCATGGTTCTAAACTATTCTAGGGAAAAGTTTTTATTAGAAAAAAATAATAATTAGGAAATGAGTAAATAGATGAGTTAATGGGTGGTTTTCTTGACTTGACACCATAAACACCTCACTCATTTCCCTCACCCCTCACTTGGCCGAGCCCCATACTGCAGCAGCTTCGCCATTTCTCCACCTCATTTCACTTCACAAATTCTTCATTTTTGCATCAAAATCCACACAAAACCTCACTTATTCCTAATTAAACCTTAACCCAAAATTCCTTGGCCTAAACTAGCTTGGATCTTAAAGCAAGATGTCATTTTTGGAGGCAAGTTTGCAAGTTGGATCCCAAAATTTTTGAGGTATAAATCTTAACCCTATGGTTAATTTGTTGGTTAATTACTTTAATCTAACTTAATTAGGTTTAAATATGGTTATAATTGCAAGATTTAGTTTTTAAAGAGAAGGGTTTGGGTTCAAGTTAGGGTTTTTATCACTTGATTATGGTTGTAATGTGTAGTTTAACTTCTTAAGACTTGCAAAATCTAATCTAGTTGTTAATTTGATAATTGTTACTTTTAAATTGTCCTAATTAAGTATTCTTGCAAACCAAATTCATGATTAATGTAAATAGGTGAGATTAAAAATTAGTTAATAATTGTGTAGCCAAATGATGATTTTAAGTGAATATTATGGCCGCTAGATTTGCTAAAACATATAGATTTGCACTAAAATGGTTAATTGTTGCTTGCTAGGCTTTTGGAATAAATAGATTTTAATTAAGTTTGAGGTTTTGATGATTTACTACCTATTTCCTAAAATATTTAATATGTTGTGAATGCACGATTGGTGCGATCAGGGTTCTAGGCTTGGTGGTTGTCATGTATACCAACCCTGGTTGTGGTTTGTGGCGTTGTCGCGAGCGCGTTTTGTGCACCAAGTGTGCGCGCGTCTAGTTAGTGCATGTTGGTTGACTTGTATCATTTTTGTCGGCGACTATTTATATATCTATCCTCTTATTTACTTGTGTGCAATTCTAGGATTGGGTGCAGCGATGTCGGACGTGGTGCGGAAAGGAAAGGCTGTGATTGGATCAGATCAGCCGAGGCGTCCCGGTTAGTAGATGTACACATATATGGGGGGATCGTCTGGATGGCGCAAGATGCGCGATAGTTAGGGTTATTAGTAGTTCTTGCATCTATATGCGTAGCCCGATGGTTAGGATTATTAGTAGTTCTTGTGTCTATATGCGTAGCTTCAAACCATTCATATCATGCATCGCATCTTTTTACATATGATGTCACTACCTAGGACACTTGCACCATTACCATTGGTTCATACTGCATGTGCACTATTCATGCGAACACACACGCCTTTGGTAATTGCTATGCCACAGACACTTTAGAAC
This sequence comes from Agapanthus africanus, assembly GCA_030015575.1. Lineage (NCBI taxonomy): Eukaryota > Viridiplantae > Streptophyta > Magnoliopsida > Asparagales > Amaryllidaceae > Agapanthus > Agapanthus africanus. The sequence continues at coordinate 202,639,063 of JASDDO010000008.1, read as the reverse complement.
TTGCTTAAATCAGTATCTAAAACATTTGCATCATAAATGATATGTAAACTGGTTGTATATTCATTTCATCAGTATGGATACGTAGGATTTCTAGTCATATGTATATAACTCATTGCATCATCATTCATATATAGTTTTCTAGTCATGCATCACATTGCATGTTATCGATATCTTAGATATCCATCATCACCGATATGTTTACATATTGTGATTCTTCTTGAAGATTTCAGTACTTATGAGATTTCTGGATTTTGGGGAAAACCTCAAGAATTTTATAAACTTATTATCCTTTTAAAAATGCAAGTTACGGTTTTCTCATAATATGATATATGTGTCGTCCACCATGAGTTTTACCGATTTCTGTTGGTTTTCGAGACCCGATTCGAGGAGTAGGATGAACTGTCTCGGGTACATGGTGGGCCTGCTATGGTACCCCGGGGCAAGAAGCTCGAGTTGTAGACGATGAGCCTGGCAGGGGCAGGCTACCTACTGGTGATGTCTGGCGCGGCGGATATCCAGAAGATACGGACCGTAGTCGTGAGATTTGATGAGATGGGCTGATCCGGATTGACGGAGCCCGAGGCATTGAGATATTGAGATATTGAGACATTGAGATATTGAGACTTCGAGATATTGAGACATTGAGACATTGAGATATACATATATTGTGTCGATACTTGACACGGATTTTCTGTTGATTTCATTGATGATACTTCGGTTTATTGTACAAAGATTTTTCTAAGATAAGAATAAAGATTTTCTCATACCAGACATGTTCAGGTTTCGTGTTTGATTATGCATTCATATTGCATTCATGCTAGTACATCGTATCATATTGATATATGTAGGTTGTGACGCAATTGCATGCATGCTTACGATAGCCTTATTAGATGTTACTTACTACTCACGAGTTGGCAACTCACCCTCGTTGTTCCACGGTATTTTTGCAGGTCCGACCCGTCAGCATAGTAGTGGAGGGTGTGTTATCTTCCTCTACTCCATTTGCATCGACCTGCGGTTTGCTTGTAGGTGGGTTGCGAGGATATTTGGTTCCCACTTTGTGTATTATTATTGTATCTAGTATACTCCATCTACCTTATCTACCGTTCCCACCGGTTATACATTGGACTTAGATGGTGAGCTTGTGAGACTTGTATGTATTCTATTTCTGGTGTCGATGCTCACTTGAGCCGACGTGATGTTTTCTTATTCTTGTTTTTGGATACTTAATTCATATCATGATTATATATATATATATGTATATATATATATATATATATATTTGCATGTGGTTGTGATTCTGCCATTGGTGAAGAGCTCGCTCCCGCTTGGGGATGCCTTTATTCTTTACTTATGCATATTTTGTATTGTACCCGTTTCGTGACCAGTTTTTACAAAGGAGATTCTGCCAAAATTTTTGGGAAAATTTGATGTTTTTAAAGTTTAATGCGACTTATTTTGTTAAAATCATTTTATTTAAACAAGTTTTCCTTCACTCTATTTGTTTAACGGTTTAGATTTTTGGGCTTTGGCTTACTTAGATTACGTTACGCCCTGAGACGTTTCGTAATTTAAGTGCCTGTCACGTTCTGTACTTTCGGGCCGTGACAAAGTTGGTATCAGAGCGTTAGGTTTTACCTTTCTTAGTATAGGATGACCCTTGGTAGATGGAGTAGGTGACTTAAGTAAAGTGACATAGCGTGTGTATGTTCTGCGGCATTCTTATGATACGGTACTCTGACTAAGTGACCTTAGGATATATATATTTGCTTGTACTACCTTCCTTGATTCCGGAAATCCTTTGATTTGATCGCAATGTTCCTATCAATCCCGTTTCTTGTTCCAGCCACTATGCTGCCGATGACTACGAGGGCCAGAGGGCCGCCGCCAGAGATGAGATTAGTGCAGACTCGTTTGAGACAAGAGCCGATAAGGGCGGTGCGCTTACCCCTCAGGGACAGAGTGATTTTCCTTTTTCCAGGCCGGATAGCTAGGCTGGAGTCAAGTATTCAGGACTTTTGACAGGTGGTTGGATTGTTAGTTGAGGCTAGCCGAGCTCCGAGAGCCGATGATGTCCCTCCTACTTTGGGGACTGTGATTGTACCTGCTGCTTAGGCAGCTGTTCCTGTTGTTACTGAGACTATTTTCGTATCCTTACAGGAGTTTTTGAGGCTGAAGCCTCTATTTTTCACCGGCACATATACGGCGGAGGATCCATAGACATTCCTCGATAGGATGGCTAGGATTTGTCGTTCACTGAGATGCTCTGACGAGAGATGGGTTGAGCTTGCGAGTTTTCGTCTAGAGGGTCTGGAATAGACATGGTGTGAGTCGGTTGAGAGAGGCCGAGTTGCAGATCTACTTCTTATGACTTGGGATGAGTTCACAGCTATATTTCTTGCTCGTTTCCTACCGGAGAGCGTTCGAAATGCCCGAGCTCGAAGTTTCGTGCCTTTGCATAAGACTTCAAGGATGACAGTGTCCGAGTACGACATTCAGTTACTCAGCTGTCCCGATATGCTCCTTACCTGAGGTTTGTGCGGGGATTGGACATGCAGTTATTTCTTGCTATCGGCGCCCAGCATTTTGACACTTATGCCGCTGCTATGGACGCGACCTTACTGTTGGATGAGCGCATTTCTGAGACTTCGATCGTTTCTGGGCCGATGCAGATTTGTACCGGTATGCCATCTCAGAGGCGGTTAGGTAGATGTCGTGACAGGTTCTTTCCGGAAGACGGTGGTGGCATAGGCATAGGAGAGCCGGGTATTAGTGGGGGACAGGCCGAATGTTCACTTTGACTCCTATGGATGCGCATGCATCCAACACCGTTGCGACATGTATTCTTTCGGTGTTTTCTTTCGATGCGTATTTCTTTCTGGTGTTGTTTGAAATGGTATCCACATATTTTGTATCAAGGTTTAGCCGATAGTAGTGTTGGAGATAGTGCCCTCAGAGTCAATTATTGGATCACAGGCACGTGATTGCAATGATTGATGGAGGACCTATCCCGATAGGACAGTCTTACTCAAGATGATAGTATACTATCTGGTTTACCTTTATCATCGTGTACTGCTTTAGGTGACCTTACAGGTCACTATTGCACGTTGATAGAGCCCCTAGGATTCTTGCTTGACTGCCAGTAGTATGAGGGCGATCATATACGTGGGAGCTGGGGTCTATAAGCACATCCTTAAAAGGTCCCTAGTCATGGGAGTTTCGAGACAAGGCATCGATACTCCAGAGTAGACTAGTGTATACAGTCGAGACCCTAACGAGGGGCGGTGGCCGGTCTCACAAGCCACTGGTGTCAGTTGGTTCACCTAAGATGTATACAGGTGCTCATTGGGTTATGAGTACACCGGACATGACTCGCCGGGAATCTGCTAGTTGGTATTATACCTGACGTCAGATAGCAGTTCCCTGGTGACATGTGTACAGGTTAGTTCATCGACCTGAGATCATCATTTGTCTCGTGTGAGTTCCCACTGTGCTTTGATTACTACCCTACCACGCTTAAAGGAGTTGTGCAAACAGGTTTTAGTTCGGTACAGTCTCGAGCCACATGGAGGCAGTGAGCGGATTTGCAGGGGTTCGTCTCTCCCGGTATTGGGGGTGAGGTCGCGCTGTGTCTAGGAGAGCCAGTACATGAAAGTCCTTGGCCAATGCAAGAGATTTACTGGTAGGTATTCCAGTAGTATCTCAGGGTGTTCTGGGATACACTCCGACATGACTTGTACCGCTTTTGGGGGTCTGACTTTTACCAACCCCCAAGGCCTGCCATGCGATGCTCATAGACGAACGGACCGGACTGTACGGATATTGTCACTGACAGGCCCAGTAGGGTGTCAGGATGAGTTCACTTATCGACGTCCCTTTTGGTCAATACCTAGTAGCCCGTTACGTATAGGCTAATACCTCTGACGTGCTAGTGGTTAAATCCACAACCAAGGTGTTGACGAGTCTTTAGAGTCCCCCACAGCCCGTTTTCTCAAGTTTCGGGCGAAACGCTGTAGAGGCCGTATGGAGATATGACAGGGTTCGATCTTATACGTGCGGTATTGCACGGATCATGATCGGACGGATAATACTAGCAGGCTTTGGTTTAAGCCAGATCCTAGTATTGTACAGTGTAGATTTTGTCTCTTTGCATTTGTATTCAGTGGGAATACAAATGCGGGTATGTATATACAGTCGTGGGGTTTTCCTGTAATTTATTACGGGATCAGTTTTCTGAAGTTGCCAGTTTGCATTCTGTTTCGGCCAGTTTTCCTTTGTTCCTTCACGGCCGGACTTTTATGATGGAGGGGCTAATTTGCAATTGTGCAAATTAGTATTTGTGGAGGGGGTCATTTGTAAAATGGAGGTATTATGATGGTTTAAGCATCTTTGCTTTTCTTGTGATCATTTCATTTGCATTAATGGTGATGGTTTATGATAGGATTTGATGTGGCTTTTGGAGTGACTCTTTTTTCTCTTTATCATTCATTTTTTTCCACTTGCTTGATGTTGGATTTTTCCTCCACCATTCTTTGAGAGGGCCGGCCACTTTGGAGAGGAGAGGGGATTTATTTTGGTGGTGGAAAAATGTTCATCTCACATTCTATGCTTGCTACAAAAATTCCTCACATCACTCCAAAGTTCTTTTCTCTTCTCCATCATCAAAGGCAACTACACCCCATTGAGACAAAATGATTCTACACTAGGCTATAGCATTTCTTGGGCACGTCGGCTCGCCAACTTCGTGCCCGAGTTGCCTCAGTCCAGAGGTGGGAGCCCGTAAAAGAACCCGGCGATGTGGTGCCCGTTCCGACGAGGAGCTGAAGACCGGAGATTCCGCAAGGAGATCGGAGTGGAGGCCGAAGACCGAAGGACACGGATCGCTCGGTATAGCATTCTATCCTTTCTCGTATTTGCTAGAAGTAGGTTAATGGCCCGATCCGGGATTTTAGTGCGCGGTGGTGCCGGTTTCTAGTTTTTAGAAAAGTTTCGTTTCCGCATTCCGGTGTCGGATTGACGGCCGGGCCGCCGCCGTACACTTACACTGGTATCAGAGGCACACCATTAACCTAGTCTAGCTTGCTCTAGCGTGTTTAAATCTTCCATCGAACGGATTTTCCGAAAACCCGATATCAAAAGCACAGTTTCTGTCGATTTCATTTTGTGCTCCAAAATTTTTTCAGTACATTGCAGAAATATGTGCAGAGAATTCTAAGACTTCTGTAGAAATTTGGTCGCATGACGTCATAGTTCCACCGCGGAACCGCGGCCAAACCCATGCATTTGCCGCGGTTCCGCCGCCACTTTGACTCCTCTCTGCACCAAATTTGCACAGTAGGCTTTTGACTTGAAAATAGGGTTTTTGGAATATTCTTTTTGGGCCCAGATTTTCTTTGAGTGCTACAGTTGTGCTTGGGGCCCACTTGGGTAAATTTGATCGATTGAAAAGTTTAAACATGTTAGTTCACAGTATTTACATTATATCTGCGACCGTGAATGTCACTTAATCGGTAAATCCTGTCTAACTGCTATAGCCATTTTAGACGGATTTGCGAACGTACCATTCACGTTGATGTTCTGTGTTGTGCTGTGATGTTGCGGATTTGTCGTGGTGGATAGCCTGGATGCAATGTTAGTACAATTTGGTTTATTATGTACATTTGATATTGCGGGGCGAGCGTCCGACATGTGGACTGCCGTCACTGCCTGTTTGTATATTATTCTTTTGGGGCACGACCGGGCTGAGGTCGATATACCCGTTGTATATTTTACTTTCTGTACTAGGATTTCCCCGCGGAGGGGTGCACGGATAGCCGGGTTCTAGAGGGCAACGGGCCCGCATCTCATGGCGTTGAGACGGAGGGGGCTTCACTCTGGAATTGGCGGGCTATTCGCCGCACTCGTAGGGGGTACAGGTTGATCCAGGAGCGGTGCCCAAGTTACCGGATTCCGTGAAGTGATGGGTGGTCCATTCACATTGCTGAAGGGGGCTGCCTCAATTCAGGTTTTGGCGGGTAACTTGCCGCGCCCGTAGGGGTCTAGGATTTCATTGCACAGGCTATCCACACGACCAGGGGAACGTCGGGTTTCAGTAGCGGCTCTATGAAACCCGGGGATTCCAGATATCTGTATTGTTCTGTGATGCTTATTACATTTATGTGATGTTGCATTTTATCACGCCTTGAGCGAATATTATATATTGATATATATACTAGTAGATGTTGTATATGTTTTGCATCCGCGCTAGTCCAGTCCCCGCTCTGTCGTTAGTTAAGTAACCTAGCGGGTGATGAAGGGACCCAGTGGCGAATGCAGATGGCATATACATACATCATTATTTTCGTTCTTTTATGGTGTACAAGGATACAACAATATACAATACAAAATACGGGTAACCACAAAAACCCACCTAAGCAAAACTGCACACTATGAGCGTATCCGTAGCAAAAGATGATCAGATAGATGAATAGCCAGCCTCGACTACTCTGGGGAGACACCCTGCAAAACAACTGTGGCACAATGGGGGTGAGTTGCCAACTCGTGAATAGTAAATAACATATGCAGGTAATCGCAAGTATGCACATACAGCGTGAATCTAAGATATGCAATTAACAGTAATAACAGGTCATATGAATGCAGTAATAATGAAAAGTACACTAGCAGGTACAACTAATACATGAAGAATAATAATAGGACAATCAGTATGCAATAACCGTGCAATAATGATATGAAAATGTAGATATGCAATAATCATGAAGGGTACATTAACAGGTACTACTAATACATGAAACAGTGCATAAACAATAAATATGAGGTATGGAGAGAAATATGTCATTTCCACGGAATCGTGACATCGTGGTAGGATCACAATCCATCAAGACAATCAAAATCCCAATTCCTCAAATCAGCCCCCAAATTGGCTCTTATATCATATAAGTCTCACATCTCCTCAAGGTACAATATCGAATAAATCTCCTATATCCCGAATGTACAAAATCATGTGAGTCTCGTATATCCTTTATCAAATCTCAAGTAATAATCAGATGTCCTAAATCCAATATCTAGTGAATCTCTTAAAACCTAGGTATATTGTGTGAATAAATATGATAAGGTATATACATTAATGTCACACATATATTAGCGTCCCATTTCACTAATATTGGTGTAAGGGCATATATAACAGCGTCCTAACCCACTGTTATATATACATATGAGTAAAAAGAAATATCATGAAACCAATGTTCCAAGCATCGACAGAGAAATACTGAACTATCAGGTGCTGTCACCGAGACTGGCACCCTGATAGGTACGTATTATACGCTATACCGAAAGCTCGAGTGCCTAGCTCTGACCCTCGCCTTTCGACGTATCCATACGTACATGACTCCCGTCGGTATCCCAATGATAACCGCCGAGTCATAGGTAATGTCACCGGAGTGTATGGTTCCCCAACCGGGCTCATCGGCGTGGTGCATCGACATCTCTTTCTTGCCCCGGGTACCTCCGGGCCCCACATGTACCCTCATACGGCCTTTACGCCTCCTCGTAAGGGTGTGTGTATATATATATATATATATATATATATATATATATATATATCAGAACCGATAAAACTCATGATGGATGCTGAAATATCATATTAAGGAAACCGGGTTTTTCAAATAATGCATAATTTCATGAACTCCCGCGGTTCCCAAATCCCGAAAACATCATGAAAAATCCATATAACAATACGAAAATCCATGAATATAATATGTGCGACATAACTGAAATGCAAGCATATAAAGGAAAAACCGCTAATTAACTGCAACAAGTTAATATAAATATCATGCGGTTCCTATTTTATCCAATTTTAAATAACATCAAATAAAGGTAAATATGTAGCTATAACTGATATATGTGTAACATACAGGTATAACAAGGTATAGGTATCTACCTATAAGAAATGATGTAGTATACCCCCCCGGGTATAAGTGGAATATGTGAGCAAGGTATACCTGTAGATATATCGTAAAGTGTGTATGCACCTATCACTAATGGTACAATACTCTAAAGGTATACAGGTATGCTAAATGTCATATGTGATAAGAAATATGAATCAATGTCACAATATCCCTAACCAAGCAATATAATATCTATAAGTGGTTTGTGTGTGACATGGCAATTATTGACGGTGTGTGTAGCATACAATCAGTGCTCGTGCAACATGAATCGTCAATAATATGTGCAGTGTCCTACGGCTACTAGTCCAAGCACAACAACATCTAAGTAATAGGGTAAATGCGCAATTCTAAATATAACATAGAATATGCGACAGGTATTAACATTCCTAGCCCAGACGCATAACGCCATGCGGGCGATTCCCCTGTAGATGTTAAATCTACTCACCTGATCGCGTGCTACACGTAGCCGACCACCTGCTTCCCTTTCTTTGCTGCGTCCGATGTACCCACCTGCAAACCTGGAAATTACACAAGGAATCCATATATAAGCAAAATATCTCGCAAAACGCGATATCGAAACCAAATGAGAAACTCGCGTCGCGAACTAAGCGCGTGTGTACGATACGCTGAAACGTGTGTATACGCGTCAAAACTATCCCGACACGTCGCGACACGCTGGATCACAGAACCCACTCACGTATCGCGCGTATCGCGCAAACAAAACGTACTAGAAAAGCGATATATGGTCCCAGATTTTGATACAGGTAAAACCTTACAAAATTGCACATGCCAAAACACTGGAAAACACAGCAGACTACCATAGGAAAAACCCCAACACCCCAGCCCCCTACCTGGCCGCAATTTGCGGCCAGAATGATTAAACCGGTGGCCAAAGTTAGGAGTTAGGGGCTCGTGCTCTGGTGGTGTGGTCTAGACCTAGTAAACATGCTCCAGTTTCCTCAATTTTGATCTGAGAGAGCCGGGTTACAAGCAGATCACAGAAAGCTACAATATCTCTTAAAAACACTAATTTTGCACAAAATGGAAACCCTATGGTATTTTAGTGAAATCTGGGGTTAATCTCAGTTAAGGTGACCCTAATAACACTCAAATAGGCTAGGTTAACCAATAAAATCATCACTTGGCCAAAACCTCACACAAATCACCATATTTAGCACAAAACTCACTATTTAACACTAACCGAAACTAAATAACACAAAAGTTTAGCAAGCTAGGAATGAGTTCAGAGATTATACCTCACTCACGACCCTAGGCACAAGGAGAAGGAGAAGAAGAGGAAGAAGGGCTGCTGCAGTTGCTTCTTGTGTTGCTGCTGCTGCCTGTGCTGCAGCTGCTGCCAGATGCTGCTGTTGTTCTATTTGTGCTGCTGCTGCTGCCAGATGCTGTTGTTGTTTCTGTTTGTTGCTGCTGCTGGAGCTGCTAGTGCTGCTGCTTCTTTGTGAGTGTGTGTGAGTGAGAGAATGAGAGAAATGAGAGTGAGAATGAGAATGAGAGAAACCAAAACAAACCTCCCCCCCTCTCTCTCTCATCATTAAATGGGCATGGCTTAAGCCATGTTTCCCATGCTCTTCTCTCTCTTTTTCAACAAAAGAAAATAAAAACATTTTTATTTTTAAAACAACTGTTCAGTTGATAAAACTGCACATTTGTTATTACATTTTTCCTACTATTTCCATATTAAAAAAAGTCTTTATTATAATATATCATACATATGAGGGCTTATCTGTAAAAATAACATTTTCCATGTGTTGATATATTATAATTAGCATTTGGTAGGAAAATGTATGCAAATAATATCATTGACCAAATCGTAGTAGAACAAAGTCTACTAAATATTATTTGAGTTGTTGTGCAGAATTTTTCCAAGTTGTTGTGCAGAATTTTTCCAAGACTAAAATCAAGGAAATCAAGTTGTTAAAGAAAACTTGCCTAATTAAGAAAGCAAAACTTGGAGACCAAGTCTGGCAGCAACTACGAGAAGATTTCAAAGATCTAAAGGTCCTAAATATTGCCACATGTCACAAGGAGCAAGCCTCAAGAAATTGATCAAAAGATCAAGACCCTTGGCCGCGGATCCGTGGCTAAACCCCCCTGTTGGCCGCGGATCCGCCGCAAGTATGGGGAGTTAGAAGCTGAGGATTTTCAGGGTGAATCTTTAATACTTGCTTCCAAATTTAGAAGCTAAGTTTCTGGCTTTGGGACTATAAATAAAGACCGGGAGCCTCTTGGAAAAATCATCAAGCCAACGAGATCATGAAGTCCAAGACGGCTCACGCATCCAGGCTGATTATCAACGGTTCATCTACCTCCTTAGAAGAGATCGAGAAGCAAACTAGTATTTGTAATCATTTTCTAAGGAATCAAAGTGTAATGAATATTGTTGATTAATAAAGGTACCTTTCTTTTTCTTATTCTATTTCTTTGTAGTTTAATTATGCATTTTCTCTCCATCTATTTTTCTCCCAACATGCGTGAGTAATTCTCCGCTTGTTAGGGTTCGTAGGATTAGGGTAGGTTAATGGATGAAGAAGATCCTTAAACTCTTTTTACGTCCTATAAAATTTATAAACTTTATGAAAAGAACCATTAACATCCTAATCGGGCGCGCTACCAATTTATTGCTAGACTCGACCGCGATTAGACATTAGATTAATGATTGTTTTGGTAAAGGCTAGATATGAACGGAGTTCCGTGTCGAGATAGGGGTTAAGAGTGGGATTCCTTTTCCCTCCAGAAACCCTAATCTACACGCATCACTGTCGTTCTAGTTTTAAATCTATTAAAGGATAGAAAGAGTAATTTTTAATTAATCATCCATAACTACTAAATCCTAACGAACCCTACAAGCCCCTTCTTATATTAACTTACATCCGTATTTAATCTAGATCTATATTTTGCATTACTGCTTAACGTAGATCTAGAAACCATTCTACAATATTCTTTATCCCTCCTCTCTTTTTCAACACATCTAAAGTAAGAGTAAAGGGTTCAACGTTTCCCTGAGGACGACCCGTACTCACCTCGGTCTAGCTACACGCGACACCGTTCTGATTGCGGTTAACTACTACTAAACACTCTTTCGAATCAATCAAATGGCGCCGTTGCCGGGGATACGTGCGTAATTTTTTATTCTTACTATTTGTGTTGAATTCTTAGACGATTCATATCATTATTAAAACAAAACTGCAAATTGCATATTTAACGATTTGTGCGTGAATTTTTGCAAGGAAATCTGGAGTCACAGACTTGAGGAAACAGGAGATCTAGGGTTCACACTTCTCTGGTATCTTTCTAACTCCTTTTCTCTCCTCTCAAATCCAATAAAATCTATTTTCTGCAGGATTCTTTGCAAAATAGCGCCGCTCTAAAATCTTTTTGCAAAAGTTTTGTGATTAGTTTTGTTTTGCATATTTTAATACGGACTTTAAGGGGCAAAGACCAAATTAAGATTATGTGGGGATTTCATCACCCTTCCTAAGCCCCACAAATCACAAACCGAGCATCTGCATCAACCCTACATTAATTTAACAAATATCTAGACCAGACTCTAAGGACTGTCGCGCTCAATAAGGACAGAGGAAGGTCGTGGGTAATCTATCGCTTATCCGCATTATTTTTGTAGTGTCTAGGCAAGTGTGTCAAAGGCTAGTGGTTTTTAATTAGGCCCACTACTGTGGTTCCTTCCCACTTACCTGGCACTTACCTGGCTACAAGGGTAGTACAAAGGCGGTAGAGGATTGCTCCTGCGGCTTGTCCTTTGGAAGTCTAGGAGCGGTCTAGAGACTGGACCTAGGTGACCTTAGTTCTAGGGTTGCTTGTGCATTTTAGAGTGATTTGTCTTGAGCCCCACTTTTTTCAAAACAAACCAATTTTAAAATCACACGCACGCTGCCACTTGCACTAAACCCGCTTAGTGCATGCTCGGCTGGACACGGGATCCTAGTGCCCGTCTTGTCCGCGTTCCTGCTATCAACGCCGAAGTCGGTACTTCTTCATCTTCTTTTCCCCCACCACACACCACGACCGTGATGGACGGCACTCCATCAGAATATAACACCATGCTGCCACCGCCCGTAGGTGCGCAGAATCCACCGCACATCTCTCTCCAAGAGAGATGCTATCCTATCTGTGGTCCTCTTCCCACTTGTCTATCTCTTCCACCACCTAACGGGGATAATTTCGAAATTAAACCCCACTACATCAATCTTCTGACCAAATTTCACGGGCTTGAGTCGGAAGACACGTACGTTTTCATCACCAAATTCGAAAACGTATGCGCAATGATGGGTACTTCACAGTTGACTGTCAATGCTATGCGCTTGCGTCTTCTCCCATTCACACTGTGCGACTTGGCAGAAAAATGGCTTTACAATACTGCCGCATACTCTATCACTAATTGGGATGAATTCGTCATAGCATTTCTTAAGAAGTTTTACCCAAACCATAAAACTGCCCATATTAGGAGCGAGATCAACCAGTTCACCCAGCTTCCCAATGAACCATTTTGGAATTGCTTTGAACGTTTCAAGGATCTGCTTGTCCAATGTCCTCATCATGGAATACAAAGATGGGATTTATGTCGGATTATATATGAGGGCATTAATCCAGCGAAAAAGCAGATGCTTGAAACAATGTGTCAATGCAATTTCATGTCTAAAGATGACGGTGAAGCATGAAAATATCTGGAAGATCTCGCAGAAAACACTTTGCAGTGGGAAAGCATAAGACCACCTACATCTAAGGGAGGTATTCACCAGCTCGATGTTTCTATCGCAGTAAAAGCCGAAATGGCAGCGATACAGAAGAAACTCGATGCTATTGAGAACAAATTCTCATCATTCTCCCTAAATCAGGCCACGCTTCCTAAGACCGTCTGTGGTTGCTGTTCAGATCCTTCACACTTAACGGAAGAATGTCCTATGAATGCATCGGTTCAAACTAATGCTGCTTTTCAGCAGCAACCTAGAAACGATCCTTATTCTTCCACGTACAATCAAGGATGGAGGAATCATCCTAACTTTTCTTGGAACCAAAACCAACAAAGCAATTATCAAAGACCTCCTCCACAGCAACCACAACCACAAAATCATCTCCCCTTTCAGTCACAAAATTTCCAAAATCCGGCCAACACTTCTACACCACAAGCGGCCGGTACTGACAACTCTTCACTCGCACAAACTTTGGATATATTCATGAAACATTCCATGCAATTGTCGGCTGAGATGAAGTCTTCTATTGATACCATACAGAAAGACTCCGCCTCCCACGGCAAGAGTATTAAATCAATAGAAAACCAACTCGCACAGTTAAACGCCGCAATGAGTGCGAGAGAGAAAGGGAAACTCCCATCTCAACCCATACCTAATCCTGGCCACTCACAAAGTTATAATGTGAGTGCTGTTACCACGTTGAGATCGGGAAAAGTGCTGAGTAACCGAGTGGGTGAGCAATGTGATGATAGTGGCACCAATGATACCCCAGCTTCTTCTTCTTCCCCTAATTCGTCTAGTCTCCCGCCTTCACTCGAGCCTATTCTCCGTTTTCCCCAAGGCTCGAACCCTTCGCCCATTTCCTCAAATCTACCTAAAACGATCCCCACTCCAATTCTGGGATCCACTCCATCCCCACATTCCTCTCCAATGTTGGACCAAACCCTTATTAATAAAGCACCTTATCCAAACAGGTTAAGGGGAAACAGACCAAGTCCACAAATGGAGAAGATTGTGGAAATTTTTAAGCAAGTTAACATAAACATTCCTCTCCTAGTTGCTATTCAACAAGTTCCTTCATATGCAAAAATCTTAAAGGACTTGTGCACTAGGAAGAGAAAAGTTCAAGTACCTAAAAAAGTTTTCCTTGCGGGTAATGTGAGCACTGCTTTTACACAACAACTACCCAAGAAACGAAAGGACCCCGGAAGTCCTACAATTTCTATTACCATTGGGGGTAAAAATATCAATCGTGCTCTACTCGATCTAGGTGCTAGTGTTAACTTGCTTCCATATTCTGTTTATGAGCAATTAGGGATCGGAGAGTTAAAACCTGCGCATTGCATTCTTCCGATGGCCGATCGATCTATCACCCAACCAAGGGGTGAGCTAGAGGATGTGTTAATCAAAGTCGGGGAATTCATATTCCCTGTGGACTTTATCGTTATAGATACACAACCTATAGCAAACCCACGTAATCAAATCCCGGTGATACTCGGTCGACCCTTTTTGGCCACTTCTAACGCAGTAATCAATTGTAGAAACGGCTCTATGACCCTATCCTTTGGAAAGAAGTCAATTGAGCTTAACATTTACAAGTTGGGAAGTGAAGCCTCCGAACCCTATGCTCATGTGTGTTCTGTCGAATTAATGGATGTCGACAGCAGCGAATTTGATCAACCTCATGATACTGACTCTTTTCATATGTTGTTGTTTGACCCAACTATGTACTCTTCCACCGAGTTGTCCGGGTCAACATCTAACGCTGATGAGGAACTTTTTATAGAGTCTGACGATCACCCTGTTTTTCCTGATGACATTATTTTTCGGGGTATCGATGAAAGCTTTGAGGAAATTTTCGCTGATGAACTCGCATTTTTAAAAGATACGGGTGTTGAGATGAATCAACTCCAAGATAAAGAAATTGAACCTCCACCCCTTCTTCTGGACAATCATGATAATGCGAGTAATCCATCATTACTATCACTGTGTCGTCTCTCCAAATTGAGACGCAATCCTTTTCCATTACACCTTTTATCACCTTCCCACTTCTTCACGTCGAAAGGTGACATGTTCTTCCACCAACCTTGGTGCTTCATCGATAAAATTTTTGAATGGTTGGTGTTGACCTTCGGTCTTTGCAAAGCTTGGCATTGACCAATAACCTTGACCCCCTCGTATGATTTTAAAAGATTAAAATTGTTTAACTCAAGTTTGGTGGGTGGTATATTTTGGGCTCTTGAAAGAAGATGATTTTTACAAAATTGTGAGCCAAAAATAAGTTTGGGGGAGGATTTTCACTTTCATATATTCTTTCCCCCATTAATAATTTCCTCCCAAGTCTACAGGTTTTTGAGCTTAACGAATGACATCAGTGAGGACACTGCTGTAAACAGGTTTGGGGGAGGTTTGTGCTTATTTACACATTAATTTGCATCATATTTTGCATAAGCACAACATTTTCAAATATTTTTAAAAAAATTCTTTTATAACAAAAGAGTAGAAAGTGAAAAATTACATCCAAAAGATAGGAATAGTTTAAGAAAACCAAGAAAATTAGAAGTTTTCTTAAACGAACTAGTAATAAGTAGTTATGAGCTGTTGTCCCAAGGGTTAGTAAGATGAAGGAAGTCACTAATCTGAGGATAAAAATAAGTCTGAAAAATAGTTTCTATTCTAAAAGCCAAACATTTGAATGTTGATACCCTACTATTTGCACTTACACACGTCTTGAAACTCGGGATAGTAGAGGATACCTTGAAATGCTCTTGTCTAAAAGCCAAAGTATGAAGGAAATGAAAAAAAAATGAAGAAAATATAAAAATGGTGAAAAGAAAAATGAACACTGGTTTTGTTATCGCCAAGGCAGCAATAAAAAAATATAGCGAGGGTGCTTCATCACCTAGTGTCTTAGACCAACTGGTTTGGGAGTCATTGCTAAGCCTTAGGTGGTGCAAGACGAGAAAAATAGTATCACCTAATCTGCAAGCACATAAGTAATCGGTCGGTTAGTACCTCAAGAAGTATTAACGGTCGCATGAAAATGTGTGAGCAAATCCATAAATATTCATCAAATTAAAAAGTACTGAGGTAGATGGACAAGAGTATGATAGCTTGAATTGAATTCTCCGAGTGTAAGGATGTCCATTACATACACGTAGGGTTATATGATCGATGTTTGGATAAAAGGTAGGAATGAAGAATAAAGATGATGTTTTATTGAGGGATGATGTGATTTCTAACATCTTTTCATGACTATTAAGATAGGGCTCATGACAACTGAAAAGCTAGTGTAGTTGGAAAATCTTTTTTTCAAAGTCTTTCTTTTATGGTTCTTATCTTTATATGTAAATTTCACCATCTCTCTTTTATTATAGGATTTTGTGGGTGTAATCCGCTGAAAACCCTCAGGAGACAACACTCCTCCTATTAGGGACACCTAGAGGTTTAACGGCTTGTTGCACGTGCTCAGTGCAATCGTGTTTGCCTACGAAAGTGTGCTTAGTTTTCTCCTTTCTTTTTCTCCTCCTCTTGAATAAGCCAGTTTGCTCGGGACGATCAAAGATAAGTTTGGGGGTATTTGTTCAGTTGATAAAACTGCACATTTGTTATTACATTATTCCTACTATTTCCATACTAAAAATGTCTTTATTATAATATATCATACATATGAGGGCTTATCTGTAAAAATAACATTTTCCATGTGTTGATATATTATAATTAGCATTTGGTAGGAAAATGTATGCAAATAATATCATTGACCAAATCGTAGTAGAACAAAGTCTACTAAATATTATTTGAGTTGTTGTGCAGAATTTTTCCAAGTTGTTGTGCAGAATTTTTCCAAGACTAAAATCAAGGAAATCAAGTTGTTAAAGAAAACTTGCCTAATTAAGAAAGCAAAACTTGGAGACCAAGTCTGGCAGCAACTACGAGAAGATTTCAAAGATCTAAAGGTCCCAGATATTGCCATATGTCACAAGGAGCAAGCCTCAGGAAATTGATCAAAAGATCAAGACCCTTGGTCGCGGATCCGCGGCCAAACCCCCCTGTTGGCCGCGGATCCGCCGCAGGTATGGGGAGTTAGAAGCTGAGGATTTTCAGGGTGAACCTTTAATACTTGCTTCCAAATTTAGAAGCTAAGTTTCTGGCTTTGGGACTATAAATAAAGACCGAAAGCCTCTTGGAAAAATCATCAAGCCGACAAGATCACGAAGTCCAAGACGGCTCACACATCCAGGCTGATCATCAACGGTTCATCTACCTCCTTAGAAGAGATCGGGAAGCAAACTAGTATTTGTAATCATTTTCTAAGGAATCAAAGTGTAATGAATATTGTTGATTAATAAAGGTAGCTTTCTTTTTCTTATTCTATTTCTTTGTAGTTTAATTATGCATTTTCTCACCATCTCTTTTTCTCCCAACATGCGTGAGTAATTCTCCGCTTGTTAGGGTTCGTAGGATTAGGGTAGGTTAATGGATGAAGAAGATCCTTAAACTCTTTTTACGTCGTATAAAATTTATAAATTTTATCAAAAGAACCATTAACATCCTAATCGGGCGCGCTACCAATTTATTGCTAGTCTCGACCGCGATTAGAGATTAGATTAATGATTGTTTTGGTAAAGGCTAGATATGAACGGAGTTCCGTGTCGAGATAGGCGTTAAGAGTGGGATTCCTTTTCCCTCCAGAAACCCTAATCTACACGCATCACTGTCGTTCTAGTTTTAAATCTATTAAAGGATAGAAAGAGTAATTTTTAATTAATCATCCATAACTACTAAATCCTAACGAACCCTACAAGCCCATATTAACTTACATCCGTAGTTAATCTAGATCTATATTTTGCATTAGTGCTTAACGTAGATCTAGAAACCATTCTACAATATTCTTTATCCCTCCTTTCTTTTTCAACACATCTAAAGTAAGAGTAAAAGGTTCAACGTTTCCCTGAGGACGACCTGTACTCACCTCGTTCTAGCTACACGCGACACCGTTCTAATTGCGGTTAACTACTACAAACACACTCTTTTTCGTACCAATCAACAACCATACACAATTAAAACCCAAAACACCTAACAGAAATTTTAAAATTAGCTTAAGGAAATGGTTAGTCCCCCATGGTTGCTAATCATGGTTTAACCCCAAATTAAAACCCTAGTTAACATGCACATGCGTGTGCAAGCCTAGGAAAATTCTAATAAAATATTTATTAAATAGGATAAAATATTTGAAAATTAATTTGGTAAACTTTTTATTAAAAACCATATATTAAAATATAATTAGCCACTAAACACATCCTAAGGTGTTACAAAAACTATAACTCTGACAGTCACTCTGTCATCCAGGTCACCTTGGAAGCCTGGAATGATAACCGTCTCTCAAAGGAGGCCGCCGTTATCAAATCCCTAGAACATCCACTTATGTTCATAAACTGCTTCCAACGTTTCACTAGGATTGGATTAATATCTCAACTTTTTACATCTAGTGCAAAAAACAACATCTGGTGTGGTAATTGACATGTCATGATTGACTCAATTGCCTAAACAAGTGATATGCCAATCATGCACATCCCTCTCCCTTTTAGTCTGTAAGACACTTTTAGAGAGGGTGACTCCATCACTTGCAGGTTCACCACCATGCTAGGAGCCGTCCATTCTAAAATACTTTTAGAATACTGTCTAAATACCCAGATTGAGACACTTCCCAAATCTAGATCTAAAACCATAGATCTAGTAACCAGAATGTCTGATATAATATCCATAACATATATGGAGAAACTACTGTGTGACAACCAAAATATAACCGATCGTAGTATAGGAATTTCACTTCCTATAAAGTGCATGCCACCCAAATACCAGACATCACACCCTACTACTATCTTAAAAGATCCATCCACTATTCTGATGAAGTCAAAGCCCATGACTGTCATATCAAAAATAGATGATCTTTCTCCGATATATCTTCTTTAGTCTATAAATTGACACAAGCTACTTGTCCACTACGCTTCCGCTGCTCCCACTGATTACGACAACCCTCTGGCAGAGTCATATACATGTGCACTTCTAAAGCTAGTTTAGAATGACTCTATACTCATCCTTCTGCCGGGTCTCATAGTCTGGAACAACAGTAGTGTCAAGTCTGGGTAAAAAAGAACCTCCATGTCACCGTCCTTGAGGCTACCGAAGTACCTCTCGGGTGCCTGAGGTAACCCACCATATCTGCGGAGTGGCTAATGGAATGTCAATCCTGATTAAATCTTTAGGTCCTATTAAATTTTCCGTAATCGTTTGTGGTTCTGGAATCACTTCCCGTTCTACCATACTCCCACTACTATTTTCTGAAAAAATCCATTTTACTAAAACTGTGGCGAGTCAAGAACAATATCACTATTGATCTTCTAGAGGGTAAAAAGTTAACCCTCGTCAAAGCCCGAGATAACCCACAAACAGCCATTACTAAAACGTGCCCTGAGTTTATCCGGATTCTGGTTTTAAGCATCAGCCGGACGACTTCCTATACCTTAACATCATTAAGATATAAATTGATTCTATATATATCTAATATAGAAACAAAGGCACTAATTTAATTGGAACCAGATTCAATCATGCAGCTGTCTCCAGTACATGTCAACTAAATGGAGAGAGGCCGATCAGCATTACTCAACTTAGGAGTGCATCCAATTATGAGTAACCTGAAAAAGAAAAAAGTTTCTCAAAACCATTACTATCAACTGAATATCTTATACAAGTATCTACATCTTCGATCACCTTGAAGAATCCCCATACTTGCGACACCTGGTTCTCTACTTTATTCTTGTACCTATAACTTCTCAAACTTGGACCTTGTATTTCTACGAAACACTTATCCAAAACTTGAGAAGTCATAAGTAAATAGAGTATAGTATGAGGACCAACCCCTTTGTTCTAATGAACACTGGACAACATACAATACTTTGTATAAGTCTCCTGAGTTGAATAACTCAAACTCTGTGCGTCGTAGGTTGAAAACTGTACCCAGGCGATTTCCTCAAATACCACCAATTACAACGAATTCCGATATAATGAGGATGATCACCTAATTCTCAATTACTTACTCCCACTCATCATCTGTAAAACCATACAGATGTGAGAATCAAAACTGGTAAATACACACCCTGGAGTAAGGGCCTAATCGGGAAAACAGTTTTCAATTAACAACGCATAGTGAAACTGAAATATTAAAATGTTTTGTAGGGGTATCCTGGTATTCATAGTAATGCCTCTTCCATTATCCAGATTCATGACTGAAACCATATATTTCCTTGTCATCTCTCCAAATCCTTTTATTTGTCTTTAGTCGTTACCTTCTGCATACCATCGTTAGGCTTAATGGTTTTCTTCCTTCCCTACCGTTCGGCACCACCCTATGGTTTGGAAGAAGACTATCCAATAAGCGTAATAGGTGTACTCTCCTAATCCTAGGAGTACTCGCAACCTTAGTGAAGGTAAAGATAAAAGACAACTGAATAAACCTTATTCTATTTCTCCTGAACCAGAATCCATCCTCGAAAAAGTTCCTTCGAGTTCGTATATAACCATACGATGGATTTATCCAATCGGATTGGATGTTCGTAGTGATACCGGGTGTTCTGGAGAAATACAAAGGCGAAGTAGGAGTGGCGTTGAAAGACTTAGTTTGGTCGTGAATAGCAGTCGCAATTTACTTTACCCTCTTTCTAATCCCTCTATATGTCTTTACTTATTACCTTCTGCACACTCTACTAAGGCTAATTGGTTTTCTTCATTCCCTACCATTTGTCACCTGCCTATGGTTTGGAAGAAGACTATCCAATAAGCATAATAGGTGTACCCCCTCCTAATCCTAGGAGTCCTCACAACCTGAGAGAAGGTAAAAGTAAAAGACAACTGAATAGTCATGTTCATTTTCTCCAGAACCATAAACCATCCTCGAAAAAGTTCCTTTGAGTTCGTATATAACCATACGATGGTTTTATCCAATAGGATTGGATGTTCGTAGTGATACGGGGTGTTCTGGAGAAAAGCAAAGGGTAAAAGAAGGAATGGCAATGATGTATGCAACTTGGACAATCCAAAAGTCAGTGTTTTAAGAAGGTTCGGTTAATTTGGTCACTGAGTCATAGTCTATGGTCGGGTCATGGTCGTAGTCAAAGAGAGAGAGAAAAGAAACACTCAGCGTGCACTCTAACCAAGATCAGAATGGATAATCATTTTATCTAATCTGGATGGCTCCCACTGTTTCCTCGAATTCTCCTCCAAACCTAAAAGGAGAATTAGTCGGAATCACCCGAGGAGTAATCCTACTCATCAGCGGGAATCGGGATCCAACTATCATCGCATGATAACTTGATGGAATCCACTCAAGTCACCACACTTCAGAAGGTATGCGCATGCCTGGCAAGTTTCCTGTATGTTTGAAACTCCCGATATGATTTTTTACCCCAAGCGGCTTATGACCTTGACAGAGGTCAACATATCATAAGTCGCAAGTCAAGTTCAACCCGTCATTGTCCTGGATTAACTTAGACCCACCCACACGTGCCTATGACAGAGGTCAAAATGACCGTGCGACTGTCCTAAATAATCGCATATCTATGCAACAAACAAGCATTACCCAGCTACCAAGCACTGTGCCTTGACAGAGGTCAACATACACAGCATGAATACTAAGCAATACCTGTAAGAAATGACGGAGGGCTACGGCTGGTTTTTGGCGAAAAACCTTTAACGTAATGAAATTGATCTCGTTGAAGGAATCCAAGTGGTTTTACAAAAGTATAGTGGCGAAAACTTTTGCTAAAGAGGTCATTCCCGGTGAAAAGATCTCGGCTCTTTCCCTGTCGAATGAGGCGCAGGATATTCCAAAATGAATACCACGATGCAAAGCAAAAAGTAAACGACTATAGTGAAGTTATTATGTTGACGAAAACTTTTACTCAAGGGGTCACTCCAGATGAAGGGATCTCGGCCCTTGCCTCGTCGAATGAGATGCAGGATATTCCAAACTGAATACCACGATGCAAAGCAAAAGCGTACGTCTGTAATGTCAGTTTTTTAAAATCTTAGTTCCAACAACATCATATATATAGGTTTGTTTTCCTTGCATTGATAAGAATCAACACAGTCCCATCAATTAATCACACCAGAAAAGAACGAAAAAAACATGTACGTATATGCCATCCGCATTCGCCACTGGGTCTCGTCATCACCCGTCAGGTTACTTAACTAATGACAGAGCGGGGACTGGGCTAGCGCGGGTGCAAAACATATACAACATCTACTAGTATATATAAATATATATAACAATCGTCCCAGGCATGATAAATGCATCATCACAGAAAAGTAATAAGCGTCACAGAACAATACAGATAATCTGGGAGCCCCGGGTTTCCTTTGAGCCACAACTGAAAATGTCACGACCCGAAAATTTCGACTCGTGACCGGCACTTAACCACGCTACGTCTACAGGCGTAACGCGACTAAGTAAGCCGAACCCAGAAATCAAAACCATTTAAAAATACTGAGTGTTGAAAACATTTAGTTAAAACATTTAGAAAACCTTAAATAATTCAATAAGTTCTTTTAAAGTTACTTAATCATTTAAATAATTTTGGCAGCATTTCCTTTGTAAAAGTAGCCCCGAGACCGGGTATAAAAGAGGATATGAGAAAAAAAATGAGATATAATGAAACAAAACATTCCCAAACGGGAGCAATCATGCCCAACGGCGGAAACCATCATCACAAGAGTAATATATGACGCCGTAGCGAAGAATGAGCAATAAGTTGACATCATAGAATATAAACCACATATAAAAACGGTAGGCTCCCACGAGCTCGACACCAGAATACAATATATACATCATCGTCCTCACACAGTATCTAAGTCCAGTACATAAATGGTAGATGGAGAGTACTAGATACAAAAAGGGATACAATAAAAGTAATCAGATACCACAACCCACCTAAATGCAAAACAGCGCTCGCCGCAACTGTAGTGGTATCTGTAGCCAAAAGATGCAAAAGACAGCCTGCCGCGACTATGCTGAGGGCAACCTGCAAATACTGTGGCACAACGGGGGTGAGTTGCCAACTCGTGAATAGAGATAACATATAAAGGTAATCGCGAGCATGCACGTATTGCGCTACTCAAACAAATGCCAGCAGATGATATCAATGCGTGATAAGCAGTATGTGCAATAATCATGCAGATGCTCTGTCAGGTAAAATAACTACAGGATGAGATATATGGTAATCAATGCTGAGCATGGGATAAACAACATCTACACGGAATATCAACGTGGAAAACAATCGGTGCCCACAACTGCACCCAAATCCCAAATAACTCTGGCGCCGGCACACCCATCGGCCCTCAAATCCTGTAAATCTCTGAGAAATCACGAGTGCCAAACATCGGCACCCAAAATATCATAAAATACTCGTGTCCAGCATCGACACGCAAATCCTCATATATCGGGCTCCGTCAGTCCGGATCAGCCCACGGGTTCCGTCTGCGGTATCGGCCCTCGGCCCCGGCAGTACGGATCATCCCGCATCCATCTCTCGACTCTGGTCAGTATCCTCCGGATAACCGCAAGGTCCAACCAATCACCGGTAGGTACTCGCCACCCTGCCAGACTCATCGTCTACTCCACGAAAAACATTTCTCGCCCCCGGGAACCATACCAGGTCCACCACAAACCCGCAAACGGATCATCCATCTCCTCGAATCGGGTTTCAAGCACACATCTCAGCACCGAGAAAACGCGTGGTGGACGCACCAAAATATCATATCACGAGGAACCGGGTTTTCAAATAGTGCATCTTTTCTTAAAAATCCCACGGTCCTCAAAACCAGAAATCACATGAAAATCCAACAGCAAGAAGTAAATCCAATGCGATGTGCTATGTACATCAATCCATGATATAGGTATAAGGGAAAACCGCTTTTAAAATTAGTTTCCGTTTTTAAAGATATCATGCGGCTCCCAATTTCCATGAAAGTCATATCGAATCATATATAAAATGAACTACAGCAATATAATCCTGGCAGTTCTACAGTGAGTGTGTCATGGCAATTACTAACGGTGTGTGTGTAGCATGCAGATTAGTGCTCGTGCAACATGAACCGTTAGTAATAGTGCTGTGTTCTATCAATTCTAAGCATACATACCGCAGGGAATGCAATATGCAATGACAGTCCATGAGGTAAATGCAACATATAATAATAAGGTCCTATCATCCCTGAAGCATAACGCCATGCGGGCGATATCCCCGTAGATGTTAAATCTACTCACCGAAGTCTCGCGCTAAGTGTACCCGACGACTTGCTTCCCCTTCTTCGCAGCGTCCGTCTCACTCGCCTGCGAACCTAGAATCACATAACATATATTACACATAAGCTCAACTTCACAAAAACGTGATATTACGGTCAAACTAGAAACCCGTGTCGCTAACCAATCGCGTGTGTGCGCGATACGCTAAAACGTGTGATCACGCGCCTGAAACTATCCTGACGCGTCGCGATACGCAGAAACCCCAAACCCGCACACGTATCACGCGTGTCGCGAAGGTTTAGAAATACGGAAAAACAGGTATTTAGTCCCAGATTTTTCTGCAGTAAGAACCAAACAAAATTGCACATGCCATGAGTCTAAGTGTTGCAACAGACACCTATAGGACCAAACCTCAACCCAAACCCTACCCATCTGGCCGCAAATTGCGGCCAGATAGAATTTTTCGGCGGCCACTGTACGGAGTTTGGGGGTCGGGTTCTACCTGGGGTATTAGCACCTAACAACTATACTGCAGTCTTCTCAAATTTATTCTGAACTCACCGGGTCGATTGCAGTTTTCAGAAACTCAAATTTTTCTTAAAAACGATGAATTTGCATCAAATAGGGATCTGGTGGTATTTTAGTGCAATTGGGGTTTAAGATGGGTTAATATGGCCCTAACAACACTCTAGCAACTTACTAACACCAAAACATGCATCACTAGGCCAAGGTTCTCACTAAACACCTCATATCGCACTAAATCGCATCAATAACCACTAACCGAAGCAAAACTACACTAAACAAGTAAACTAGGGAGTAAGTTTAGGAAATATACCCCACACTCGACCCTAGGGAGCTGGAGGAAGAAGAAGAAGTGAAGGGAAGGAGCTGGAGCTGGAGTTGTGGCTGTTGCTGCTGCTAGCTGCTGCTACTGGTGCTGTTGCTGTTGCTGTTGCTGAGATGCTTGCTGCTGTTGCTGTGAAGTCTGCTGCTGCTGCTGTGGATGCAAGGAGCTGCTGCTGTGGATGCTTGCTGCTGCAGCTGAAGAGGTAAGGGTGTGTGTGTGTGTGTGTGTGAGAGTGGGGTTAAGAGAAGGAACAAAACAAATGAGAGGAAATCATAACCCAATGTCAACCCCCCCTCTCTCTCTCTCTTCATTAATTGCAAGCATGGCTTTTGCCATGATGCCTTCTCTCTTTCTCACCCTCACCAAGTCAACACCCAAAGGAATTCAAATTAAATCAACAATTAAATAACTAATTAAACTTAATTAAAACCCAAAAGACTTAATCCCCACGATTAACCCACCATGGTTACTAATCATGGTATTATCCTATTTAAAAACCCTAGTTTACATGCACATGTGTGTTCAAGCCTAGGAAAATTTTAGAAAAATATCTATTAAATTAGGAAAAATATTTAAAACCCAATTTGGTAAACTTTTTATTAAAAACCCATTATTTAAATATAATTAGTCACTAAACACATCCTAAGGTGTTACAATCTCTCCCCCTTAAAGAAATTCGTCCCCGAATTTTAAAATCTAACTACACGTACCTTTGAAAAGATGGGAATACTTCTTCTTCATTTCGCTTTCGGTCTCCCAAGTGACCTCCTCACGGCCCAGACCACGCTAAAGTACCTTGACTGATGGGATGTCCTTCGATCTCAATTTCTTCACTTGTTGATCCAAGATCGTCACCGGCTGTTCTGCATAGGAAAGGTCGCACTCAAGATGGATCGTCGGGTGCTGAATCGCATGCGAAGGATCATGAAGATATCTGCAGAGCATCGAAACGTGAAATACGGGGTGCACATCTGGAAAACTGGGTGGAAGGGCTAACCGGTATGCAACTGCACCAACACGCTCGAGGATCTCGAACGGGCCCACATATCTGGGACTGAGTTTCCCCTTCTTCCCAAACCTCATCACACCTTTCATTAGGGAGACCCTCAAGAAAACATGATCACCAACAGAAAACTCAAGTCTGCGTCGCCGACGGTCCGCATACGATCTCTGCCTACTCTGGGCTGCTCTCATCCTATCGCGAATCAACTGGATCTTCGCGGTCGTTTCCTCAACAATCTGTGGCCTTAAGATACTGCTCTCACTGAGCTCTGTCCAACAGGCGGGCGATCTGCATCTCCTCCCATAAAGAGCCTCGAATGGTGCCATCTGAATGGTCTCCTGGTAGCTGTTATTGTAGGAGAACTCTACTAAGGGTAAGTGATGATCCCAGCTACCTCCGAAATCTAATACACACGCTCTGAGCATGTCTTCGAGAGTCTGAATAGTCCGCTCTAACTGTCCGTCGGTCTGCGGATGAAATGCTGTGCTGAAACTCAAGCGAGTGCCCAAAGCCTCCTGAAGCCTCTGCCATAATCGGCTGGTAAACTGGGTGCCTCTGTCGGACACAATACATGTCGGAACTCCGTGCAGTCGTACAATCTCGTCGATGTAAATCTGGGCGTACTGAGCAAATCCGAAAGTCGTCTTCACTGGCAGAAAGTGAGCCGCTTTCGTCAAACGATCTACGATCACCCAAATGGAATCATACCCTCGCCTAGTCCTGGGTAGACCCATAACAAAATCCATCGAAATCTGCTCCCATTTCCACTCCGGAATGGGTAACGGCTGTAGCTCTCCCGCGGGACTCTGCTGCTCAGCCTTGACCTGCTGACAAGTCAGGCATCTCGACACAAAATCTACGATGTCTCATTTCATTCCGTCCCACCAGTAAACACCTCTCATGTCATGGTACATCTTGGTGGAACCGGGATGAACACTATATACCGATCGATGTGCCTCCTCAAGGATCTCGCGCCGCAGTCCCTCAGCATCTGGTACGCACAGTCTAACCCCAAATCGTAGTACCCCCTGATCATCGATCACGAACTCTAAAAATCTACCCTGTCCAATCTGCGTCCTGATCTCTGAACATCGGTCATCACTGCGCTGTGCCTCATGTATGCGGTCAAGTAGCTGTGGGTGTGCACGAACATGCACGATCTGTCCTCCAATCGGCGTGAACTCGAACTGTACTCGGCTGTCGCATAATATTTGCCAATCTGCCGACGACTGCCCCCGTACTGCGCTCAAATAAGATAGACTACCCCCGGGCCTCCTGCTCAACGCATCCGCCACTACATTCGCCTTGCCCGGGTGGTACAAGATCTCGCAGTCGTAATCCTTCACTAACTCCATCCATCGGCGCTGTCTAAGGTTCAGGTCTCGCTGCTGAAATATATACTTTAAACTCTTGTGAACAGTGAATATCTGGCACGACTCGCCGTATAGGTAATGTCGCCAGATCTTAAGTGCAAAGACCACTGCAGCCATCTCCAAATCATGAGTGGGGTAGTTCTGTTCATGTTTCATCAATTGTCGCGAAGCATACGCGATCACCCTGTTATGCTGCATCAACACGCACCCTAGCCCCACTCGAGAGGCATCACAATAGACCACAAACCCGCCTGAGCCTGAAGGTAATGATAATACCGGTGCCGTCGTCAGTCGAGTCCGTAGCTGCTGAAAACTGTGCTCGCACTCCTCCGTCCAATCGAAAGGGACTCCCTTCCGGATCAACCCGGTCAAAGGGGTAGCAATACTGGAGAAGTCCTGCACAAATCGCCTGTAGTAACCGGCCAACCCCAAAAAGCTGCGAATCTCCGTAACCGATGTGGGTCTGGGCCAACGCTGCACGGCCTCGATCTTCCTCGGGTCCACACATATACCGTCTCGTGAAATCACATGCCCCAAGAAGTCTACGCTGTCCAGCCAGAAAGCACACTTGGAGAATTTCGCATAAAGCCGGTGCTCCCTCAAAGTCTGCAGTGTAATCCGCAGGTGCTGCTCGTGCTCCTCACTACTCCGGGAATACACCAAGATATCGTCAATGAAGACTATGATGAACAGATCCAAATATGGCCAGAAAATACGGTTCATCAAGTCCATGAATGCTGCTGGCGCATTGGTGAGTCCGAACGACATCACCAAAAACTCATAATGGCCGTAGCGCGTACGGAAAGCTGTCCTGGGAATGTCCTCCTGTCGAACCCGCAGCTGATGATAGCCCGATCGTAAATCGATCCTCGAAAAGTACCTTGCCCCCTGAAGCTGGCCGAACAAATCGTCGATGCGCGGCAAAGGATACCTGTTCCGCACTGTCACCCTGTTCAGCTGGCGGTAGTCGATACACAGACGCAAACTGTCGTCCTTCTTCTTGACGAACAGAACTGGAGCACCCTAAGGAGAAACACTGGGTCGAATAAGTCCCTTATCCAGCAAATCTTGCAATTGACCCTTCAATTCTCTAAGTTCCACCGGGGCCATCCGATAAGGCGGTATGGAAATAGGTCCCGTGCCAGGAACCAAATCAATACAGAAAGAAATGTCGCGCTCGGGCGGTAGCCCAGGAAGCTCGTCAGGGAACACATCAGGGAACTCGCTAACAACCGGAACCTGATCCAATGGAACCTGTGTAGCACTAGCATCGCAAACATAGGCGAGAAATCCCTGACATCCCTTCCTCAAAAGCTGTCCAGCGCGAAAAGAAGAAATCACACTGTAAGGGGCGGCACCACGGTCCCCCAACACAACAAAAACCGACTCGCCGGGAAAATAAAATCTAACTGTCTTCTCACAGCAGTCCACAGAAGCATAGCACGTGGCTAACCAATCCATGCCCAAAAGAACGTCGAAGTCCAACATCTCGAGAAGGATCAAGTCGACAGGCAACTCCCTCTCGCCAATACAGACGGTACAGGATCGGAACACGTGCCTAGCGACAAACGACTCTCCCACAGGAGTGGTCACTACAAGCGGCTGATCAAGCAAACCGGACTCTCTATCCAAACTCGGCATAAAGTGTGTGGATACGTACGAGTGCGTGGATCCGGGATCGAACAATACATGTGCATCAACTGAACATACTGGAAAGATACCTGAAACCACTACATTAGACGCCTGCGCGTCCTGATGCGTCAAAGCAAAAACCCACGCCTGTCCACCACCTGCGACTGACTGCCCTCTGCCTCGGTCATCCCGTCCTCTCTGAGCAACTCCTCCACGCCCACGACCTCTCTGTGTATGAGTCTGGCGCGGAGCAACGGTAGGTACAACAGGCAACGCCCTCTGGGGTGGTGAAGGTGGTAAGGTAACATGCGGTGCTGCCGCCTCCCTCCGGTGTATCTCAGGACAATCTCTAACGAGGTGAAGTAGACTGCCGCATCTAAAGCAACCCCACGGTGACTGCTGACTCTCCTGGGGATACGAACTAAATATCTGGCCTCGTCCCGAATCTCTGCTACTCCTCGTACCAGAACGATACTTGTCGCGGCGTCTGAATGACTGCCTCCTTGCGGATATACTAGTACGAACTCTCTTCGGCTCTGGAACTACTAAAGTCTCAGCAAGGCGCTCCTCGACTAATAAGGCTGCGTCTACAGCTGCTGCATAGGTCTCGTAGTGCTGCGCGCTGATCGCAAGGAACAGTGGTGTAAGCAAGCCTCGAACAAATCTCTTGACTCGCAACTCCTCGGTAGCCACTAAATACGGGGCATAAGCTGCTAGCTCTGTAAATAGCACGTCATACTCTGCCACTGTCATCCCTGGCGTCTGGCGTAAGGACTCAAATCTGCGTGCTCGGGCATCCCTAACACTCTGGGGAAAGAAACGGGCTAGAAATACTGTCACGAACTCCGTCCAGGTCATAGGAGGAAGACTTGCTGCTCTGCCCTTCTCAACTGAATCACACCACTTCTGTGCAAGACCTTCCAGGCGAAAGCTCGCGAACTCAACCCATCTCGCATCTGCACATCTGAGGGAACGGCATATCCGGGCCATCCTGTCGATGAAAGACTGTGGGTCCTCGGCTGTATCGGTGCCTGTGAAGACCGGAGGCTTCAGCCTCATGAACTCTGACAGCGATACTGTAATCACCTCCATGGCTGCAGGGGCAACTGGCTGTGCGGTAGGTACCATCACGGTCTCTGGAACCGGTGGAGCTACCTCTGGTCGCTGTGCTCGAAGCGTCTCAACTAGTGATCCTATCATCTGGCGCATCTCCTGCATACTGGATCCCATCGTCTGGCGTATCTCCTGCACACCAGCCCCTAGCATGGCGATCTGATCTGTCACAGGAGGAACAGTCTGCTCGGGTACAACGGGTGCACTGTCTGGATCAGTCCTCGTCTCGGACGAGTCAACTCGAATCTCGGCCCTCGCGGCCGCTCTCTGCGCCCTCGTAGTCTTTGGCGGCATAATGGCTGAAAGGAAATTAGGATCCGATAAGAATACGGAAATCGAATCACAAGAATATATATATACTCAAGAAGGAATTTAAATCAATAAGTCCTAAGGTCGCGTAGGCGGAGTACCGTGTCGTGAGTATGCCGCGGAACATACACACGCTACGCTACCCTGCCGCAGCTACCTACTCCATCATACCAGGGTCATCCTACACTCCGAAGGTAAAACCTACGCTCTGATACCAACTTTGTCACGACCCAAAAATTTTGACTCGTGACCGGCACTTAACCACGCTACGTCTACAGGCGTAACGCGACTAAGTAAGCCGAACCCAGAAATCAAAACCATTTAAAAATAGTGAGTGTTGAAAACATTTAGTTAAAACATTTAGAAAACCTTAAATAATTCAATAAGTTCTTTTAAAGTTACTCAATCATTTAAATAATTTTGGCAGCATTTCCTTTGTAAAAGTAGCCCCGAGACCGGGTATAAAAGAGGATATGAGAAAAAATGAGATATAATGAAACAAAACATTCCCAAACGGGAGCAATCACGCCCAACGGCGGAAACCATCATCACAAGAGTAATATACGACGCCGTAGCGAAGAATGAGCAATAAGTAGACATCACAGAATATAAACCACATATAAAAACAGTCGGCTCCCACGAGCTCGACACCAGAATACAATATATACATCATCTTCCTCACACAGTATCTAAGTCCAGTACATAAATGGTAGATGGAGAGTACTAGATACAAAAAGGGATACAATAAAAGTAATCAGATACCACAACCCACCTAAATGCAAAACAGCTCTCGCTGCAACTGTAGTGGTATCTGTAGCCAAAAGATGCAAAAGACAGCCTGCCGCGACTATGCTGAGGGCAACCTGCAAATAATGTGGCACAACGGGGGTGAGTTGCCAACTCGTGAATAGAGATAACATATAAAGGTAATCGCGAGCATGCACGTCTTGAGCTACTCAAACAAATGCCAGCAGATGATATCAATGCGTGATAAGCAGTATGTGCAATAATCATGCAGATGCTCTGTCAGGTAAAATAACTACAGGATGAGATATATGGTAATCAATGCTGAGCATGGGATAAACAACATCTACACGGAATATCAACATGGAAAACAATCGGTGCCCACAACTGCACCCAAATCCCAAATAACTCAGGCGCCAGCACACCCATCGGCCCTCAAATCCTGTAAATCTCTGAGAAATCATGAGTGCCCAACATCGGCATCCAAAATATCATAAAATACTCGTGTACAGCATCGACACGCAAATCCTCATATATCGGGCTCCGTCAGTTCGGATCAGCCCACGGGCTCCGTCTGCGGTATCGGCCCTCGGCCCCGGCAGTACGGATCATCTCGCATCCATCTCTCGACTCTGGTCAGTATCCTCCGGATAACCGCCAGGTCCAACCAATCACCGGTAGGTACTCGCCACCCTGCCAGGCTCATCGTCTACTCCACGAAAAACATTTCTCGCCCCCGGGAACCATACCGGGTCCACCACGAACCCGCAAACGGATCATCCATCTCCTCGAATCGGGTTTCAAGCACACGTCTCAGCACTGAGAAAACGCGTGGTGGACGCACCAAAATATCATATCACGAGGAACCGGGTTTTCAAATAGTGCATCTTTTCTTAAAAATCCCACGGTCCTCAAAACCAGAAATCACATGAAAATCCAACACCAAGAAGTAAATCCAATGCGATGTGCTATGTACATCAATCCATGATATAGGTATAAGGGAAAACCGCTTTTAAAATTAGTTTCCGTTTTTAAAGATATCATGCGGCTCCCAATTTCCATGAAAGTCATATCGAATCATATATGAAATGAACTACAGCAATATAATCATGGCAGTTCTACAGTGAGTGTGTCATGGCAATTACTAACGGTGTGTGTGTAGCATGCAGATTAGTGCTCGTGCAACATGAACCGTTAGTAATAGTGCGGTGTTCTATCAATTCTAAGCATACATACCGCAGGGAATGCAATATGCATTGACAGTCCATGAGGTAAATGCAACATATAATAATAAGGTCCTATCAGCCCTGACGCATAACGCCATGCGGGCGATATCCCCGTAGATGTTAAATCTACTCACCGAAGTCTCACGCTAAGTGTAGCCGACGACTTGCTTTCCCTTCTTCATAGCGTCCGTCTCACTCGCCTGCGAACCTAGAATCACATAACATATATTACACATAAGCTCAACTTCACAAAAACGTGATATTACGGTCAAACTAGAAACCCGTGTCGCAAACCAATCGCGCGTGTGCGCGATAAGCTAAAACGTGTGATCACGTGCCTGAAACTATCCTGACGCGTCGCGATACGCAGAAACCCCAAACCCACACACGTATCACGCGTGTCGCGAAGGTTTAGAAATACGGAAAAACAGGTATTTAGTCCCAGATTTTTCTGCAGTAAGAACCAAACAAAATTGCACATGCCATGAGTCTAAGGGTTGCAACAGACACCTATAGGACCAAACCTCAACCCAAACCCTACCCATCTGGCCGCAAATTGCGGCCAGATAGAATTTTTCGGCGGCCACTGTACGGAGTTTGGGGGTCGGGTTCTACCTGGGGTATCAGCACCTAACAACTATACTGCAGTCTTCTCAAATTTATTCTGAACTCACCGGGTCGATAGCAGTTTTCAGAAGCTCAAATTTTGCTTAAAAACGATGAATTTGCATCAAAAAGGGATCTGGTGGTATTTTAGTGCAATTGGGGTTTAAGCTGGGTTAATATGGCCCTAACAACACTCTAGCAACTTACTAACACCAAAACATACATCATTAGTCCAAGGTTCTCACTAAACACCTCATATCGCACTAAATCGCATCAATAACCACTAACCGAAGAAAAACTACACTAAACAAGTAAATTAGGGAGTAAGTTTAGGAAATATACCCCACACTCGACCCTAGGGAGCTGGAGGAAGAAGAAGAAGTGAAGGGAAGGAGCTGCAGCTGGAGTTGTGGCTGTTGCTGCTGCTACTGGTGCTGTTGCTGTTGCTGAGATGCTTGCTGCTGCTGCTGTGAAGTCTGCTGCTGCTGCTGTGGATGCAAGGAGCTGCTGCTGTGGATGCTTGCTGCTGCAGCTGAAGAGGTAAGGGTGTGTGTGTGTGTGAGAGAGAGTGGGGTTAAGAGAAGAAACAAAACAAATGAGAGGAAATCATAACCCAATGTCAACCCCTCCTCTCTCTCTCTCTCTTCATTAATTGCAAGCATGGCTTTTGCCATGATGCCTTCTCTCTCTCTCACCCTCACCAAGTCAACACCCAAAGGAATTCAAATTAAAGCAACCATTAAATAACTAATTAAACTTAATTAAAACCCAAAAGACTTAATCCCCACGATTAACCCACCATGGTTACTAATCATGGTATTATCCTATTTAAAAACCCTAGTTTACATGCACATGTGTGTGCAAGCCTAGGAAAATTTTAGAAAAATATCTATTAAATTAGGAAAAATATTTAAAACCCTATATGGTAAACTTTTTATTAAAAACCCATTATTTAAATATAATTAGTCACTAAACACATCCTAAGGTGTTACAGAAAACCCGACGTTCCCCTGGTCGTGTGGATAGCATGTGCAATGAACTCCTAGACCCCTATGAGTGCGGCAAGTTACCCGCGAAAACCTGAAGCGAGGAAGCCCCCTTCAATAAAGTGAATGGACCACCCAGCACTTCACGGAATCCGGTAACTTGAGCACCCCTCCTTAGGTTAACCTATACCCCCTACGAGTGTGGCGAATAGCCCGCCAATTCTAGAGTGAAGCCCCTTCCGTCTCAACTCCATGAGATGCGGGCCCACTGCCCTCTAGAACCCGGCTATCCGTGCACCCCACCGTGGGGTAATCCTAGTACAGAAAAGAAAATATATACAACGGGTACATCGACCTCAATCCAGTCGTGCCCCAAAAGAATAATATACAAACAGGCAGTGATGGCAGTCCACATGTCGGACGCTCGCCCCACAATATCAAATGTACAAATGAAACAAAACTGTACTACCACTGCACCCAGGCTATCCACCACGACAATCCGCAACATCACAGCACAACACAGAACATCAACGTGAATGTCACGTTTGCAAACTCGTCTAAAAGAACATATAGCAATCAGACAGGTTTACCGATCGAGTGACATTCACGGTCGCAGATGCTAAACTAAGTACTGATAATATCACAGTTAAAATTTCGATCGATTAAAATTTCTGTCTAGCCCCAAATGCAAACCAGTACTCAAGAGAATCTGGGCTAAAACAAAACATCATAAAAATCATTTTTCCTTGTTAGAGAGTGCCAGAAAAAACTTAGAGGAAATTGACCACAAAAGCGCGGCGGAACCGCCGCCAAATGGCATGTTTTGCGGCGGTTCTGCGGCTAAAAAATTGAATCATGTTCCCAAATTTCTTATGGTGCTCTACAATTGCCTGCATGGATTTTTAAACTATACAGAAAGATTTTTCGACCAAGTTTTAAAATCCACAGAAAATAGGCAAATTGGAAAATTGATTTGGAAATTTTGATCGATCGAGATTTTAAGCTTGTGCAAACTAGCTAGTAGGGTTTAATGGGTGGCTCTGATACCATGTTGGGTTATGGGAGCGCCCCAGCCATCGAACCGTGGCCAAATGAGGAAACTTTTTTTTCTAAAACCCCGCGCTACCATTACCCGATTTCCAAGCTCGAAACCATTAACCCTAAAACTAGCAAGCTAACAAAAGGAGATAGAATGGTTATACCTAATGGATCATGTCCTTCGGATCTTCAACCTTTTCCAAGCTCCTAGTGATGCGGATCGACTTTGGTCGCCGGTCTTACTTCATCTCCGATGATCCACCAGAGGGAAACGACACAATCTCCAGGTTCGCCAAGCGGACCAACCGACTCTCCAAGATCGCTAGTAGTAGAGAGTAGGGGTGTAGGATAGTCTCACCATAATTTTCTCTCAAAAATATTATGCTCATGTGAGCAAAAAAAGAAGATGAAGAAGAGAGTGACCAAAACTAATGGCATGAGCAAAGTGGCTATGTATTTTGTGTGAGCATGAGAGTGAGAGAGAATGAAGAGCACCATCTCAAAAATCACCAAATGAGAAAATCAAATCCACTTCCAAGAAGTGGCCGTCCCCCTTCTCATGCCCACTCAAAAAATATCATTTCCATTTTACAATAAATAAATGCACCATACCAATCACTACATGAAAAAGCCATGATTTGACCCAAATGACCATGCCATGCCATGTCACCTTTTCTACCTCATTATAAACAAAATGATTTTTTAAAAGAATATAAATAATGAGGTGGCATCTTCTATAAGCCATTCCGTATAAATACGGAATGCTTCCCGGTATATGTATCGAAACACACATATGCGTATTCGTACGAAAATACGAATAGCCAAAGAGAGAAAATAAATAGTGAGCAATAATACTAGTATACATATATATAAATACATATATAAATTATTAAATAAAAACTTGATTTAACAATCTGGCTTAATCCTAAGCCGCTAGTATTATCAATTGTCCGATTAAAGTCTGCGCAGCCTGTGCACATATTCAATCAGACACCTGTATGCACCAACATCCAACAACTACACCATATCGCCTGAACCGTGAAAACCCTCTGTGTGGGACTCTAAAGACTCGTCAATACGCTGGCAGTGGGTTTAACCACAAGAACGTCAGCGGCACTAGCTGTACGTAACGGCTACCCAGGTATTGAGCGAAAGGAAGGCCGACGAGCAAACTCATCCGAACCCCTACTGAGCCCGTCAGTGACAATATCCGTACAGTCCGGACTGTTCATCTAAGAGTATCGCATCTCGAGTCTAGGGGGTGGATAAAGTCAGACCACTAACAACGCGATAATTCGTGTCGGTATGAAACCCATCACTACCTGAGAAACTATCGATCCTGGATCGGTAATTCTCAAATACCCCGGCCGAGGATTTCTAGTGATGGCCACCCGTGCACTGCGCGGTATCAAGCCCCAATACCGGGAGAGACGAATCCCCGACGATTCGCTCTCTACCTCCATGTGGCTCAGGACTGTACCCAACTAAAACCTGTTTGCACGATTCCTTTGAACCGTGGTAGGGTAGTAATCAAAGCACAGTGGGAACTCATACGAGACAAATGACGATCTCAGGTCGACAGACTAACCTGTACACATGTCACCAGGGAACTGCTATCTGACTATAGGTATAATACAAACTAGCATGTTCCCGGCGAGTCCGTCCAGTGTACTCATAACCCAATGAGCACCTGTATACTATCTTAGGTGAACAATTAACACCAATGGCTTGTGAGACCGGCCACCGTCCCTCGTCAGGGTCTAGATAAGTATACATCAGTCTACACTGGAGTATCGATGCCCAGTCTCGATACTCCCACGACTAGGGACATTTAAGGATGTGCTTATAGACCCCAGCTCCCACGTATGTGATCGCCATCACAATGCTGGCAGTCAAGCAAGAATCCTATGGGCTTTATCAATATATGATGATAAAGACAAACCAGATAACATACTATGATCTCGAGTAAGACTGTTTCATCGGTATAGGTCCTCGCTCAATCATCATGATCACATACCTGCGACTATGGTAATTGCCTTGAGGGCACTATAGCCAACAACATGCTTTCTTTTGAAATCACCACGGTTCTCAAATCCAGAAATCTTATGAAAACAGCATATCTCAATGCGTAAAAGCGTAAAGCATGATGTATGCGACATATAATAGAAACGTATGCATATCCGTATATCATGTAACATGGAACAGTAATATGCACACATCGAGGGAAAACGACTCTTTTAAATGAATCCAGTTTTAAAATATATCTTGTGGTTCCCAAATCTCCAAAATCAAGCCAGAATCATCTATGTATGCGCAAATACGTATGTATGCAAGTATGGGTGTACAATATGTGTGTACGCAAGTATGAGTGTATAATATGTATGTACGCCAGTATGAGTGTACAATATGTTTGTGCGCCAATATGGATGTACAAGTAGGTATATACGTAAGTATGAGTGTACAATGTGCCTGTGCGCCAATATGGATGTACAAGTAGGTATATACGCAAGTATGAGTGTACAATATGCATGTGCGTCAATATGGATGTAAAAGTAGGTATATACGCAAGTATGAGTGTACAATATGCCTGTGCGCCAATATGGATGTACAAATAGGTATATACGCAAGTATGAGTGTGCAATGTGCCTGTGCGCCAATATGAATGTACAAGTAGGTATATACACAAGTATGAGTGTACAATATGCATGTGTGCCAATATGTCATACAAGGAGTCATATCCTGATGCAACAATCCTACTGTGTAGTTATATGGCATTATCGATGATGAAGTGTGTGAGCCGGCAAGCAGGTGTACGTGGAACATACACATCATCGATAATGGTGCTGGTGTCCTGACAGCATGGGTTTAATATAACAA
Organism: Agapanthus africanus; assembly: GCA_030015575.1. Lineage (NCBI taxonomy): Eukaryota > Viridiplantae > Streptophyta > Magnoliopsida > Asparagales > Amaryllidaceae > Agapanthus > Agapanthus africanus. The sequence goes on along the minus strand of JASDDO010000008.1, from coordinate 202,601,340 downwards.
TAAACACATTTAAACATGCAATGCGATGCGAATAGGAAAATATGCGGAAATTGAATAATAAATGCAACAGTGAAGAATCTACATCAATATATATATGTCATACAGTTTTTCCATTTGAAATAACACGAATCGTGGTGTTTAGAAAAATAAGGGCTACGGTGTTTTTAAGAAAATATGCGTCTTTTGAAAATATCCGTAGAATCCCTTGGCCTGATTTTAAGATACTCACGTTTCGTTAGTTTTGAAATAGGTATGAATTGAGTCTAGTCTAACATATATAAGTACTACAGGACTAAACGAACAGTCTAACCGAAAGGGTAAGGGAAACCACCTGAATCTGAGTCGATATATATATAAATATAATAGTCGGTGATCCCGCCTCAATTGTATCACATACGATACAATATACACTATGACATTCTCGAGTCAAGAGTGTGGATCTATCATCAATATATAGCTCATACGTAAGTCCGTCGTACGGCATCCCAAATCTGGGTACGGGTCAAATATCACATTCATCTCATTATTCATCTGGTATCCATTATCATCATATCTCATGACTGGGGGTACTGATCTAAGTCTAGTACAAATTGATACCATCTGCATATATATGTGTGTATGAAAACACTCGCCTAAAGGCCCGCTAAAATCTCATGTCGTATCTCCTAATACGAATCAAACATATCACCGATCTCATGGCATCATGCCCAATCTCAATGACTCATCTCCAAATACCATATACAATCCTCCTCATCCATATGTAGGTATACGTATATATATGTATGCCTAGTCCTATACCGATCTGTGTGTTTATATATATATATATATATATATGTATGTATGTATGTATGTATGTATGTATGTATGTATACGTATCCCCATGTACGCCCAAGTAATAACAATAATGCATGCAAGGGTGTGTGTGCGTGTGTGCAAACCTATTCTATGGTTCGCGACTAGGAAATCAACCACGACACTATCATCCAAATTCACAACACATCTGTAAATATATAACATATCATCAACTACACTACGAACTGCGGGGGTGCTATACGCCATCCACCCGACTTTCCCCATAGATGTGTATCTACTCACCTTGCTCTTTGCTTGCCGTTGTCGACGTCACCACGCGCTTGCTTGTCGTCTTGAAGTCCTCGTGGGGGTACCTACACATCAAAACGCATCGTGCCGTATTAAAACCCAATTCAAACCAAAACGACACGCTAAAAGCCTATAGGTTAGAACCCGGGTGTTAGCAAATTTCAATATACATCACAATATCCATAAAAACTGCCGATGTTGGGGTTTCTAAGTTTGGTTATAGGTTCTATTCTCTGGTTTCAGTCCATTTAAGAATCCCTACAGAGGTTTTAAGGTCACTACAACACTCAATTATGCTTTTGGAATCAATTCAAACCCTAATCCTTTTCTTGGAATTTCCAAACCCCACTAAATATCGCCTAATCATTTCTAAAAATGCATGGAAGCTAAAGTAAACCAAATTCTACACTAATGGTTCAGAATTTACCTCATTTGGCACTCATGAATCCCCTAGGGCACCAAAATGCAAACTTTCTTGGTCCAAAGTGAAGCCTGTGAGCTTGTGCATGCTTTTTGTGAAATGGAGATGGACTTTTGGGTTTGTTTTGGGGTTGTTTTGAGGGTTGAAGAGATGGGGGAGGAATAGGATAGCCATGGAAGTTGAGGGGAGAGAGAATGAAGAAGAGAAAATGAGAGAGGAATGAGATCTAGACCAAGGTTGAGCCCCTCACATCTCTCTCTCTCTCTCATGCCCATATCTCTTACTATTTTCATTTCTTTTCTTCTCTTTTTCTTTTCTTTTCTCATAATAAAACCAAAATCAAGCATGAAGAATAAAGTAAAGCCATGATAAGAAGTAACAAGTGTTAAAAATGACATGTGCATGTCATGTGCACAAAACACGCTTAAAACACGATTAGCGATATTTAATCGCGATTAGCATTAAAATAGAATATAATAAATCATAAAATTTTACAATTTGCTTAAATCCAATAAAACGCCCTTTTTAGTAATTTCTATAATTTTCCAAATTTTTCCCAAATTTATCGGTATTTAATTATACCGCCCTATTTAAAATATTCAATATAATATTATTTAATTAAAAAAATTCCCAAAAAATAATATTTTTTTTTCTGAAATGTTACATGACGGCTCCTACGATTAGGAGAGGGTACACCTATTACGCTTAATGGATAATATTCTTCCAAACCATACGCAAGTGCCGAAAGGTAGGAAATGAAGAAAACCAATTAGCCTAAGTGTGGTGTACAGAAGGTAATAAGTAAAGACAAATAAAAGGATTAGAAAGAGGGAAAAGTAAATTGCGACTGCTATCATTCACGACCAAACCACATATTCCATCACCGCTCCGACTTCACCTTTGCATTTCTCCAGAACACCCCATGTTACTACGAACATCCACTTCCATTGGATAAATCCATCCTATGGTTATATACGAACTCGAAGGAACTTGTTACAGTTCGAGAATGGATTCTGGTTCAGGAGAAATAGGAATAAGGTTTATTCAGTTGTCTTTTTCCTTTACCTTCTCTCAAGTTATGAGGGCTCCTAGGATTAGGAGAGGGTACACTTATTACGCTTATTGGATAGTCTTCTTCCAAACCATAGGCTGGTGCCAAACGGTAGGGAAGGAAGAAAACCATTTAGTCTAACGATGGTGTACAGAAGGTAATGACTAAAGACATATAAAGGGATTTAGAGAGATAGTAAAGAAATATATGGTTACAGTCGTGAATCTGATAATGGAAGAGGCATTACTAGGAATACCCGGATACCCTTTCGAAACATTTTCATGTTTCAGTTTCACTGTGCATTGTTAATAAAAAAACTGATTTTCCAATTAAACCCTAACTCCAGGGTATGTATTTACCAGGTATGATTCCCAAATCTGTATGATTTTACAGGTGATGATTGGGAGTAGGTTATTGGGAATTAGGTGATCATCCTCATTATATCGGGATTCGTTATAATTGGTGATATTTGAGGAAATCACCTGGGTATTTGCCGGATGACAAATATTTGATTTTGAATATCCGTTGTTATGTACCAATTTCAAACTGATATATCTGTACGTTTATTTCATAATGTGAGATATAACTTTTTGAAATTATGTCCATAACATTTACCTATATCAGTTGATGGTTAGGTAAGGAGCATTAAACAGCGGTGTAATTCTTCATAACCATAGTACAGTTTTCAACCCACGACGCACAGGGATTGAGTTATTTAACTCAGGGGACTTATACAGAGTGTTGTATGTTGTCCAGAGTCCATTAGGACAGAGTGGTTGGTCCTCGTGCTATATTCTGTTTACTTGTGACTTCTCTAGTTTTTAAACAAGTGTTTCGTAGAAACGCAAGGTCCAAATTTTGAGAAGTAATAGGTATAAGAATAAAATAGAGAACCATGTGTTGCAAGTATCAGGAATCTTCAAGGTGATCGAAGATGTAGATACTTGTGTATGGTATTCAGTTGATAGTAATGGTTTTGAGAACTTGCTTCTCTTTCGGGTTACTCATATTTGGATGCACTCCTAAATTGAGTAATGCTGATCGGCCTCTCTCCATTCAGTTGATATGCACTGGAGACATCTGCATGATTTGAATCTGGTTCCAATTAAATCAGTGCCTCTGTTTCTATATTATATATGGAATGGCTCATATCTTAACAATGTTAATGTATATAGAGTTGTGCGGCTTATGCTTAAAACCGGACTCTGGATAACTCAAGGCGTGTTTCTGTAATGGCAGTTTGTGGGTTAACCCGGGCTATGACGAGGGTTAATACTCTATCATTTGGAAGATCAATAGTGATATTGTTCTTGACTCGCCACAGTTTTAATAAAATGGACTTTTTCAGAAAACAGTAGTGGGAGTATGGTAGAACTGGAAGTGATTCCAGAACCACAGACGATTACTGAAAATTTTATAAAAACCTAAAGATTCGATCAGGTTTTACATTCCATTAGCCACTCCGCAGATATGGTGGATAACCTCAGGAACCCGAGAGGTACTCCGGTAGCCTCAAGGATGGTGATAGGGAGGTTCTTGTTTACCCAGACTTGCCATTGCTACTGTTCTAGATTGTGAGACCCGGAAGGAGGATGTGTATAGCGTCGTTCTAAACTAGCTTTAGAAGTGCACATGTACACGACTCTGCCAGAGGGTTGTTGTAGTCAGTGGGAGCAACGGAAGCATAGTGGAAAAGTAGCTTATGTCTATTTATAGACTAAAGCAGATATAGCGGAGATAGATCATCTATTTTTGATGTGACGGTCATAGGTCTTGACTTCATCAGAATAGAGGATGGATCTGTTAAGAAGGTAGTAGGGTGTGATGTCCTGATATTTGGATGACATACATATAGTAGGAAGTGAAATTCCTATACTACGATCAGTTATACTGTGGTTTTCACACAGTGGTTTCTCCATATAGGATTTGGATATTATATATCAGGCATTCTGGTTACTAGATCTATGGTTTTAGATCTAGATTTGGGTAGTGTCCCAATCTGGGTACTTAGACAGCATTCTAAAGGAGTTTTAGAATGGACGACTCCTGGCATGGTAGTGAACCTGAAGGTGATGGAGTCACCCTCTCTAAAGGTGTCTCATAGACTAAAGGGAAGCGAGATGCGCATGATTGGCATATCACTTGCTTAGGTAATTGAGTTAATCATGAGATGTCAAGTACCATACCAAATTTTGTTTTTGCACTAGATGCAATAAGTTGATATTAATCCAATCATGGTGAAACAATCGGAAGTAGTTTATGAGCATAAGTGGATGTTTTAGGGATATGATAATGACAGCCTCCTTCGGGAGACGGTTATCATTCCAGGCTTCCAAGGTGACCTGGATGACAGAGTGACTCTAAGAGTTATAGTTTTCCCTCTGACGAGGGACAGTAGTTTGGACAGGTGGTCCTTGACAGGGGCACATACCGAGGGAGGCATGGTGCAGTATACTAATTAAATTCAGTTGACGATACAGTCTAAGATGTAAACTGGATTTGGAGTTCATTTGTGAACTGGGTCCCATCAGATATCCAGACATATTCTAAGACAGGTATTGCTCATTTTGGGAGATGGATTTCTCCGCGAACATGAGATTAAGAGAGACATAGAATGAAAAACTAGAGTCGATCCACTCACTAAGGCTATTTCTCGAACGCAATAGTTTCACAAACGAGCATTGTGAGACTGATCAGTAGGGAAGTTGGGTGTTCGGTATCACACGGGCTGTAAGTATGTGACACCACAATAATTAGCCTTAAGTGCAAGTGGGAGATTATTAGATATAGTGCCCTCAAAGTCAATTATTGGATCCCAGACACGTGATTGCAATGATTGAAGGGGGACCTATGCTGGTAGGACAGTCTTGCTCGAGATGATAGTATGCTATCTGGTTTGTCTTTATCATCGTGTAAATGCTTTAGGTGACATTACAGATCACTATTACACGTTGATAGAGCCCTTAGGATTCTTGCTTGACTACCAGCAGTATGATAGTAATCATATACGTGAGATTTGGGTAGTCTATAAGCACATCCTTAAAGTGTCCCTAGTCGTAGAAGTTTCGAGACTGGGCATCGATACTCCATGAGTAGACTAGTATATACAGTCGAGACCCTGACGAGGGGCGGTGGCCGGTCTCACAAGCCATTGGTGTCAGTTGGTTCACCTAAGGTGTATACAGGTGCTCATTGGGTTATGAGTACACCGGATAGACTCGCCGGGAACATGCTAGTTGGTATTATACCTAGCGTCAGATAGCATTTCCCTGATGACATGTGTACAGGTTAGTCTATCGACCTGAGATCATCATTTGTCTCGTGTGAGTTCCCACTGTGCTTTGATTACTACCCTACCACGGCTCAAAGGAGTCGTGCAAACAGGTTTTAGTTGGGTACAGTCCCGAGCCACATGGAGGCAGTAAGCGGATCGGCAGGGGATTCCTCTCTCCCGGTATTTGGGGTGAGATCGCACTGTGTTTAGGAGAGCCATTACACGAAGTCCTTGGCCAAGGCAAGTGAGATTTACTCGTAGGTATTCCAGTAGTATCTCAGGGTGTTCTGGGCTATACTCCGACACGACTTATACCGCTATTGGGGGTCTGATATTTACCAGCCCCCTAGGCCCGATATGCGATACTCATAGACGAATGGACCAGACTGTACGGATATTGTCACTGACAGGCTCATTAGGGTTTCAGGATGAGTTCACTCATCGGTCTCCCTTTTGGTCAATACTTGGGCGGCCGTTACGTACAGCTAGTACCACTGACGTGCTTGTGGTTAAACCCACTGCCAGCGTATTGACGAGTCTTTAGAGTCCCACACAGAAAGTTTCCTAAGTTCGGGCGAAACGTTGTAGAGGCCGTATGGTTTTATGGCATGGTTCGATCATATACGTGCACTTGTGCACAGATCATGATCAGACAGATCATACTAGTGGGCGTTGGTTTAAGCCAGATCCTAGTATTAGATTTGTTGGATTACTTTTGTCTCATTGCATTCGTATTCAGTCGGAATGTGGATGCAGGTATGTATATAAAGATGAGGGGTATTCTTGTGATCCGTCACGAGTTTACTTTAGTTGATGCCATATCTTTTTGTTGGGTTTAACATTTAGTTTAAATGTTTAGTGGTGGAAAATGTGAGTGCAAGTTTTGTCCATATGCATCATTTCATGTCACATACACTTAGTGACTCATGGTCTTAGTTTATATGACCATTAAATGTGACATGGATTGATTTTGGAACTAATTATGATTAGTGGGGATATTTTGGAGAGAGAGGCGCAGCAAAGTAGAGGCTTGGGGGTTTGATTATATATAGATCTCTCTCTCTCTCTCTCTCAAAATATCACACACAACATAAGCCATTTCATTTCTTCTTCTCTAGAGCTCACAATTTCCTCCAATGGCTTCCTCTTCAACCTCCACCCATCCCTCTCATGAGTTGAGAATCCATGGGTGTCTTGAGACAAAATGATCACACATATTCTCTACTTCACCTTGGACATGTCAGCTAGCAAACTTCATGTCATGACCCAAAATATTAGCTCGTGACCAGCACTTAAATCACGCAACGTCTAGATGCTTAACGTAATTCAAGTAAGCTGAAACCCAGAAATCTAAACCTTTTTAAGAAAATAAAGGAGGTGAAGTTTGAAATAAAAGTATAGTGAAATCAAGTTTTCTTAATGCATAGAAAAGGAACATAAAAATGCAAGTGAAATTTACTAGTTTGAAAATGTTTTTCGTCTTTTAAAAATTTGGGCAGCACCTCCTTTGTATTTTTTGATCCAAAACCACAATACATACCAAGAATAATGGGTCGCCAAGCGGGAGCTAGCTGCTTCGCCAAACGGCAGATCACGACCACGCAAGACAGTATATGAAAGTATATGACGCCCAACGGCGAAGTTCACCACAAAAAGATAAAGAAATAAGCAAGACATCAAACCACAAGTAGCGGAAAACCCTCGCTCTAAGTCTTGCAACCACAATCTCACTAAGTCTCATTACTTATACAATTTACTAACTTTGATTGATGGAGTTAATTAGATACAAAATGAAATATAAATACAAGAGTGGGTACGATACAAATGCCACACCTACCAATGCAAACACCCAAAAGAAGCTATGTGCCAGCGATGCCGCTATGGATCCATGCGGTCAACCTGTAAGAAATGTAGCACAACGGGGGTGAGTTGCCAACTCGTGAGTAGAAAAACATCTACAAGTAGAAATCGAATAAATAACGACTCCTAGGTCAACTATATCATAAAGGTAATACTATGATATCTAGGGTGACCGAGTCATCATATGTGCCAACAATGTAATCAATACCTATATGTATGCGGATATAATCCAACAATATAATCAAGGTATGTATGCATGTGGATCTCGTCCAACCATATAATCAATGTATGCATGCATGTGGATCTCGTCCACCCATATAATCAATGTCCGTATGCACGTAAATATCATAAAAGAGTGTGCATGAAAGTATGAGGATATAAATCAACGGTGTCCCTCGCGACACATCAAAATCATGGAACCTGGGTGTCCAATATCAACACCTGAAAACATCATGAAACCCGTGTCCAGCATCGACACGTAAATCCTCATATCTCGGGCTTTGTCAGTCCGGATCGGCCTAAGGGCTCCGTCAGTCCGGATCGGCCCATATCATCTCTTGACTCCGGTCGGTATCCTCCGGATATCCGCCGAGCCCAAATACTATCACCGGTAGGTAGTAGTACCTCTGCCAGGCTCACCGTCTACTGTAGCATCCCTTTCTTGCCCCGGGTTACCATACTGTGTCCACCATGTACCCGCAATCGGCCTCATCCAGCTCCTCGAATCGGGTTTCACATGTCACACGTATCAGAACCGAGAAAACGCATGGTGGACGCAATGAAATATCATATCAAGAGAAACCGGGTTTTTAAACAATACATACATTCTTTAAAAATGACCACGGTTCTCAAATCTAGAAATCTTATGAAATCGGCATATCTCAATGCATAAAATCATAAAGCATGATGTATGCAACATGTCATAGAAATGTAAGCATATCCGTATATCATGCAACATGGAACAGTGATGTATCATATTAAGGGAAAACCGCTCCTTTAAATGATTCCAGTTTTGAAAATATGTCCTGCGGTTCCCAATATCTCCAAAGTCAAATGCAATATCGTATAAAGGTGCATAAGTAACTATAGCAAGTAAATTATCCAAAGAGTCATATCATGATGCAGCAATCCTACTGTGTAGTGACATGGCAATTATCGATGATGAAGTGTGTGAGCCGACAATCTATGTATGTGTAACATACGCATCATCGATAATGGTGTAAGTGTACTAGCACAGGTATAAGTAATGCAATGCGAATAACATGAATGCAGCATAAGGTAAATCACATGCAAATGCTTACAGGTACACGTATCTAATATGATCGAGTCGGAGAATCAATCAATCGGCATCCCGCCTCACAACATCCCGTACGGTATACTCTATCGTACGGCATCCTCTAGTCAAGGGTATGGATCAAACCTCAAGTCAAACTCATCATGTAAGGAAAATCATCGTACGTCGGCATTAAGCTATCAAAGATCCTATCATCCTATAAGACGAGGAGGGTACGGACCTAACGTCTCGTACGGCTATCACCCACGATTCACAACATATATAAATATCTCAATATACCTATGTCCCGGGTCACATCCGCAACAATCTCATATCAGGGGACCGACAGGGTATCAATCATCTCAATCGACTCGCATCCGTATACCAATATATCACCAAATCATCATATCATGTCATATATTCTTTTCATCACGTTTATATCCCTCATCAAGTCAATTTTACAAATAAATTCTACCTTTACTATATGCATAAGTATCTAATCTAACATACACACCCGAACCATACAAACTGTTTTTGAAAGATGCGAATCGTAGTTTTGAAAGTAGGGGCTACAGTGTTTTTAAAGAAAAAAAATCATTTGAAAATCCGTAACATCCATCAAAGTATCAGTTTAAAAGATGCATACGATTCTTCAGTTTGGAAATAGGTATGGTTCGGATGACTCATTTACGTCGACTATCTAGTCCTATAGTACCCTAAACGGCAAAATCATCAAATCTCATTCTCAAGTCCCGTCATCACATACTAGTCGTATCATATCACTTCTAACTATCTTAGTTTATAATATGGTTTTGCTAATAATCTTTTAACTCTAACCCTAGTTTCCAAATCTAGGTTTTCTTAACCATAAGCTACAAATCGGTTTCAACCAAAACTTTGCGGGGGTGCTATACGCCATCCACCCGACTTCCCCCGTGGATATAGATCCACTCACCTTGGTCTTCGCTTGCCGAAGTCGACGACGCCACGCTCCATCGCCTCGGAATGCATGTGAAGGTACCTACAATAACAACACATATTGCAACGTTATTAAAATCAAGTTCTAAAATCCAATACGGCACGCGCATTTATCATAGGTTAGAACTGTAAGTCCACGTTGCCCACCCCGGTCCTTACGGGGAGGCGGAAAACATAATAAAAATTGGATTTTTAATGACTTAGGCAACATGGACCTTGCTTGTGAGGATCTTTACTAAACTAAAACTAGCTAAAGAAAACTAACAACTAGTTAAGTTGTAGAAAGGTTATACCTTGAGCTCGAACTCCTTCTCTCCTTGCTCGTCGGAATGGTAGAAAGGCCTCACCTTGCTTGTCTTCTTCCGTCAAAGAACGATCCACCCGATAGCCTCGACCTTTGGCTTCAACTCCAAGCTAGGAGTAACTAGAGTGCAAGAAATGCTAAGACTTGAACCCTAGAAGTGAGTAGAGAAGATCAAGTGAAGGTTTTTCTCAAGCTTTTATGTTTCTCAACACATGAGAGGGAGAGAGCTTGAGGGAGAGGATGAGCAAAAGAGAGAAAAGAGATGATAGAATGAATTATTAGTGAGCCATTCTCACTAATATGTGTGTGTTATTTTAATTAATTAATTAGCAAGAAAATTGTCATGGTTTAATCAAGAGGTGACCATTATCATTTCATTATTAATGCAAATTGCAAGGATCAAAGAGCATCTTCCAAATGAAATGATCATGGTCAACTTGTCAACATGGTCAACAAGTCAAAGAAGTCAAAATGTCAACAACAACAACCATGCACAATAATTAAGCTAATTATTAATTAACAATAATACACACAAAAACAATAGGGTTAATAAAATGACAATAGTCATTAACCCTAAACAAGGTACCCTCCCTCAATCTCAAGCAACTGTGCATACGCACCCGCATTCGTGATCCGAGGAACACGAACACAATGAGAAAAACCAATCTCAAATCATATACTAGGATCCGGCTTAAACCAAAGCCCGCTAGTATAAACTGTCCGGACAGCAACCGTGCACAAGTGCGCGGATGCGAACGAACCCTGTCGCAAAACCATGCGACCTCTACTCATTTTGCCTAAAGGCGAATAGCTCTCTGTGTGGGACTCTAAAGACTCGACACTACGCTGGCAGTGGGTTTAACCATAGACCGCAAGCGGCACTAGCTGTACGTAACGGTCCCCAGGTAGATGTCGATAAGAAGACCGACGAGGTGAACCCCATCTGCACTCCTACTGAGCCTGTATGTGACAATCTCCGTACAGTCCGGTCTGTTCGTCTGATACATCGCATGGCGGGCCTAGGGGGGCGGTGAACGTCAGTCCCCTAATAGCGGTACAAGTCGTGTCGGAGTGTAGCCCAGAACACCCTGAGATAACACTGGAAGCCTACCAGTATATCTCGCTTGCCCTGGCCAGGGACTACTCGTGTAATGGCTCTCCTGGACACAGCGCGATGTCAACCCCCAATACCGGGAGAGACGAATCCTGTCTAACCGTCACTGCCTCCAAGTGCTTCGGGACTGCACCCAAAAACTACCTGTTTGCACGACTCCTCTGAGCCGTGGTAGGGTAGTAATCAAAGTGCAGTGGGAACACACTCGAGGCGAAGTGACAGTGTCAAGTCAGCGGACTAAGCTGTACTCATGTCACCTGGGAACTGATAACTGACGATAGGTATATTACCAACCAACAGTTCCCGACGAGTCCTGTCCAGTGTACTCGTAACCTAACGAGCACCCGCATACTATCTCAAGTACGACGTACTAACGGCTGTGGGACAGACCGTCTCCCACACTGGGATGAGAAGCGCATACGCTAGTCTACTCCGGAGTATCGATGCCCTGTCTCGATAGTCCAACGACCAGGGACCTGTATAAGGAAGTGCTTATAGATTACCCAGCTCCCACGAGTGCGAGCGCCATCACAACGCTGGTAATCAAGCAAAGATCCTAAGGGCTCTACTAATATGTATACCAGCAATATGCTAAAAGAAACACATGCACATATTAAAGCAGAGACAAACCAAGTAGCATACTACCATTTCGAGCAAGATTGTATATACAACTGTGAATATCCCAAGCTTCCATTAAGTAATATACAAACTAGTATGATACAGTAATGGCCTCTAGGGCATATACACTAACAATCTCCCACTTGCACTAAGGCCATGTACTGGCGTATCGAAGACCTATCATCTCGATCAGCCGCTCGAACTGAGTCTGGGGCAAGGCCTTGGTGAATGGATCTGCTGTGTTATCCTCTGATGCAACTCTCCGGACCTCGATCTCCTGGCGATCCACAATCTCCCTGATCAGGTGATACCGCCTTAAGATGTGTCTGGATTTCTGATGGGACCTGGGTTCCTTCGCTAAAGCTATAGCCCCGTTGTTGTCTCAATACAGAGGTATTGGGTCAACAATGGACGGAACCACCTGAAGTTCTTTCAAGAACTTCCTCATCCAGACAGCTTCTTTTGCGGCATCAGATGCAGCGATGTATTCCGCTTCCATAGTCGAGTCAGCAACGGTTTCCTGTTTGGAGCTCTTCCAACACACCGCCCCTCCATTGAGGGTAAAGACAAAACCCGACATGGACTTGGAATCATCCTTGTCACTCTGGAAGCTGGAGTCAGCAAAGGCCTCAATCTGCAGGTCTTTTCCGCCATACACCAAGAACATCTCCTTAGTCCTTCTCAGGTACTTGAGAATGTTCTTTACTGCTATCCAATGTTTCTCCCCAGGGTTTGACTGATACCTGCTTACCACACTCAGTGCATAAGCCACATTCGGTCTGGTACACAACATCGCATACATTATAGAGCCTACCGCAGAAGCGTAGGGTATAATAGACATGCGATCCCTCTCCAAATCAGTCTTGGGAGACATCTCTTTGGAGAGGGTGATCCCGTGACAAGCCGGTAGATTACCGCGCTTGGAATCTTCCATACTGAATCTCTTCAGTATGGTGTCGATGTACCTGGACTGTGAGAGTCCTAATATCCTCTTGGATCTGTCACGGTAGATCCGGATACCCAGAATGTATGAGGCATCACCCAGGTCTTTCATGGAGAACCTGTGTGACAAGAACCCCTTGACAGATTGTAGCATAGGAATGTCATTTCCTATTAAGAGAATGTCATCCACGTATAGAACGAGGAATACTACAGTTCTCGCTACAAATCTACAATAGATGCATGGTTCATCTGGATTTTTGATAAAGCCAAATTCTTTGACCGTCTCATCAAAGCAGATGTTCCAACTCCGCGATGCCTGCTTGAGTCCATAAATGGACTTGAGCAACTTGCACACCTTTCCGCTGCTCCCACCCTGAATGAAACCCTCTGGCTGGTCCATATAGACACACTCCTCTAAATGACCATTTAGAAAAGCTGTCTTTACGTCCATCTGCCAAATCTCATAATCGTGGAAAGCAGCGATGGCAAGAAGGATCCGAATGGATTTCAGCATAGCTACTGGAGAAAAGGTTTCGTCATAGTCCAAACCAGGTCGCTGACGAAAACCCTTTGCTACCAGTCTAGCTTTATAGGTCTCAACCTGTCCATCTACATCAATCTTCCTTTTGAAGATCCACTTGCATCCTACGGGTTTTACCCCGTCTGGAGCAATGTCCAACGTCCATACTTTGTTGGTGTACATGGACTCCATCTCGGTCCGCATTGCATCCAGCCATTTTACCGAGTCGACGCTCTGAATGGCTTGCTGGAAGCTAGTAGGCTCATCACAGTCTAGGATGCAGTCCCCTCTATCCCCGTCAATGAGAAAACCGTAGTACCTCTCGGGCGGATGAGACTGCCTACTACTCCTGCGGAGTGGCACGGGAATGTCTTGATCTTTCGAACCCTCTGGCTCTACTAAGCTTTCAGTAATAGCTTGCGGTTCTGGAACTTCTTCCAGTTTTATCGCGCTCCCACTTAATTCTTTTTCTATGAACTGATGTTCTAGAAAGTGGGCATGGCGAGAAACAAGGACTTTTTGTTCCTCTTCGCAATAGAAGTAATATCCCTTGGAGTTCTTCGGATATCCCACAAACTTGCACTGTACTGAGCGTGCCTCGAGCTTGTCCGCATGCTGCTTTTTTACAAAAGCTGGACATCCCCATGTCTTAATGTGATTAAGATGGGGTCTCTTCCCACACCACATTTCATATGGTGTAGTAGGCACAGTCTTAGTTGGAACTCGGTTCAAAAGGTATGCTGCTGATTCTAGCGCATATCCCCAGAACGATCGCGGTAACTCAGCGTTACTCATCATGGACCGTACCATATCCAATAGGGTCCGGTTCCGTCTCTCCGATACACCATTATGTTGCGGAGTGTATGGAGGAGTAAGCTGAGAGAGAATTCCATTCTCTTTTAAGTAGTTCAGGAATTCGGCACTTAAGTATTCTCCTCCTCGATCCGATCTTAGGATCTTGATACTTTTGCCGGTTTGTTTTTCTACTTCATTCTTATATTCCTGGAATTTTTTCAAAAGCCTCGGATTTATGTTTCATTAAGAAAACATAACCGTACCTTGAAAAATCATCCGTAAAGGTAATGAAGTAAGAAAAATCGCTTCGCGCATGTGTAGACATTGGACCGCACACGTCGCTGTGTACGAGTCCCAAGAGCTCGCTCGCTCTTTCTCCGTGTCCAGAAAACGGAGCCTTTGTCATCTTTCCTTTGAGACAGGATTGACAAGTTGCATACGATTGATATTCGAACGGATCCAAATATCCTTCAGTATGTAACTTAGTCAATCTTCTCTCATTGATGTGACCCAGTCTACAGTGCCATAAGAAAGTTTTATTAATTTCTGGAGACTTTCTTTTGTGTGTATTCTGGATATTGAAAACCTGTGGTTGGTTTAAAACGTAAATACCGTTGTTTAATGCACCTGACCCAATCAAAACTTGATTAAGGTGAATGTTCACTACATTACTTGCAAATGCAAATTCATAACCTTCTTTAGATAATAAAGATACTGATATGATATTACAGGTTGCATTTGGTACATAATAACAACTACGCAAAACCAAAAAGTGTCCATCAGATAATCCCAGGTGATAGTCCCCCACGGCCTCTGCATCCATGCTAGCACCGTTCGCAACTCTGAGGGTCATGTCACCTGCCTTCAAAACTCTACGCTTTCTCAACGCCTGCAAAGAATTACAGATATGAGATCCTGATCCTGTATCCAATACCCAGGATGTAGAGTTTATTGATAGACAGTTTTCAATAACATACACACCTGAAGCTGAAGCTGCAACTCGCTTCAAATCCTGTGTTCTGGCTTTCCAAGCCTTGCAATCTTGTTTCCAGTGACCACTTTTGTGACAATAGAAGCATTCTTCCTTCCCCACCATCTTCCCCGCTACTTTTGTTGCTTTACCCTTTCCCTTCGTATCCACTTTACCGACACCGCCTCTTGGTTTGGCGGGGGCTTTCTTCTTCTTGCCCTTGGCTTTCGCCCTGGACCTAGAAGAGGAAGATCCTCCTACAAACAAAGTGGATGTCTCCCTACCCTTCTGTAGGGTGCCCTCAGCAGTCCTCAACATGTTCAGAAGCTCGGCAAGTTCAACCTCCTTTCCTTGCATGTTGAAGTTAAGAACGAACTGGGCGTAAGTGGAAGGAAGGGACTGGAGAATCAAATCGGTATAGAGTTCATTCTCCAACGTGGTCCCAAGGTCCGCGAGCTCCTCTATGTAGCCGATCATCTTAAGCACGTGGTCCGCTACCGATGATCCGACGGCCAACCTTGCCGAAAAAAGCTTCTTCGACACTTCGTATCTAGCGATACGAGACTGCTCTCCATACAGTTCTTTTGTATGGAGAAATATGGACTCTAGGTCCATATTCTCGTGCCTCCTCTGATGTTCGTTGTCCATCGAGGCTAGTACGAGGCATCTGGCCCTCGCGCAATCTATCTCCCATGTCTTACGGATTTCTACATCCGCGACGCTGGAGGTGGGACCAGGGACAGGGGGAGCTTTGGTGGTAAGTATATACCCCAGCTTGTCATAAGTGATCGCCATCTTGACATTCCTGAGCCAATCTTTATAGTTTGGCCCTGTCAATATATTTTTATCTAACAGTAACTTAAGTCCGGTCATGTTGAATGGTCGCTGCAATTAGGAGAGAGAAAAGAAACACTTTAGCATGATGCTCTTGCAAGTTTAGAGTGGTTTTTAGTTTGTCTAAACTGGATGGCTCCCACTGTTTCTCGAATCCCTTCTTAAACCATAAAGAAAAGGATTAGCCGGGATCATTCTCACCGTACAATACTTGCTTAACCGTTCAGCCAGGCCAGTGTCGGTACTTCGAGGGAGGTTTTCCAACGCTTTCGCGAAGTTCCTTAATTAAATAACCTCTTTTCCCTGTGGGCGTAGCCCCGCTAACACCTTTCTAGGCACCTACTAGGTTTATAGCATTGATCGTTAAGTGAGAGTTTTCCCGAGGAGTAGCATATACTCACAGTAGGATCGGGATCCAAATATCATCGCGTGACGAAACTGAAGGAATCCTACCAGAATCACCACACTCCAAATGGTATGCAAATCTAGCAAGTTTCAGTACTTATGAAACTCCCGATGTGGATTTTTGCCCCATGCTCTTATGACCTTGACTTTGGCCAAAATATCATAAGTCACATGTCAAGTTCTATCCGTCATTCTCCTGGTTAATTTGGACCCACCCGTACCTACCCTTGACTTTGGCCAAAATAGCAGCACGACTGTCCCAAATCAACGCATCTATCTATGCTGCACATGAATGCCCAAACGCTACCAATCACTATGCCTTGACTTTGGCCAAAATACACAGCTTGAATACTTTTGACCATTCATGTGGAATGACGGAGGGCTACGAATGGTTTTGGCGAAACCGTGAACGTAGTGAACTTGATATAATCGATGGAACGAGATAGCTTTTAAAAGGAGTGGTTCAAGCTCCGCGTTTAAAAGTTTAGTTTTGAAAAGAACCGAGTGGTTTTCAAAGTGTTCCAATCGACTTTTACTTGGTTTATTTCTTGCATTAGTTCTTTTAATGCGTCCCATCAATTAATCCTACCATTGCAGAAAACAACCAAAATATGACGTACGCTTATGCCATTCGCATTCGCCACGGGGCCCCGTCATCACCCGTTAGGTTACTTAACTAACGACAGAGCGGGGGCTGGGCTAGCGCGGCTGTAAAACATAAGCAACGCCTAAATAGTTATTATATATAAATATATAGCAATGATAGACATTACAGATCACAGATGAATACATTGGATATACTAGGAATCCGCAATGCGTTCGAGCCTGCAACGCAAAGCGGATTACACGGTCGCGGTGAATAGCCAATACCCCACTCAAGACCCCTACGGGTGCGGCAAACTACCCGCCAAGCACCCGAAGCGAAGCAACCTCCCTCACCACCGTGAGTAGGCCACTCGGCGCTTCGAGATACCCGGTAGTTTGTGCACCCCTCCATGGGTCTATCCTAGGAGCAAAAACAGTAAAAAGAATTATACAATGACGGCTACAACCCCGACCCGGTTGTGCGGCCATACAAAGAATATTATTACATCAATTTACATGTTACAAATGAATGAAAGAAAAAAAAACGCTCATCTCACATCCACCCCGGCCATTCACCCGCGACAATCCAATCCATTCATATCCACAAACCAATAACAATCACAGATCATGTATAACCCCGACTAATCGTCTTATAGCGATTAGCCGACGTTCAATACATGCAAGCATTGCAGATATAACCGATGTAGTTAAAGTGCAGTGAAGTTCCGAAAAAATACGGATTTATAGGCCCCCAAAAGTAAATTTTAGTTCTGGAAAATCTGGGCATATATAATATATCCTAAAAATCCCAAAATCAACACAGACAGACACTGCATGAAAAACGATGCAGAGAAGACGACAAACCGCGGCGCTTCCGCGGCAGATGGCTACCTCGTGCGGCGGAAGCGCGGCGGTTTGAACGAATCACTGTACCGTTTTTCATGGGTGTTCATAAAAAACCCTGAGCCGAATTTACAACTATAAATATTTTCATTTTGAGCAGAAAAAATTTCAACAGAAACTAGGGTTTTTCAAAAGTTTAGTTTTTGGATTTTCCGGTTTCGAAACTTCGTTACACTTCACTACCTAGCTAGTTTGAGTTTAGTTAGGCTCTGATACCACTGTAAGTCCACGTTGCCCACCCCGGTCCTTACGGGGAGGCGGAAAACATAATAAAAATTGGATTTTTAATGACTTAGGCAACATGGACCTTGCTTGTGAGGATCTTTACTAAACTAAAACTAGCTAAAGAAAACTAACAACTAGTTAAGTTGTAGAAAGGTTATACCTTGAGCTCGAACTCCTTCTCTCCTTGCTCGTCGGAATGGTAGAAAGGCCTCACCTTGCTTGTCTTCTTCCGTCAAAGAACGATCCACCCGATAGCCTCGACCTTTGGCTTCAACTCCAAGCTAGGAGTAACTAGAGTGCAAGAAATGCTAAGACTTGAACCCTAGAAGTGAGTAGAGAAGATCAAGTGAAGGTTTTTCTCAAGCTTTTATGTTTCTCAACACATGAGAGGGAGAGAGCTTGAGGGAGAGGATGAGCAAGAGAGAGAAAAGAGATGATAGAATGAATTATTAGTGAGCCATTCTCACTAATATGTGTGTGTTATTTTAATTAATTAATTAGCAAGAAAATTGTCATGGTTTAATCAAGAGGTGACCATTATCATTTCATTATTAATGCAAATTGCAAGGATCAAAGAGCATTTTCCAAATGAAATGATCATGGTCAACTTGTCAACATGGTCAACAAGTCAAAGAAGTCAAAATGTCAACAACAACAACCATGCACAATAATTAAGCTAATTATTAATTAACAATAATACACACAAAAACAATAGGGTTAATAAAATGACAATAGTCATTAACCCTAAACAAGGTCCTCTCCCTCAATCTCAAGCAACTGTGCATACGCACCCGCATTCGTGATCCGAGGAACACGAACACAATGAGAAAAACCAATCTCAAATCATATACTAGGATCCGGCTTAAACCAAAGCCCGCTAGTATAAACTGTCCGGACAGCAACCGTGCACAAGTGCGCGGATGCGAACGAACCCTGTCGCAAAACCATGCGACCTCTACTCATTTTGCCTAAAGGAGAATAGCTCTCTGTGTGGGACTCTAAAGACTCGACACTACGCTGGCAGTGGGTTTAACCACAGACCGCAAGCGGCACTAGCTGTACGTAACGGTCCCCAGGTAGATGTCGATAAGAAGACCGACGAGGTGAACCCCATCTGCACTCCTATTGAGCCTGTATGTGACAATCTCCGTACAGTCCGGTCTGTTCGTCTGATACATCGCATGGCGGGCCTAGGGGGGCGGTGAACGTCAGTCCCCTAATAGCGGTACAAGTCGTGTCGGAGTGTAGCCCAGAACACCCTGAGATAACACTGGAAGCCTACCAGTATATCTCGCTTGCCCTGGCCAGGGACTACTCGTGTAATGGCTCTCCTGGACACAGCGCGATGTCAACCCCCAATACCGGGAGAGATGAATCCTGTCTAACCGTCACTGCCTCCAAGTGCTTCGGGACTGCACCCAAAAACTACCTGTTTGCACGACTCCTCTGAGCCGTGGTAGGGTAGTAATCAAAGTGCAGTGGGAACACACTCGAGGCGAAGTGACAGTGTCAAGTCAGCGGACTAAGCTGTACTCATGTCACCTGGGAACTGATAACTGACGATAGGTATATTACCAACCAACAGTTCCCGACGAGTCCTGTCCAGTGTACTCGTAACCTAACGAGCACCCGCATACTATCTCAAGTACGACGTACTAACGGCTGTGGGACAGACCGTCTCCCACACTGGGATGAGAAGCGCATACGCTAGTCTACTCCAGAGTATCGATGCCCTGTCTCGATAGTCCAACGACCAGGGACCTGTATAAGGATGTGCTTGTAGATTACCCAGCTCCCACGAGTGCGAGCGCCATCACAACGCTGGTAATCAAGCAAAGATCCTAAGGGATCAACTAATATGTATACCAGCAATATGCTAAAAGAAACACATGCACATATTAAAGCAGAGACAAACCAAGTAGCATACTACCATTTCGAGCAAGATTGTATATACAACTGTGAATATCCCAAGCTTCCATTAAGTAATATACAAACTAGTATGATATAGTAATGGCCTCTAGGGCATATACACTAACAAGAACTTATAGCTTACGCGTACAAAATCAACCAAACAACCCTTGTTGTTGATGTACAGATATCCAACAACCAATTACGAATCCAAATATCAAAAATGAGCATCTCAGAATACGGAAAACATATCCAAAATCACACTAATGTGCCCCAGATTTTGACTCAGGTCAAACTAGCCAAAGTTGCACATACACAGGGTCTAGTTTACTAGAGAACAAGACATGGACCAAACACGAAGGGGTTCCACCCGATCCTATCCGCAATTTGCGGCCAGGAAGAATAAATCTGCGGCCTGGGTTTGGGGGTTGGTGCTAGGGTTTCATTAGTACACTCACAATCACTTGCTTACCTCCCTGTCTTTGCTAAATTATTTTTATTGCCCCCGGGTTACTCCAGATTCCATAATACGACCCCAAACTGTCAATTTAACCGATGTCGGAAAGGTTCTATGTTCTTGTTCCATATCCCAGGCCATACAAATCCACACTAAGGTCTGTAGGCAGCCACTACACATCACCAATTCCAAACAAACACTCAAACCCTTCTCTTGGGATTTCTAAGATCACAATTCCACACACAATCAAACTCTAAACTACACAAGAATGCAAGGAAACTAAAACTAAACTAAAGGTAAGAATTTATACCTCCTTTAGGCAACTCAAGAAAACCCTAGCTCGACCAATGTCATCAAAATCCTGCTTTGCTTGGTCCATTGTGTAGAGGATGTAGAGATGATCAACTTTTGTGAAGAGGGTATGGGGTTTTGACATGGTTTTTGAGATGTATCTTGGGGTTGAAGGTGGAGGGAAGTGGGGAGGAAGAAGATGAAGGAAAAATATGAGAAGGGTAATAATGGGCAGCCCTCTCTCTCTCTTTCTTATTCTCACCCTCTCACACTCATGTTTCTCTCTCTCTCTCCAATCATTCTCTTTTAACCCCTTTTTCTTTTCTTTTCTCACCAAAAAGCCCAACCACAACATAAAACAACACAAATGAAATAACATGTAATATGTCATGGTGCACTAACCAAGAAAACTGTAGAAACACAGATTTGGCCTAATCGCGATTAGTAGTGCACTAATCGGGTTTTTATCGAAACTGCATATAAATAATTTTAAAAATACCAAATCCTTTAAATATATTATTAAATTAATAAATCATTTTAATTTCCATTTATTTCACAGTTATTGGTATATATTTATACCCTTTTTCTAAAACCACAATTTCACAAATCGGGCAGTTTTCGGGAAATATATTATTTTAATATTAAATTTCCAAAAATAATATTTTATATTTTCTGAAATATTACAATCTTCCCCCCTTAAATAAATTCGGTCCTCGAATTTAAATTTAAACTCCCAAAATCTAAAACATTTCAATAATCAGCTCAAATCAACGGGGCTCCGAAATCACGGAAGATGCAGAAACAACAAAGCACGTCAAGTGCGCATGAAACGAGTACAAAACTAAAAATCGAATTTCGTCAAGCGTCACGCAAATCATCGGATTTGCACGCATATCCTCGTAGTTACAATGGAGATACAGATCTCAAAATTCACTACTGAAATCCAATATACACTAGTCAAATACTATAATACGTGTATAGTACGCATCCTTGTAAAACTTTCAAAATCTGAATAAAACTCATGCAAAAATATTTTCTAAATAGCCATGTGAATGTGTAACTCACGGCATAAGTGACGGACGCTCATTTTAAAATAATAATATATGTCCATATATATTTTCCTAAATACACGTTCCGTCGTTTTCAAAATATCCCAAAAGGTTTTCCTTTAAAAAAACATGTTCGTGTCGCTCACGGTCACGTAGGAATTAGCGAGACTATAGCTATTTTTGAAAACCCTCTTGGTAATCTTTTAATGTATGCAAGATACTCGGGTACTGTCCTCAGATCAGCCATATTTGGCTACTACACAATATAGTGCCCAACATGAAAACAAAGTGCTCAAAAGCAAAATCAGCCTCAAAAGGCGTATCCGACAATCACATGTGTCTGGTGCGCACGGAAATCAAATCCAAACACAGGTGCCACTATACGCACAAAGCAAAACTAAGTGCAACGGGTGTGCACAAAAGCATCTGTCTACTGCAACGGGTGTGCACGACAACAATATCTGGTGCATCTATTGTGCACGAAAATCTCAAATCTGGTGCATCAAATGCGCGAAATACATGTACGGTGCAACCAATGCACGAAAATCACATTAATAACTCAAATGCGTATAAGAACAACACCGAGTGTACCAAGGTGTATAAATAAAAAACGTGTGCAACTACGAGCATAAATCCGTATCAATGCACTACAAGCACATGTGAGCTATACCGAGTGCAAAAATTACATCATCCATATGAAATCCACGAAATCATAAACACATGCTACGAAGGTACAAAATCGAAGTCAAATGCAATGGATATGCACAAATCGCAAATCAACACAACGGTTTATAAAATATATCAAGTGCGATAACTATGCGGAAAAATGTAAATACCCAGTAGGTGCGGCCATAGTGCACGAAAATCTATATCATGAAACCCAATCATCAAAACTCAAATCCAAGTGATAGAAGCGTGATACTCAGATCACAAACGCAGATCGCAATAAATAACATTAAGATACACCTCCTACAATGTCGAAAAATAAATCGGTGCGCCTAAAACCGGCAGAACAAGAACATCCGCTTGCCTCCTGCTCACAGTCTGGCGTCCTCTGTCTCTGGGTCTTCATTCCTCTGTGGATTACCAATCTCGCAATCCATCGGCTCATCGGCCCTGTCGGGTGTGCTAACGGAAATGATTCCGCTCTGGCACTTCTCTGGTCATCTCTCGGCCAATCATCACAACCACACGTAAAGCAACACGTTATTGGCATCGGCCTCTTGTCCTCTAAATACTCGCGACACAACTGATCCTCGATGCAAATGTTATTGCAGCAGTGTCCTGAAAGGAATCCTGCTCAAGGTCTCTTCCGATCTCGCCTATGCCGAACTGTACGGAGGCTGGTACTCTCACATAATCTTTTCTCGCTTTCTGGACATCTGCGTTCTCACCACAACATTTCCTCGGGAACTGGTCGTATCCCAACGCCTCTGTATGCATATCATCCCTCTAATCTCGATAGGGAGTAACAACGGCTCGTCAGCGTCTCGCACGAACCTCTGGTTCCACTCGTCTGTATCATCATCCACTATGACGTCACGCCATGCTATCTGTGCACTGCAACTGTTCTCGGTTACGGTCAATCCGAAGTCTCTCACACGGACTCGAAGTTACGAACTCGGTATCTTCATAACTCTATAGAAGATCTCTAACTGAACACGTCCTCGGGAACTCGTCCCAACCATCGGAGAAATACTCAATGTTCGCCCGTCCTCGATCAACTCCCAATGCATCTTGGTGAGGTCCTCTATCAGAAGCTGGTCAGCTTACTGGTCTCTTATCATATGATATCCGGACGATGTCAAACTTTTCGATCGAGTCATCAAGGTCCCAAAATTTCCCGAAGGCTCAACACCTGAGCACGGTATAAAAATATCTGGTACATACCACAGTACCTCTGGACCAGTCGTAGAAGGGCAAAACCAAGCCTCACTGATGGCACCGCTAAATTGCTGCAAACCCTAAGGTTCAAAAGCGGTTCCATGGTCATCATGTCGAGTTAGGGTTTCATTCTTCTAGAGGGTCCACAGAATCACTTGCATGTTCCTCCGAACACTTTACACTTGGGAAAAAATGGGTTTCTGACACTCGTTCGAACATTTTAGCTTCGCCTATACAACATGTGAATACTCTTCGCCCGCATGCTAAACAATGCCTCAATCCTCCAGGAAAGACGATACATCAACGGTCATCTCTGGATCGGTCTGCTCTAGATCTGAGTAAGACTCTCCACACTGAAAATCTTCAACTCAACTGGGCCTGCGTCGGCGCATCAATATGACGAATCACCTTCGACTCTCAAATCGGGGTAGACTAGCTATCACCTGTCGTATCTCTGTTTAGAAGCTCCAGCGATCTCAGCTCGTAAGCCCTGGAAACAACATCCCATCATCTCAGCATCAGCTGGATCATCTGTCTGTACGGTAGGCAACATCAAAATCTCTGAGGTATGCTGTACATCAACAGTCTTCTCACAACTGGCAGCTCTAACAGTGGCCCAATCATCCGGTGTAAAACCAAACACTCCCCTCATCTGAGAGGTCACAACACAAAACTAACTCGATACGTTCCCATGTCACCAGAAAACACAATGGTCATCCCTCGTACCAGACGAGCTCGCCCTGACCGCAATACTAGCAGTAGCTTAATCTGCGCTCAAACATGGTGACAGGAACCTCAATCGAGTATCTAAGAAAGCAGATCAACAGCAAGAAAGGAAACGACAGATTCAGAATGGATACATGATTATAAGAAGGAACAGCATCAATGAGAGTATGATCATGGAAATGAACAGAATCAATGATCTCAAATGGATGTATGATCAAGAGAACAAGGGGAATCATGTTCATGCCATAATATTGCATTATTATATTTCCCATTCTTATTCGTTTTATAAATAAACAGGTGCTTTTGACGCATGTCTGCTACATATTACAGGTTACAGGTTCTTGGATCTAAAACAGTGAAAAAGATATAAAGACGATCCAAAAGTGGGACTTTGACCAACAAACAGAAGGACCTTGATCAAGCCTACACAAAAGATCAGTTTACAGAGTATAAAGGCAGCGCAAGATCCAAGATTACAAAGCGAACGGTTAAAAGTCTACTGCAATTGTTCACTGAAGATCTGGAAGAAACATAGAAGCTATTTTAATAAAAGGACCAAAGAATAAAGAAGCCCAAAACCATCATAGCCAACACAGGAATTGTCAAGGCCCAATCACATCTTTTGGCCGCGGAACCGCGGCCAAACCAGGCCTCGGGCAGCGGTTCCGCGGCCGCACTGCGCAATCAGGAGTTGCAAAATTTTACCAAGTTTCTTGGCAGCTTTGACTGGTCAACCTAGGGTATTTTGGTAAATGTAGACGTGCGAATCAATTGTAACCTAGGGTTTCCTATCCTCTATAAATAGGAACTCTAATTCATTATATTAGGCTATGTCTCCCTATGCCTCTTTTTATGAATAAAATTTAGAATTCTTTTGGATAGCATCGATGCCTCTTTTCATATCATCTATTCAGATCTGACAACCCTGCGTAAATGTTTGGAGAGAGCCATCTGTAAAGTAAGTAGGTAATTTCAATTCTTGCCCTAGGTAATTTTTCATTCTCTGCCCTAGATAAATGTTTTTAAATTCCCTAATGAGCGAGTAGTCTCCTCGCTTGTTAGGGTTAGCTTTGGGGAAGGCATTTGAGAGATGAGATCTCTCACCCCTTTCTTGCCCGTCATATATTTTAATAGGACTCCATGCATACATGCACATACCGCTCCCTACGGCACCCTATCCTTCGAGGTAGCAGTGATACTGTAGTATAAAGGCCCGGTTGTGATGGTTTTCCATGGAGGTTAGGGTAAGGATTCATAAAGGAAGGACAAGAAACTAGAGGAAGAAAACATCTTCGCAATGATTCTAATCCCTTTTGTTAATAATTACCATAACTCCTACTAGATCCTAATATGGGTATAGAAAGCGTTGAGATTTATTTACATTTCCAAACCTACCCTAAACCTAACCCTAGCAAGACTTAGATCTAGATAATCTTAGTATAGAATAATTTAGTTTTTAGATTTAATAATCAATCCGGCTCCCATCGGAATTAACTCGTAAGAGCGATTAGGAAAACACAAAATCCCTGTGGACCGACCCGTACTCACCTGCTAGCTCCAAGCGACACCGTTCTTAATTGCGGTAATATATTTTTGATCGATAAAATCTCTTTTAAATCAAATGGCGCCGTTGCCGGGGATGGCGTGTTATTTCCTTTTTGCAATTTCGGGTTAATATAAGTTAAAAAATCATAAAAATCACAAAAAAATAATAAAAATATATCATCTGTTATTTTTGGAAAGGTATTTTTGTGTGAATTTTGCAGGATCTACAATCGAAAGACGGATCTGGAAATTTCCAGAAAGCGAAACAGAATTCAGAAGATCAGAACAGAAGGGGGTCTAAAAACCAGAACTACAGAATTTTTCTTGGGACTTCCGCCGCCTGCGCCGCCGCTAAACCGCGACCTAATCCCCCTTTTGACCGCGGAAGGGCGGCGGTCTTGTGTCATCGTCATCCATAATTTTTTCTCGGGAACCGCGCCTTACATCCCACCGCGAAAACACGGCAGGAACGCGTTGGGACCGCGGAAACTCGGCGGTCTCGTCATATCATCTTGAGAAAATTGCACTGTAAGGTCCTCTGTTCTTGCTCTGGAAATCTAGATATATCTTTCTGAAAAATTCCTGCAGAATTTTGTGCGCTTTAAAAATCTTTTCCCTTCCAAATAACAAATCTTGTGCAGGATTTTTGCGCCTCGCTTAAAATAGAAATTGATTGCAAGTAATATTTTTCTCTTTTGTATATCTTTTCTCGAAAATCTTTTTGTAAAATTACCAAATAAAGAGCAAACGGAAAAAGGAAATTTTTTTAACAACTTGCAAATTTTTGCCGCTAAGAAATCCGTGCACCCCAACCCTTTTTCTTTTCCCCTTTCTTCTATCATGGGTACCCCACATCATAAATCACTTTCCGAACTATGGTATCCCGAACCTAACTTTGCCTCGTACGTCAATTGTTTCGGTCGTTTTAGGGAAGATCCCTCCATGCCCAAAATTTCTTTGAAAGATCAAATAGAAGCGTCTAGGAGAAACAATTTGACTTCACAACCCACTTTGTGTCAACCATGTCAACCTTCACCACTTTCATACGTTGATACCACTTTTTCAAGTCCTGTTGTACCTCCTAAACCGATGTCCATTGCTGAGCATATTGCTCAATCTCGTAGCCGATCTTTCACCCCTCTCCACTCATCTAGTTCTAGGGATCCACAAGACTATTCACCTTTTTATCCACATATTGATCCTACTCCTGTCCAACCATCCAATTCCTACCAGTCCTACCCGACTTTCCCACCTTCACTAGACACTGTTTCTACACAGCCGTTTGGGAGTTTCACGTGTCCAAACAACTTCGAATCTTTTACCGAAACCCCCTCACCACCCATGTCTAGTTTGGAACAGTCGTTGGAAGCTTATATTTTAGCAACAAACAAAATGACTAGGAATATGGATGCATCCATTGCCGCCCTTATGCAACCTACTGAACCGGTAGCTAGTTTTCCACTAGCTTCAAATTTTTCAATGTATGAGGAAGCGGTTGGACAAAGTGAGAATTTGAGAGGAGCGAGTGAGTTCTACACATTTCCAAATCAAACCTACCCTTGTCCAATTGAAACCCACAACTCCGGTTTTCCATCGATTTTCCTAAATAATTCACAAGTTGAAAATAAAAACGAGTTGTGTGATTTTTTATTGCTTGATTTGCCAGACTGTGAAGAACCCCTTTCGAGTGAAACCACACTTAATCCTTTTGAACTTTACACCTCCACTCTAGAACCTACATCGGTAAATATCCATGCTTTTGAGGAGGTGTCAGAAAATATTGATTTTCACTTGATTGAGGATATAGACGCCGGGAATATTTTGGATGATGAACCTGTCGATTTGAGTGAAATTTTATATCCAATTCATCATCCCGAGTCATTAATTGTTTCTCCCGAACTTCATATGCGTCTTGATTTTGATGATAATGGCATGGATGAGATAAATATTGAGGAAAATTGTGAGGATGGTATTGAGGAGAGTATTGAGGATAATATTGCGTTGAACCATTTTTGTTTGATGTGTCGGATTTTCCAATTCATCCTCCTGAACCCTTAACTGTTATATCACCCTCCCTCCTTTCCATCATTCCGACCATGCACAAGATCACTCTTGACGACTGTGAGTTTGAAAAATTTCCCTTTAAATGTGACACAGTTCTCACAGCCGATAACACTTACGAGTGTTTCACTTTTTCGGACGATGTTGCTGACTCACCGCCCGAGTTTGAGTCCATTGAAATTTTAGATGAGTTAGTTGAACCATCAGACTCGGTTGCTTACAGTCATTTCGAACCATTGATGGAATATTTCAGGTTCAAGACAGTTTACTACGGTGAGAATGAGACTATCCCTAATTCACTTCCTTTCGTTCTTCCTA
This sequence comes from Agapanthus africanus, assembly GCA_030015575.1. NCBI lineage: Eukaryota > Viridiplantae > Streptophyta > Magnoliopsida > Asparagales > Amaryllidaceae > Agapanthus > Agapanthus africanus. The sequence goes on along the minus strand of JASDDO010000008.1, from coordinate 202,572,928 downwards.
TCATTCCGACCTTACAAGAGACCGTTACACTTCCATCTCCTATACCAAGTTCGACGTACCCATGCTTTCTTGCGAATCTTGAAGGATTTGACCCCATTTCTCGACGGGTTGATAGATTAGCACAATCGTTTTTAACACATCGGTCATCACAAATTGTGCTAATTTATTCACTCGATTTACAGCCTCAAGTTCGTACTACACTTCTTTCTCTTTTCCGCCATTCTCCTCCTCCACCGAGACCGTATACCGTTTCTATCTCCACACGGTCTCGTGTGCTTCTCATTTCTTTTCTTTCCACCTCATTCTTTCACCAATCCTACCATTACCACGATAAGATTTTTGAATGGATGGTGCTAACCTTTGGCTTATGTAAGGCCTTGCTTAGTTTAGGGAGGACCTTATTGTATATATGTATATATATTTTTTGTTTTCTTTTCTAATAAAAAAAAATTCAAAAAAATAAAAACAAAAAAAAAATTTATAAATAAATAAACAGGGGAGTGCCGACAATTTTGACCCTCTAGGCGTAGCATGACAGTGAGGACACTGTCAAGTTTAAGTTTGGGGGTATGCTCGGTACGTTTTCTTCCTTCGCATTCATATGTACATTTTTTGCATTTGCATACTTATTTGAAAACCAATAAAAAAATTGAAAATTTCAAAAATTATAAGAATTAATGTATTCAATTTTGGCTGTATTTGATTTGAGTTTGACAAATAGGTCAACTGGCTAGGAACAACTAGATCTTAGACTTAGTAAATTAAAAACCCTAAAAATAACATTTCTTAAAGTTTAACGGTAGAAAGTATATGTCTTTGTAGTTTATTTAGAATAGGCAAATTTTGAGTTCACTTCTTGGGCTAAGTCGAAACGAAGGAAAAGTATTGATATTTTTATTAGAGTATAAGTTTGAAAAATAATTCCTAGCTTAAGTCTAGATTCTGAAAATATATACCCTACAAATTGCACAAACACGCATCTTGAAACTTGGAATAGTAGAGGAGACCTTGAAATGCTCTTGTCTAAAGTCCTTAGTACAAAGAAAATAAATGAAAAAAAAGTGAATAAAAAAAATGAACACTGGTTTTTGTGATTACTTAAGGCTGCATTAATAAAAAAAATATTTAGCGAGGGTGCTTCATCACCTAGTGCCTTAGACCAACTGGTTTGGGAGACACTGCTAAAAGCCTTGGATGTTGCAAGACTAGGAAGTACGCTTTAAAGTGCAAACGCATTTTGTAATCAGTCATTGGTACCTCAAGAAGTATTAACGGTCGCATGAAAGATGTGTACGCAAAATTCAATTAAAAATTCACCAATTAATAAGTACTTTGGACAACGGACAAGAGTATGATTGCTTGATTTGAATTTCCAAGTGTAGGGGTGATTTATACACACACATAGGGATATGTGATTGGGATTTAGATAAGAGAGAGGAATGAAGAATAGAACTTGTATCTTTAGTAGAGTTGATAAAAATTCCTAAGTGGAGATGGAACCCTAGAAGGGAAACTTAAGAGATGCAGAAAGCTAAGTAGGTCCGCAGAACATATATAATCTTAAGTTAGATGATGAGGAAGTGTGAAGAATATGGGTGGATAATTTGCAAGTCGAAAATAATAGAATTCCTTGTTAGAAAACCTAATTGGAGAATAAAAATCAATGGGCCTAATTGATAGGATTTTGTGGGTAGTATCCGCTGAAAACCCTCAGGAGACAACACTCTTCCTACTAGGGACACCTAGAGGTTTAACAACTTGTTGCACGAGCTCAGTGCAATCGCGTTTCCCTGCGAAAGTGCCGTTAGGTTTTTGTCGAGAATAAAACTAAGTTTGCTCGAGGACGAGCAAAAGATAAGTTTGGGGGTATTTGTTCATACAATAATATTGCATTATTATATTTCCCATTCTTATTCGTTTTATAAATAAACAGGTGCTTTTGACGCATGTCTGCTACATATTACAGGTTACAGGTTCTTGGATCTAAAACAGTGAAAAAGATATAAAGACGATCCAAAAGTGGGACTTTGACCAACAAACAGAAGGACCTTGATCAAGCCTACACAAAAGATCAGTTTACAGAGTATAAAGGCAGCGCAACATCCAAGATTACAAAGCGAACGGTTAAAAGTCCACTGCAATTGTTGACTGAAGATCTGGAAGAAACATAGAAGCTATTTTAATAAAAGGACCAAAGAATAAAGAAGCCCAAAACCATCATAGCCAACACAGGAATTGTCAAGGCCCAATCACATCTTTTGGCTGCGGAACCGCGGCCAAACCAGGCCTCGGGCCGCGGTTCCACGGCCGCACTGCGCAATCAGGAGTTGCAAAATTTTACCAAGTTTCTTGGCAGCTTTGACTGGTCAATCTAGGGTATTTTGGTAAATGTAGACGTGCGAATCAATTGTAACCTAGGGTTTCCTATCCTCTATAAATAGGAACTCTAATTCATTGTATTAGGCTATGCCTCCCTATGCTTGTTTTTATGAATAAAATTTAGAATTCTTTTAGAGAGCATCGATGCCTCTTTTCATATTATCTATTCAGATCTGACAACCCTGCGTAAATGTTTGGAGAGAGCCATCTGTAAAGTAAGTAGGTAATTTCAATTCTTTCCCTAGGTAATTTTTCATTCTCTGCCCTAGATAAATGTTTTTAAATTCCCTAATGAGCGAGTAGTCTCCTCACTTGTTAGGGTTAGCTTTGGGGAAGGCTTTTGAGAGATGAGATCTCTCACCCCTTTCTTGCCCGTCATATATTTTAATAGGACTCCATGCATACATGCACATACCGCTTTCTACGGCACCCTATCCCTCGAGCTAGCGGTGATACTGTAGTATAAAGGCCCGGTTGTGATGGTTTTCCATGGAGGTTAGGGTAAGGATTGATAAAGGAAGGACAAGAAACTAAAGGAAGAAAACATCTTCCCGATGATTCTAATCCCTTTTGTTAATAATTACCATAACTCCTACTAGATCCTAATATGGGTATAGAAAGCGTTGAGATTTATTTACATTTCCAAACCTACCCTAAACCTAACCGTAGCAAGGCTTAGATCTAGATAATCTTAGTATTGAATAATTTAGTTTTTAGATTTAATAATCAATCCGGCTCCCATCGGAATTAACTCGTAAGAGCGATTAGGAAAACACAAAATCCCTGTGGACCGACCCATACTCACCGGCTAGCTACCAAGCAACGTCGTTCTTGATTGCGGTAATATATTTTTGATCGATAAAATCTCTTTTAAATCAAATTACAGATCTCAAAATATGTACATCCTAAGGTTCCTTAAGTGGAGTATCGTATCGTAAATATGCCACGGAACATACGTACGGTACGTCACTCTACTCAAGCTACTTACTCCATCAATCAGGGTCAGCCTATGAAATGAAAGTTCGGGTCTAATACCCCCCCTCCCCCCGCGTTCAAGTCTAAGTTCCGTAAGGTCAAGCCTAGGTTCCGAAATACATACCCGCCCTAGATTCCACATAGTCAAATATAGACTCAAACCAAGGTTAAACCTAGCGCTCTGATACCAACTTTGTCATGACCTGAAATATTAGCTCATGACCAGCAATTAAATCACGCAACGTCTAGAGGCTTAACGTGATTCAAGTAAGCTGAAACCCAGAAATCTAAACCTTTTTAAGAAAATAAAGGAGGTGAAGTTTGAAATAAAGGTATAATGAAATAATGTTTTCTTAAAGCATAGAAAAGGAACATAAAAATGCAAGTAAAATTTACTAGTTTGAAAACGTGTTTCGTCTTTTAAAAATTTGGGCAGTACCTCCTTTGTATTTTTTGATCCAACCACAATACATAACAAGAATAATGGCATCCCCAAGCGGGAGCTAGCTCTTCGCCAAACGGCGGATCACAACCACGCAAGACAGTATATGAAAGCATACGACGCCCAACGGCGAAGTTCACCACAAAAAGATAAAGAAATAAGCAAGACATCATATCACAAGTAGCGGAAAACCCCTCGCTCTAAGTCTCGCAACCACAATCTCACTAAGTCTCATTACTTATTCAATTTACTAACTTTAATTGATGGAGTTGATTAGATACAATATGAAATATAAATACAATAGTGGGTATGATACAAATGTCCCACCTACCAATGCAAACACCCAAAAGAAGCTATGTGCCAACGATGCCGCTACAGATCCATGCGGTCAACCTGCAAGAACTATGGCACAACGGGGGTGAGTTGCCAACTCGTGAGTAGAAAAATATCTACAAGTAGAAATCGAATAAACAACGACTCCTAGGTCAACTATATCATAAAGGTAATATTATGATATCTAAGGTGACCGAGTCATCATATGTGCCAACAATGTAATCAATACATATATGTATGCGGATATAATCCGAAAATATAATCAAGGTATGTATGCATGTGGATCTCGTTCAACCATATAATCAATGCATGCATGCATGTGGATCTCGTCCACCCATGTAATCAATATCTGTATGCACGTAAATATCATAAAAGAGTGTGCATGAAAGTATGAGGATATAAATCAACGGTGTCCCTCGCGACACATCAAAATCATGGAACCTGGGTGTCCAACATCGACACCCGAAAACATCATGAAACCCATGTCCAGCATCGACACGTAAATCCTCATATCTCGGGCTCCGTCAGTCCGGATCGGCCCACGGGCTCCGTCAGTCCGGATCGGCCCATATCATCTCTCGACTCTGGTCGGTATCCTACGGATATCCGCCGAGCCCAAATACTATCACCGGTAGATAGTAGTCCCTCTACCAGGTTCACCGTCTACTGCATAGCATCCCTTTCTTGACCTGGGGTACCATACCGGGTCCACCATGTATCCGTAATCGGCTTCATCCAGCTTCTCGAATCAGGTTTCACATGTCACACGTCTCAGAACCGAGAAAACGCATGGTGGACGCACTGAAATATCATATCAAGAGAAACCGGATTTTTAAACAATACATACTTTCTTTTAAAATGACCACGGTTCTCAAATCCAGAAATTTCATGAAAACGACATATCTCAATGCGTAAAATCATAAAGCATGATGTATGCGACATATGATAGAAATATAAGAATATCCGTATATCATGCAACATGGAACAGTGATGTATCATATTAAGGGAAAACCGCTCCTTTAAATGGTTCCAGTTTTGAAAATATGTCCTTCGGTTCCCAATATCTCCAAATTCAAATGCAACATCGTATAAAGGTGCATAGGTAACTATAGCAAGTAAATTATGTAAAGAGTTATATCGTGATGCAGCGATCCGACTGTGTAGTGACATGGCAATTATCGATGATGAAGTGTGTGAGCCGGCAATCTGTGTGCGTGTAACATACGCATCATCGATAATGGTGTAAGTGTACTAGCACAGGTATAAATAATGTAATGCGAATAACATGAATGCAGCATATGGTAAATCACATGAAAATGCTGATAGGTACACGTATCTAATATGATCGAGTCGGTGAATCAATCAATCGGCATCCTGCCTCACAACATCCCGTACGGCATCCTCTAGTCAAAGGTATGGATCAAACCTCAAGTCAAACTCATCACGTATGGAAAATCATCGTACGGCGGTGATTGAGAGAGGTTTTGTCGATCAAAAATATTTACCGCAATCAAGAACGGCGTCGCTTGAAGCTAGCCGGTGAATACGGGTCGGTCCACAGGGATGTGAAAATTTTCTTTAAGTTCTTACGAGTTAATTCCAAATGGTGTTTGGATTTATAATTAAACCTAAAAATTGAAGTTGTATGAGACTAGGATTAGGTCTAGGGAAAATTTGGTAAATAAAGATCTACATCTCTTTCCATTGCTATTAATTAAGTGTATCATATTAGAGTTATGGTAAATATTAACAAAGGGGATTAGGATGATTGGGAAGATTGATTCTTCCTCTAGATCCTTGTCCTTCCTTTCTTAATCTTCACCCTAACCTCCATGGAAAACCTTAAAATCCGGGCCTTTAGACTACGAAATCACCGTTACCTTGAGGGTAAAAGTGCCGTAGGGCGCGGAATAGAAAGGTATGCATGGAGTTCTAATGTTCATAAAAGTTTAGCAATGAAAAGAGATGAGAGATCTTCATCTCTCAAATCCTTCCCTATTCCTAACCCTAACAAGCGAGGAAACTACTCGCTCATTGAGGGGATGAAAGAAAACAAGAATTTATTAAAGAAAGAAAACATCGATTGCAAGTTAATAAAAACTAAACTAATTTAAACTAAGGCGAGAAAATAAGAACACATAAAAAACTACAACTATTGCAAAGAAAATAACCTACTTACTGTTGATGCACTCTAACTTCAAGAAAATAGAATTTTATTCATGAGTAGAGGCATAAGAAAATACAAGGTCTTGGGTTCTATTTATAGTACATAGAAACCCTAGGGCTACAGATTGCACCGCATGTCTAAAGTTACAAATATACCCCTAAAAAGATCTTTCCAGAGCCGCCACAAATTATGGTAAAAAGTTCTGCGCATTAGGGCTCAAGTAGCCGCGGAACCGCGGCATGGGCGCGCTTGGGCCGCGGTTCCGCGGCCCAATGATGAGGTCAGCTGATGGGCTTTTCTGGGCTTGGTTTGGATCTTCTGGTCTTCTTATTTCTTTATTTCTTTTTCCACTTGGGCTTCTGCAGTGATTCCAGAACTTCAGTGAACACTTTGCGATGGATCTTTTAACCGTCTTTCTTGCAAATTTGGATCTTGCATCGCCTTGTTGATGGTGAACCGTTCTTCTGCCGGGCTTTACTAAGATCTTCCTATTTGTTGGTCAAAACTCCTTCTTTTGTGTCGTCTTTTGTGTTTTTCACTGTTTTCGCTCCCAGAACCTGTAACCTGTAACATGTAGCAGACATGGGTCAAAAGCACCTGTTTTTATTGTAAAATGCATAAGAATGGGGAATACAAAATGCAATATTATGTTGTGAACAAATACTCCCAAACTTATCTTTTGCTCTCCCTCGAGCAAACTTATTATGTAAATAAAAATCTAACCTAGCCGCACTTTCGCAGGGAAACGCGATTGCACTGAGCTCGTGCAACAAGCCGTTAAACCTCTAGGTGTCCCTAGTAGGAGGAGTGTTGTCTCCTGAGGGTTTTCAGCGGATACTACCCACAAAATCCTATCAACTTGGTTTCTCGACTTTTGTTCTCCATTTAGGTTTTCTAACAAGGAATTCTATTATCGTCGACCCGCAAATTATCCACCCATATTCTTCATGCTTCCTCATTATTTAACTTAAGATTACATATATCCTGTAGAATTACCTAGCTTTCGGCATTTCTTAAGTTTTCCTTCTAGAGTTCCATCTCCACTTAGGAATTTCTATCAACTCTATTAAAGACACAAGTTCTATTCTTCATTCATTTCTCTTATCTAAACTCTAATCACATATCCCTACGTGTGTGTAAATATCACCCCTACACTTGGAAATTCAAATCAAGCAATCGTACTCCCGTCCATTGTCCAAAGCACTTGTGAGACTTCGCTTTCACATCCTTCATGCGACTGTTAATACTTCTTGAGGTACCAACAACCGATTACAAGATGCGTTAGCACTTTAAGGCGTACTTCCTAGTTTTGCAACACCCAAGGCTTTTAGCAGTAGCACCTTCGCTAAATATTTTTCTATTTTTTTTTTCAGCCTTAAGTAATCACAAAAACCAGTGTCCATTTTTTTCTTTATCCACTTTTTTTTTTCTTTTTCTTTGTGCTAAGGGCGTTAGACAAGAGTATTTCAAGGTCTTTTCTACTAATCCAAGTTTCAAGGTGCGTGTTTGTGCATTTTGTAGGGTATACATTTTCAGAATCTAGACTTAAGCTAGGAACTATTTTTCAAACTTATACTCTAATAAGAGTTTTAATACTTTTCCTTCGTTTCGACTTAGCCCAAGAACTGAACCCAAAATTTGCCTATTTCTAAATAACCTACAAAGACATATGCTTTCCACAGTTAAACTTTAAGGAAGGTTATTTTTAGGGTTTTTAATTTGCTAAGTCTAAGATTTAGTTTTTCCTAGCCAGTTAACCTATTTATCAAACTCAAGTCAATTAACCAGAATTGAATACATTAATTTTTATAATTTTTGAATTTTTTCAATTTTTATGGGTTTTTCTGTTTTCTAATTTTTTTTATGTTTTCAAATTTTTCAAATTTTTATGATTTTTATATTAAGATGCAATGCAGAAATATACATATGAATGCAAAAGGAAAACTTACCGAACATACCCCCAAACTTAAAATGGACAGTGTCCTCACTGTCATGCTGCACCAAGTGGGTTGATAATATCGGCGAGCTCCTGCTTATTATTATATTTACATAGTATACACACCCCCAAACTTATTTGAAATAAAGTTCTGGAAAAAAGGAAATTCGAGGGTGAAGGTGGAGGAAAATCAATCGGTGTAAATCGGCTCCTGAAAAAGCAGGAGCTCCTCCGAATGGTCCGCTGAGAAGAACGGTTTTAAACGATGTCCATTTACTTTAAATGAAGTACCGTCTTCTGGATTCTCAAGATCAACCGCACCGTGCGGATAAACGGTGCGGACTACAAAAGGTCCTCTCCATCGGGACCGGAGCTTGCCCGGATGAAAGTGTAACCGAGTATCATATAATAAAACCTGTTGACCCGGTTTAAATGTCTTTCGCAAAAGGTTTTTATCATGAAATACCTTAACTCGATTCTTAGCAATCACGGCATTATCATATGCCTCACCCCGCAGCTCCTCCAATTCATTCAATTGCAGCTTTCGATTGCTGCCCGCATCTCCTAAAGATAAATTCAGCTCTTTAATGGCCCAAAATGCCTTATGCTCAATTTCTACTGGGAGGTGGCATGCATTCCCGTAGACGAGCCGGTATGGGGACATGCCAAGATCGGTCTTATATGCAGTACGGAAATCCCATAGTGCATCGATCAATTTTTGTGACCAATCTTTACGGTTTTTAGAAACCGTTTTCTCCAAGATTTGCTTAATTTGTCGATTCGAGATCTCGGCTTGCCCACATGTTTGGGGATGGTATGGCGTTGACAGCTTATGGGTGATAGAGTATTTGCGCATTAGGGACTCAAAAGTCCTATTGCAAAAGTGAGAACCATTATCACTTATTATTGCGCGAGGGTGCCCAAATCGAGAAAAGATGTGTTCTTTTAGAAATCGAACGACAACCTTGTTATCATTCGTTTGACTAGGCACAGCCTCGACCCATTTTGAAACATAGTCAACAGCCAAAAGAATATACACATTTCAAAAAGAGTTAGGAAATGGCCCCATGAAGTCTATACCCCAAACATCAAAAATGTCTACAACCAAAATTGGTTGGAGCGGCATTTCATTTCTCCGCGATATCCGGCCCAAGTGTTGGCACCGGGAGCAAGTTTTGCAGTATTCGAATGCATCTTTGAAGAGTCGTGGCCAATAGAAACCACACTGCAAAACTTTCTCGGCTGTCTTCTTTGGGCCAAAGTGCCCGCCACATGCTTGATCGTGGCAAAAAGACAGCACACTCTTAACCTCATTTTCAGGTACACACCGGCGAATGATTTGGTCGGAACAATATTTAAAAAGATAAGGTTCATCCCAGTAAAAATGCTTTACTTGGGACAAAAATCGTAGTTTGTCTTGTTTCGACCAATCGTTAGGTATCAAGCCGGTGGCTAAGTAGTTTACAATATCGGCGAACCATGGTTCGCAAGAAACGGTCAAGAGTTGCTCATCGGGGAAAGCATCAGTGATGGGCAGTTCAAGTGTAGGCGAAGAAGGAAGTCGTGAAAGGTGATCGGCCACTACGTTTTCACATCCCTTTTTGTCCCTTATAACAAGGTCAAATTCTTGCAGCAAAAGGATCCAACGTATTAGCCTAGACTTAGCATCCTTCTTCGCAAAAAGGTAGCGAAGAGCTGAGTGATCCGTGTACACTATAACTGGAGAGCCGATTAAATAAGGCCGAAATTTTTCAAGTGCAAACACAACCGCTAAAAACTCTTTTTCTGTTGTTGTGTAGTTTAATTGGGCCTCATTTAATGTTCGGCTAGCGTAGTAAATTACATGCGGCATCTTGTTAATGTGCTGTCCAAGAACAGCACCAATGGCAAAATCTGATGCGTCGCACATAATTTCAAAAGGGTGCGTCCAGTCTGGAGATGAAAGGATGGGCGCAGAAATGAGTGAGTGTTTCAAAGACTCGAACGCTTTCATGCAAGTTGAGTCGACAACAAAAGTAGTGTCCTTGGCCAACAAGAGAGTCAAGGGTCTAGCAATCTTGCTAAAGTCCTTGATGAACCGTCTATAAAAACCGGCATGGCCAAGGAAAGCTCGGATATCTTTGACGCATTTAGGAGGAGGAAGATTAGAAATGACTTCGATTTTAGCTCTATCAACCTCTATGCCGTTTTGCGAGATGACATGTCCTAAGACAATGCCTTCTCGTACCATAAAGTGGCATTTCTCCCAATTCAAAGTCAAGTTCTTTTCCCTACAGTGGGTGAGAACAGCGTCAAGATGTTGTAAACACTCATCGAAGGAGTCACCAAAAATGGAGAAATCATCCATAAAGATTTCCAAAAACTTCTCCACCATGTCCGAAAAGATCCCCATCATACACCGCTGAAATGTAGCGGGTGCATTGCATAACCCAAAGGGCATGCGACGATAAGAAAAAGTGCCAAAGGGACAAGTAAATGTAGTCTTGTCTTGATCCTCTTTGGCTATGGGGACTTGATTATAACCGGAGTAGCCATCTAAAAAGCAGTAGAATTCGTGCCCTGCTAATCGTTCTAGCATTTGGTCAATGAATGGTAAAGGAAAGTGGTCCTTCCTTGTCGCGGCATTGAGTTTTCGGTAGTCGATGCAAACTCGCCACCCAGTTTGGGTGCGAGTGGGAATTAACTCATTTGCCTCATTGGTGATGACCGTGATGCCCGATTTCTTTGGCACGACATGAATGGGGCTAACCCATTGGCTATCCGAGATAGGGTAAATGATACCGCTATCAAGACACTTAACAATCTCCTTCTTGACCGCCTCTTTCATGATGGGGTTGAGGCGTCTTTGTGGATCCCTTGCCGGCTTGGCATCATCCATCAAGTGTATATGATGTTCGACTATGAGGGGACTAATCCCCTTGATGTCCGCCATAGACCAGCCGAAAGCTTGCCGATTATTGTATAAGATCGTTAAAAGGGCCTTCTCTTGCTCAAGAGCTAGAGAGGCCGATATGATAACTGGTAAGGTCTTATTTTCACCTAGATAAGCATATTTTAGGTGCGACGGCAAAAGCTTTAGCTCGAGTTTAGGTGGTGAAACAATAGATGGTAACAATGGAGTAACTGTTTCAAACTCGAAGGATTCCATCAAAGGTTCAAATTGAGTGTACGCTACCGAGTCGGATGGTTCAACTAACTCATCCGAAAAAGCAAAAGACTCAAACTCAGGTGGAGAGTCTTCAAGATCATCAACAAAGGTGAAACACTCATAATCTTTGTCCGTCGTGAAAGCTGTGTCGGATTCTAGGAGGAACGCACTAGTGGCGTCAATATTACTGTGATCAAACATGAAATTCTCGAACTCACAGTCCTTCTCCACGATCTCATCGATCGAGCACACATCAAGTACGCTAGAATTAGGCTCGCAAGGCTGACTTCCTAACTTGAAAATGTTAAGTTCAACTGTCATCTTGCCAAAAGATAGATTCATTGAACCATTACGACAGTTGATTACCGCGTTAGAAGTCGCGAGGAATGGTCGACCAAGTATCACCGGAATTTGATTACGGGGGTTAGCGACAGGCTGTGTATCCATAACAATAAAGTCCACGGGGAAAATGAAATCCCCTACTCTAATTAACACATCCTCCAACTCTCCCCTAGGGTGGGTGATTGATCGGTCGGCCATTTGGAGAGTGCAATGAGTAGGTTTGAGCTCTCCAACGCCTAATTGTTCGTACACCGAATAGGGTAGCAAATTGACACTAGCACCAAGATCTAATAGTGCTCTATTGATGGTCTTGTTCCCAATTATGATCGAAATAGTAGGACAACCGGGGTCCTTGTGCTTTGGGGGTAAAGAATTGACAAGAGCATCACTAACAGCACTAGCCACGAAAACTTTCTTTGGTACTTGTGACTTCCTCTTTTTGGTGCATAAGTCCTTTAAGATTTTTGCATATGAAGGAACTTGTTGGATTGCATCCAAAAGAGGGATATTTATGCTAACCTGTTTGAACAACTCTACAATCTTCTCCATCTGTGGAGTTGGTTTATTGGATCTCAACCGATTTGGAAAAGGAACATTTTGAAAAGTTGTTGAGTCCAATTTTCGTGGATCAGATTGTTGAGTTGGAACGAGACCCCGTGTAGATGTGTTCGTGTTGTGAGAAGAGGGTCCGTTCGAGCTAGAAGAAGTAGAGCCATGTGAAGGATGGAGAATAGGCTCTAACGAAGAGGAAGAGGAAGATGAAGAACCACCGGCAGAGGTGTCACGGTGCATACCCACATTGTTTTGCAGCACTTTTCCGGATCTCAACGTGGTCACAGCATTCACGTTATGATTCTGCTGTTCATGTGCAACATGTGCGTGACCGGGATTTAGGAGTGGTTGAGACGGAAGCTTTCCTTTCTCTCGCTCTTTCAATGCTGCGTTGAGTTGTGCAATTTGTGCCTCAATAGCTTTGATGCTTTGATCATGTGAGGCACTGTTTTGCACCAAAGATTGAACAGAAGTCTCTATTCTAGCTGTGGACTGTGCAGATTGCTTTAGGAATGCTTCTAGACTTCTTTCGAGCGAGCTAACAGCATTTTGAGGGGGAACAAAGTTGTTGGGTACAAAATTGTTCATCTGATTAGGATAAGGTTGCTGTTGGGGAGGCTGCTGAAATTGAGCTTGTGGAGGTGCTTGTTGTTGTTGTGGAGGAGGAGCTCTTTGAAAATTGTTGTTTCCTTGGACTTGTTGATTTTGGTTCCAAGTGAAATTAGGGTGGCTCTTCCAACCCGGATTGTATGTCGAAGAGTATGGATCATTTCTTTGTCGTTGCTGAAAGGCAGCATTGACTTGATCTTGTCCTTGAGTAGATGCAGTGTAAGGACACTCTTCGGTGAGATGTGATGGATCCGAACAACAAGCACAAACAGTTCGTGGGGGCACAACAGGGGCAGGAGAAGGTGCTGAGATTTTGGTCTCAAGCGCTTCTAGCTTTTTCGTAAGAGCGGCCATCTCGGCCTTCATAGCAATTGACATCTCTACTTGATGTATGCCTGCCCTAGGTTGACCAATAGAAGAAGATGATGTGGTCTTGGTGCTCTCCCATTGAATTGTTTGCTCACTAAGATCCTCAAGAAACTGCCACGCTTCCTCACTAGACTTGGACAGAAAGTGACCTTGACTAATGGTTTCTAGCAACTGCTTCATTGTCGGGTTCAATCCCTCGTATAAGGTTTGGCAAAGTTGCCATCTTTCGATTCCATGGTGAGGGCATTGAACGAGAAGGTCTTTGAATCTTTCAAAACATTTCCAAAATGGTTCGGCAGGAAGCTGTGAAAATTGTATAATTTCATTACGGATTTTTGCAGTTTTGTGATGAGGATAGAACTTTTTAAGAAAATCTTTCACAAACTCGTCCCAATTTCTAATTGAGTGTGATGCGGTGCTGTATAGCCACTTCTCGGCTAGGTCACATAAGGTGAAAGGAATGACCCTTAGCCTTATAGCGTCATCACTTAATTGGGTAGTTTTCATCATGGCGCAAACGTTTTGGAATTTGTTGATAAAGATATATGCATCTTCGGATTCCAAACCATGAAACTTAGGCAGCATGTTGATGAAGTGGGGTTTGATCTCAAAGTTGTCCCCATTAGCCGGTGGGAGGGAAAGACAACTAGGAAGGGCGGTGCGGATGGGGTAGAAAAGATCCTGGAGCGCGACTCGTGCGGGCGCTTCGACAGGCGGAAGATTCGGGTTATTCGCACCTGGCGGAGGTGGAATCCTTCCCGTCTATAAGGTGTTGTTAGGATCGTATCCCGACATACCTTCGAAAGAATGTGATGGTGAAAGTGAAGAAGTGGACAAGATTTCGACTTCGGAGTCGAAAGGTTCGTCGGTCGGTACCAACGAAACACAGACTAATCGGGCGCTAGGGTCCCTAGTCCAACCGGACATACACTAAAAGGGTTAGTGTAGTCGAAAGATGAAAGACAGAATGTGAAGATAAGAAAATGTCAATGAGAAGAAGTGGTGTAAGTGGGTGCAAAGATTCTTTAGCGACAAGTTGCAAGTTTTGAAAAGATGTTCCTTTTTTTTCTTTTTAAGTGAGCTTTTGCAAAAAGATTTTGAAAAGAGACTAGTGACACAACTGCAATTAACCACACATGCACAATCAGGCCTAAGTCTAGGGTCACCTAGGTCAGCTAGACAGCTCCTAACTGTTCCAAAGGGATAGAGATAGGACCTCAAACCGCCTCTTCACGGACAAGTACGGCCAGGTAAGTGGGAAGGAACCACCACTACAGTGGGCCTAATTAAAAACCACTAGCCTAGTCACCGCAATGTCGGTTAGGATAAACGGCCGATGCCTATACTAGTCCTCTGTCCTATTGAGCTCGACGTCCTTAGGGCTGAGTCTAATATTTTTTAAATTAAAAGTGGTCAATGCAAATGCTTTTAAGTGATTTCTGGGGTCCTGGGAAGGGTGATGAAATCCCCACCCAATCTGAATTGGTCAATAGCCCCTTAAAGTCAGATTAAAGTATGCAAAGCAGTAAATCACTTGCAATCAATTTGCTTTTTAGCGCGGCGCAAAGAATCCTGCAGAAAATCAATTATTGGAAGGGGGAAGAAGATTTTTAGCGCAAAGAATCCTGCAGAAGATTTGGCAAAAGATATATGGGAATTTGTAGAGGGGAGAATAAGGAAACAAACAGTGCAAAAATTTCTCAGAGAAGGCTCCAGTATGCGGCGGAAGAGCGGCGCGAGGTGGGGTTATGCGGCGGAAGCGCGGTGGTTTGGAGGCTTCAGGTCTCTGGATTTCTTCAGCTGCTCTGGACTTCCAATATCCTCCTGTTCTGATGTATCTTTTTCTGTTTCCCTTTCTGTGTTGTTTCAGATCCGTCAAACCCTGCAAAGATTCACAAAGAAACCCTTCAAACGATAAAAGATGATAAATTATTTTTTTTTTTTGGAATTTTTCAGATTTTTATGATTTTTTTAGATTTTATATTAACCCGAAATTACAAAAAGAAAATTTTATGCCATCCCCGGCAACGGCGCCATTTGATTGAGAGAGGTTTTGTCGATCAAAAATATTTACCGCAATCAAGAACGGCGTCGCTTGAAGCTAGCCGGTGAATACGGGTCGGTCCACAGGGATGTGAAAATTTTCTTTAAGTTCTTACGAGTTAATTCCAAATGGTGTTTGAATTTATAATTAAACCTAAAAATTGAAGTTGTATGAGACTAGGATTAGAAACTTGCTAGGATTAGGTCTAGGGAAAATTTGGTAAATAAAGATCTACATCTCTTTCCATTGCTATTAATTAAATGTATCATATTAGAGTTATGGTAAATATTAACAAAGGGGATTAGGATGATTGGGAAGATTGATTCTTCCTCTAGATCCTTGTCCTTCCTTTCTTAATCTTCACCCTAACCTCCATGGAAAACCTTAAAATCCGGGCCTTTAGACTACGGAATCACCGTTACCTTGAGGGTAAAAGTGCCGTAGGGCGCGGAATAGAAAGGTATGCATGGAGTTCTAATGTTCATAAAAGTTTAGCAATGAAAAGAGATGAGAGATCTTCATCTCTCAAATCCTTCCCTATTCCTAACCCTAACAAGCGAGGAAACTACTCGCTCATTGAGGGGATGAAAGAAAACAAGAATTTATTAAAGAAAGAAAACATCGATTGCAAGTTAATAAAACTAAACTAATTTAAACTAAGGCGAGAAAATAAGAACAGATAAAAAACTACAACTATTGCAAAGAAAATAACCTACTTACTGTTGATGCACTCTAACTTCAAGAAAATAGAATTTTATTCATGAGTAGAGGCATAAGAAAATACAAGGTCTTGGGTTCTATTTATAGGACATAGAAACCCTAGGGCTACAGATTGCACCGCATGTCTAAAGTTAAAAATATACCCCTACAAAGATCTTTCCAGAGCCGCCACAAATTATGGTAAAAAGTTCTGCGCATTAGGGCTTCAAGTAGCCGCGGAACCGCGGCATGGGCGCGCTTGGGCCGCGGTTCCGCGGCCCAATGATGAGGTCAGCTGATGGGCTTTTCTGGGCTTGGTTTGGATCTTCTGGTCTTCTTATTTCTTTATTTCTTTTTCCACTTGGGCTTCTGCAGTGATTCCAGAACTTCATTGAACACTTTGCGATGGATCTTTTAACCGTCTTTCTTGCAAATTTGGATCTTGCATCGCCTTATTGATGGTGAACCGTTCTTCTGCCGGGCTTTACTAAGATCTTCCTATTTGTTGGTCAAAACTCCTTCTTTTGTGTCGTCTTTTGTGTTTTTCACTGTTTTCGCTCCCAGAACCTGTAACCTGTAACATGTAGCAGACATGGGTCAAAAGCACCTATTTTTATTGTAAAATGCATAAGAATGGGGAATACAAAATGCAATATTATGTTGTGAACAGGCGGCATTAAGCTATCAGGGATCATATCATTCTATAAGACGAGGAGGGTACGTACCTAACGTCTCGTACGGCTATCACTCACGATTCACAACATATATAAATATCTCAATATACCTATGTCCCAGGTCACATCCGCAACAATCTCATATCAGGGGACTGACAGGGTATCAATCATCTCAATCGACTCGCATCCGTATACCAACATATCACCAAATCATCATATCACGTCATATATTCTTTTCATCGCATTTATATCCCTCATCAAGTCAATTTTACAAATACATTCTACCTTTACTATAAGCATAAGTATCTAATCTAACATACACACCCGAACCATACAAACCGTTTTTGAAAGATGCGAATCATAGTTTTGAAAGTAGGGGCTAAGGTGTTTTTAAGGAAAAGATATCATTTGAAAATCTGTAACATTCCTCAAAGTATCAGTTTAAAAGATGCATACGATTCTTCAGTTTGGAAATAGGTATGGTTCGTATGACTCATTTACATTGACTATCTAGTCCTATAGTACCACAAACGGCAAAATCATCAAATCTCATCCTCAAGTCCCGTCATCGCATACTATGTAGGGTTGCTAGGAATGCGCACAAGGGTCTACAAGGCATCAACCATGCCCGATTAAAATTTTAGCCGTGCCGAACAACCTGAAGCCGGATCTTTAAACTAGGTTTAGGAGAAAACTAACATGTTAAACATTTTAACACTAAGTGAGAGGGATTTCAACGTTTGTAGATCCGGTCCTTCACTTCTTTAGCTTCGTGTTGAGGTCCCTTCGCTGTGATCATCGTGTTCTGGACTCTTGAGAGGTTCCACGAAGAGAAAGATGCAGTCTTGCTTCCGATCTTCGATACAATGATGATCTACCTTGAAGTTTCGTTAACACAAGCTATCACTCATGAAATGATGTGAACACCCTCATCTAAATGGCAAGGATAGATGAGAATGATGAAGTAGGATTTTTTCTCTCATTTATAATCTTTTTCTCACTCACTTTCATCACAAAAGAAAGCTTTTTCATGAAGGAACTCAAGGAAGAAGAAGATGAATGAATATGATAACTTTTTCCTTTTGTGATGAACAATGAATTATTGTAGTGGTTACAAATCTAACCAAGGGTCAAGCATGAAAAAGTTAACCCTTTTGGAGAGTTAACTAGAGTTAATGGTTTGGATTGGGTTAACATAATATCTCACAAAAAATATCAAGCAACCACAAAGTCAAAGCTTCATGAAGCTTAATGCAAAAGCTAACCCTAATCCAAACCCTAACCAAGTTTAAACCCTAAACCATTGTTAAATTTGTAACCCTAACATGTTACAATATTATATATCATATATACAATATATTTTTTAACAATAGAAAATAATACTATTAACATATATCGCATATATATCAATGTATTATCCCGTGAGAAAATGAATCTTTTAGTGAGCTAATATTAGTTAATGTAATTTAATATATCATATATATTATTATACATTAAATTATCGAATCAACACTTGATCCGACAATCCGGATATTTCACAAATAACCGACTAATACGATGACCCGGTTATATCACATATACCCGGCTGATATCTCATATCGCGAGAATCCAATACGGTATCATATACCGCATTATCCTCGGTCCCGCACATATCACATATGTGCTCCTAGTCCGTTTCTCCTGAGCCAAGAAACCTCTGTGTAGGACTCTAAAGAATCGTCAATACGCCGGCAGTAGGCAATGATCATATCAAACACCCACAAGCTGCAAGCGGTCAGCTAAACGTAACAGCTACCCAGGAATTGAGCGCTCAGAAGATCAACAAGCAAACCTGTACATTCTCCTGTGAATCCAATCAGTAACACTCCCGTACAGTCCGGTCTCGTCGTCTGATATGTCGCATATCTCGCCTAGGGGTGGTAAACGTCAGACCCAAGTAGCTCGATAAGTAGTGTCGATATGAGATCTATAACAGTTCGAGAAACTACTGATAACATTTACCAGTAAATCTCAGCAACCCTGGCCAGGGATTTCCGGTTATAGCCAATCGAACACAGTACAACATCAACTCCCTATACCGGGAGAGACGAATCCCCTCCTATCGCTCATTGCCTCCATGTAATTCGGGACTGTACCCAAAAGCCACCTTTTTGCACGCCCTCTTGGACGTGGTATGATGGAAATCAAAGCATAGTGGGAATCACACAAGACTCTATGACGATCTCGGGTCAACAGACTACTTTGTACCAGTGTCACCGGAGAACTGCCATCTGACGTGAGGTATAATACCATCTGGGAGTTCTCGGCGAGTCCGTCCAGTGTACCCAGTCTCCACTGAGCACCCGTACACCATCCTTGATGTCAAACACCGATGGATATGGGATCATCCATCGCCCATCATATGGGTCAAGATGCGTATACGCTAGTCTACTCTGGTGTATCAATGCCTTGTCTCGATACACCCTCGACTAGGAACAGTTATAGGATGTACTCGTCGACTACCGTGGCCCCACTAGTATGATCTCATCATAGTCACAGTAGTCGAGTACATATCCTAAGGGCTTTATCAATATGTAACATAGAGACATTCTGAGTACATGTTAAGATAAAGTACAACCAGATAGCATACTATCATGTCGAGCAAGAAAGTCCTCCCTATATATGTCCTAGCATCCACTACAATATACATCGTCTGTACAGTAATGGCCTCTAGGGTATACATATAACTAAAAATCTCCCACTTGCACTAGGGCCATCTGTTGTGGTATCATATACCCAACAATTAGCTGCGGTTGAAGTATCTCATACTCAACCATCCTATAAATGTCTCTACTGGGAAAAAGGCCTTCGTGAGTGGATCCGCGCTGTTGTCCTCTGTGTCTACTCTCCTAACCTCGATCTCCCTGGAGATCAACCATCTCCATGATCAGGTGATACTGCCTAAGAATTATATCTGGATTTCTGATGGGACGGTAGTTCCTTGGCTAAAGCCACAACTCCATTGTCACACAATGGTAGGAACGAAGTTCATCTCATGAACTTATATATCCAGACTGCCTCTTTGGTAGCATCCTTGGTAATGATGTATCTTGCCTTTAATCGTCTAGTAAGTCACGGTATCTAGCTTGGAACTCTTCCAACATACCGTCCCTCCACTGAGGGTAAAGACAATGCCTGTGATTGAATTGATTTAGCGTGCTTGCGCTTTCTAAAAGATAGATCAAAAATATTTGTAACCGCAATCAAGAACGGCGTCGCATGAAGCTAGCCGGTGAGTACGGGTCGGTCCACAGGGATTTTGTGAATCTCCGATTCGCGCTAACGAGTTAATTCCGAAGGGTGTTCGGATTAATTATTAAATCTAAAAACCTAATTAATCTATACTAATTATCTAGATCTATTCTTGCTAGGGCTAGGTTTAGGGATGGTTTGGAAATGCAAGTAAACCTCAACGCTTTCTATACCCGAATGAAGATCTGTGAGGAGTTATGGTAATTATCAATAAAGTGGATTAGATCCGTTCGGGAAGGTGATCCTTCCTCTAGGTTCTTGTCCTTCCTTTAGAGATCCTTACCCTAACCTCCATGGAAAACATCACACCCGGGCCTTTATACTACGGTATCACCGCTATCTCGAGGGATAGAGTGCCGTAGGGAGCGGTATGTGCATGTATGCATGGAGTCCTATAGTAAATATTTGGTGGGTAAGAAAGAGATGAGAGATCTCATCTCTCAAAATCCTTCCCCAAAGCTAACTCTAAACAAGTTCCTAGGACATGAAATTAAATCTACCTAGGGCAAGAAATTTAAATCTATACTAAAGCAAGAAATTAAATTACTTACAGATGCATCCCTCCAATCATCCATGCAGGGTTGTCAGATCTGAATTTCTGAATGGAGAAGAAACACCGATGCTCTCCAAAAGATTTCTAAATTTTTATTAAAAGGAGGCATAGGGAGGCATAAGAATTACAAGCTTTAGAGTTCCTATTTATAAAGAATAGGAAACCCTAGGGTTACATTTGTTTCGCATGTCTGAAATTACAAAAATAGCCCTTAAGAAATCTTTTCAGAGCCGCAAGTGAATATTGGTAAAATTTATCGAAGCACGGGCACCAGACGGCCGCGGAACCGCGGCAATGGCAGGCTTGGGCCGCGGTTCCGTGGCCCATTGGTGAGATCACCTCATGAAATTTCCTGGGCTGCTTCTTGTTAGCTTGGGGTTCTTATTTCTATATATCTTTTTCCATTTGGGCTTCTAGGTTGGTTCCAGATCTTCAGTGAACAATTTGCAATGGATTTTTAACCGTTCGCTCTGAGTCGATGTCTTGAATCTTGCTTTGTGAATTGTTCCTTATGTAGGCTTGATCAAGATTCTCTGTTTGTTGGTTAAAGTCCACATTTTCATCGTCTTTACATCGTTTGCACTGTTTTCTGTCCAAGAACCTGTAACCTGTAACATGTAGCAGACATGCGTCAAAAGCACCTGTTTATTTATAAAAAGAATAAGAATGGGGAATATAATAATGCAATATTATGGTCTGAACAAATACCCCCAAACTTATATTTTGCTCGTCCTCGAGCAAACTTATTTTTATTTACTAAAATCCTAACCTAACCGCACTTTCGCAGGGAAACGCGATTGCACTGAGCACGTGCAATAAGCCGTTAAACCTCTAGGTGTCCCTAGTAGGAGGAGTGTTGTCTCCTGAGGGTTTTCAGCGGATTACACCCACAAAATCCTATCAACTCGGCCCATTGACTTTTGTTCTCCAATTAGGTTTTCTAACAAGGAATTATATTATCTTTTTACTCGCAAATTATCCACCCACATTCTTCACACTTCCTCATATTTAACTTAAGATTATATATATCCTATAGACTTACTTAGCTTTCGGCATCTCCTAAGTTTTCCTTCTAGGATTCCATCTCGACTTAGGAATTTCTATCAACTCTATTAAAGATATAAGTTCTATTTTTCATTCCTCTCTCTTATCTAAATTCCAATCACATACCCCTACGTGTGTGTAAATATCACCCCTACACTTGGAAATTCAAATCAAGCAATCGTACTCTCGTCCATTTTCCAAAGCACTTATTAATTGGTGAATTTTTAATTGAATTTTGCTTACACATCCTTCAAGCGACCGTTAATACTTCTTGAGGTACCAACAACCGATTACAAGATGCGTTAGCACTTTAAAGCGTACTTCCTAGTTTTGCAACACCCAAGGCTTTTAGCAGTGACTCCCAAACCAGTTGGTCTAAGGCACTAGGTGTTGAAGCACCCTCGCTAAATATTTTTCTATTTTTTACAGCCTTAAGTAATCACAAAAACCAGTGTCCATTTTTTTTATTCTTTATTCACTTTTTTTTAAATTTTCATTGTACTAAGGACTTTAGACAAGAGCACTTCAAGGTCTCTTCTACTATTCTAAGTTTCAAGGTGCGTGATTGTGCAAATTGTAGGGTATACATTTTCAGAATCTAGACTTAAGCTAGGAACTATTTTTCAAACTTATACTCTAAATAGAACATTAATACTCTTCCCTTGTTTCGACTTAGCCCAAGAAGTGAACCCAAAATTTGCCTATTTCTAAATAAACTACAAGGCATATACTTTCTACCGTTAAACTTTAAGGAATGTTATTTTTAGGGTTTTTAATTCACTAAGTCTAAGATCTAGTTGTTCCTAGCCAGTTAACCTATTTGTCAAACTCAAGTCAATTAGCCAAAATTGAATACATTAATTTTTATAATTTTTGAAATTTTTCAAATTTTTATGGGTTTTCAAATAAGTATGCAAATGCAAAAAAAAAAAATATGTACAAATAAATGCGAAGGAAAAAGACGTACCGAGCATACCCCCAAACTTGAACTTGACAGTGTCTTCACTGTCATGCTAAACCAAGAGGGTCAAAATACCGGCACTCCCCTGTTTATTTATTTATAATTTTTATATTTTTAATGTTTTGAAATTTTTTTGATTTTTTATAGAAAAGAAAACAAAAAATATATACATATATACAAAGATTCCCCCCAAACTTAAGCTTGGCCTTGCACAAGCCAAAAGTTAGCACCAACCATTCAAAAATCTTATCGTGGAAATGGTATAGTTGGTGCAAGAAAATGAGAAGCACGCGAGACCGTGTGGAAAGAAGAATGGTAGAATATGGTCTCGGTGGGGGAGAAGAATGGCGAAAAGAAGAAGGAAGTGGAGTACGATCTTGAGGATGTAAATTGAGTGAATAAATTAGCGCAATATGTGATAACCGATATGTTATAAGCGATTGCGCTAACCTATCAACCCGTCGGGAAATGGGGTCAAATCCCTCAAGATTCGCAAGAAAACATGGGTACGCCGAACTTGGTATAGGAGATGAAAGCGTAACGGTCATTTGTTCGGTCGGAACAATGGGAAAGAAGAAAGGGAGTGAATTAGGGATAGTATCTTTCTCACCGTAGTAAACTGTTTTGAACTTGAAAGATTCCATTAATGGTTCAAAACTACTATAATCAACCGAGTCTGATGGCTCATCTGAAAATGTAAAGGACTCAAACTCGGGCGGTGAGTCATCAACATCATCCGAAAAAGTGAAACACTCGTAAGTGTTATCATCTGTGAGAACAGTATCGGATTCAAAGGAAAATCTTTCAAGCTCACAGTCTTCAAGCATGGTCGGAACGATGGGAAGGAGGGAGGGTGATGTATCAGTCAAAGGTTCAGGAGGATGAATTGGAAAATCAGACACATCAAACAAAAATGATTCAACCTCAATATTATCCTCAAGACTCTCCTCAATACTATCCTCAATATTCAACTCATTATTTAGCCTATCCATGCCATTATCATCAAAATCAAGACGCATTTGAGGTTCGGGAGAAACATTTAATAACTCAGGATGATGATTTGAACATAAAATTTCAAGCGAATCGACAGGTTCATCATCCGAAATATTCCCGGCGTCTATATCCTCAATCAAGTGAAAATCAATTTCTTTAGACACCTCATCAAAAGCATGGATATCTATCGATTTAGGTTCTAGAGTGGAGGTGTAAAGATCGAAAGGATTAGGTGCGGTTTCACTCGAAAGAGGTTCCTCACAATCTGGCAAATCAAACACTACAAAATCACACAACTCATTTTTATTTTCAACAGGTGAACTATTTAGGGCAATCGATGGCAAACAGGAGTTGTGGGCTTCAATTGGGTAAGGGTAGGTTTGATTTGAAAATCCTCTCTCATTCTCACTCTGTCCAACTGCCGCCTCATACATTGAAAAATTTGGAGCTAGCGGGACACTAGCTACCGGTTCACTAGGTTGCATAACGGCGGCCATGGACGCTTCTACATTCCTCATCATTTTATTTGTTGCAGCAATATATGCCTCCAACGACTCTTCCAAACTAGACTTAGGTGGTAAGGGGGTTTCAGTAAAAGATTCAAAATTGGTTGGATATGTGAAACTCCCTAATGGCTATGTCGAAACAGTGTCTAGTGAAGGTGGGAAGGACGGGTATGACTTGTAGGAAATGGGTGGTTGGGCAGGAGTAGGGTCAACATATGGATAAAAAGATGAATAATCGTGCGGATCCCTAGAACTAGATGAGTGGAGAGGGGTGAATGATCTACTGCGAGATTGAGCAATATGCTCAGCAATGGACATCGGCCTAGGAGTGACAGAAGGACTTGAAGAAGTGGTATCAACATATGTAGGTGGTAAAGGTTGACTTGGTTGACACAAAATGGGTTGAAAAGTCAAACTGTTTCTCCTAGACTTCTCTATGTGATCTTTCAAAGATTTTTTAGGCATGGAAGGATCGTCTTTAAATTAACCGAACACATTGACATATGACGCAAAATTAGGTTCGGGATACCAAAGTTCGGCTAATGATTTTTTATGTGGGGTACCCATGTTAGAAGAAGAAAGGTGACAAAAAGGAAGGTTGGATGGTGCAAGGATTTATTTGGGGCTAAAAAATTTTGTAAGTTCTATAAAATATTTGTCCTTTTTATTTTCATTTTTCATTGATTTTTTTTTCTCTTTAGTTGGAAAAATTTTGTTGCAAAAAGATTTTAAAGAAAAGATATGCAACAGCAAAATATTTTATAGAAAAGATATGCAACAGTAAAATATTACTTGCAATTGGTTATTATTTTAAGCATATCACAAGAATCTTTATTTGGAAAAAAATGTTGCAAAAAGATATTCGAGAAAAGATATGCAACAAAAAAGATTACTTGCAATCAATTTCTATTTTGAGCGGGGCCCAAAAAATCCTGCACAAAATTGTTATTTGGAAGCGGAAATATTTTTATAGCGCACGGAATCCTGCAGGAATTTTCAGAAAAGATATTTCAAAATATACAGAGAAGAAACAGTGGGGCTTACAGAAATTTTTTTCCAAGATGAAGCCTCGAGATAGCCGCGATTTCGCGGCAAATGCGCTCTAACACCGCGGTTCCGCGGTCCCCTGAACTGTTTGGATCCCCAGAAAAATTTTGGTGCGACGATTCGACAGGAAGGTCGCGGTTCCGCGGCCTAAGGTGGGTTTTGGCCGCGGAATCGCGGCTTGGTGGTGGAATTAGGTCTGCAGAAAAATTGCTCTGTTCTGTTATTTAATTCCCCTTCTGTTTCTATCTTCTGATTTCTGTTTCGCCTTCTGGAATTTTTCAGATCCGATTCTGGATATCCTGCAAAAATTCAAACAACACAGTATCCTTCCAAAAATAACAAATGATATATTTTATATATTTTTGATTTTTCAGATTTTTATGAATTTTTAAATTTTATAATTAACCCGAAATTGCGAAAAGAAAATTCTACGCCATCCCCGGCAACGGCGCCATTTGATTTGATGATTTAGCGTGCTTGCGCTTTCTAAAAGATAGATCAAAAATATTTGTAACCGCAATCAAGAACGGCGTCGCATGAAGCTAGCCGGTGAGTACAGGTCGGTCCACAGGGATTTTGTGAATCTCCGATTCGCGCTAACGAGTTAATTCCGAAGGGTGTTCGGATTAATTATTAAATCTAAAAACCTAATTAATCTATACTAATTATCTAGATCTATTCTTGCTAGGGCTAGGTTTAGGGATGGTTTGGAAATGCAAGTAAACCTCAACGCTTTCTATACCCGAATGAAGATCTGTGAGGAGTTATGGTAATTATCAATAAAGTGGATTAGATCCGTTCGGGAAGGTGATCCTTCCTCTAGGTTCTTGTCCTTCCTTTAGAGATCCTTACCCTAACCTCCATGGAAAACATCACACCCGGGTCTTTATACTACGGTATCACCGCTACCTCGAGGGATAGAGTGCCGTAGGGAGCGGTATGTGCATGTATGCATGGAGTCCTATTGTAAATATTTGGTGGGTAAAAAAGAGATGAGAGATCTCATCTCTCAAAATCCTTCCCCAAAGCTAACTCTAAACAAGTTCCTAGGGCATGAAATTAAATCTACCTAGGGCAAGAAATTTAAATCTATACTAAAGCAAGAAATTAAATTACTTACAGATGCATCCCTCCAATCATCCATGCAGGGTTGTCAGATCTGAATTTCTGAATGGAGAAGAAACACCGATGCTCTCCAAAAGATTTCTAAATTTTTATTAAAAGAAGGCATAGGGAGGCATAAGAATTACAAGCTTTAGAGTTCCTATTTATAAAAAATAGGAAACCCTAGGGTTACATTTGTTTC
Source organism: Agapanthus africanus (assembly GCA_030015575.1). Lineage (NCBI taxonomy): Eukaryota > Viridiplantae > Streptophyta > Magnoliopsida > Asparagales > Amaryllidaceae > Agapanthus > Agapanthus africanus. The sequence continues at coordinate 202,546,558 of JASDDO010000008.1, read as the reverse complement.
GCATGTCTGAAATTACAAAAATAGCCCTTAGGAAATCTTTTCAGAGCCGCAAGCGAATATTGGTAAAATTTATCGAAGCACGGGCACCAGACGGCCGCGGAACCGCGGCAATGGCAGGCTTGGGCCGCGGTTCCGCGGCCCATTGGTGAGATCACCTCATGAAATTTCCTGGGCTGCTTCTTGTTAGCTTGGGGTTCTTATTTATATATATCTTTTTCCATTTGGGCTTCTAGGTTGGTTCCAGATCTTCAGTGAACAATTTGCAATGGATTTTTAACCGTTCACTCTGAGTCGATGTCTTGAATCTTGCTTTGTGAATTGTTCCTTATGTAGGCTTGATCAAGATTCTCTGTTTGTTGGTTAAAGTTCACATTTTCATCGTCTTTACATCGTTTGCACTGTTTTCTGTCCAAGAACCTATAACCTGTAACATGTAGCAGACATGCGTCAAAAGCACCTGTTTATTTATAAAAAGAATAAGAATGGGGAATATAATAATGCAATATTATGGTCTGAACAGCCTGCGACTGACATTCAGTCGTTCCTATCATCCTGGAACTTTTCCAGTGATTCTCCTCAGGATCGATTGATACCATCTCACTACAACTAGTAAGAATTCTAACATCTAATTAAATCTATCTCATAGATCCAAAAACTCAGGATTTAGGAGGTATCACTTTGATCCTATATGGAGAATCGTTGTGATAAGCGGAGATTGACCGAGCGTAGCATAGGAAACTCCTTCCCTATCAAGAGTATGTCATCCACGTGCTCTACGAGGATCACCACCATACTCCCTACTACCTTTTTATATATACAAGGTTCATCTACCATTTTGATGAAGTCAAACCCTTTGACTACCACATCAAAACAGATGTTCCAACTCCGCGATGCCTGTTTTATCACATAAAACATCTTGCACATGTTTCCGCTGCTCCCACTGTATATGAAGCCCTCTGGCTGTGTACTTATAGACGCTCTTTTCTAAAACATCATTTAGAAAAGCAGTCATGACACGCAACCGCCAGATATCGTAGTCATGGTATGTAGCCGTAGCAAGTAGGATCTGGATGGACTTAAGCATAGCTTTGAAAGTCTCAACTTTTCCATGTACACCAAGTAATCTACTCAAGATATACTTGCTCCTGATGGGGATTTAACCCTTCAGATAAAGCAACCAAAGTCCATACTTTGTTGGTGTATAAGGATTCCATCTCAGATCGATAAGCATCCAGCCATTCTTACAGAGTCCCACTCCTGATGGCCTGCTCGAAATAAGTTGGGTCCTCATCTCATGATGCAATCCTCGCTCCCACTGTCATAGAGAAACTGAAGTAACTCTCAGGTGGGTGAGGAACCCTACTAGATCGGCGGAGAGGCTGAGGTTCGTTGGAAACTGTTGAATCCTTTGGTTCTACCAAATCATCAGCTGCAGTTTGTATAGATGGAACATTTCCAGTTCTACATAACAGACCTTGCCTCAAGCTTGTCCGGATTTTGCTTTTATACATAGGCCGGACAACCCCAAATCTTAACAAACTTAAGATATGGGCTCTTCCCTTTCCATATCACATATGAAGTGGCAGGCAACTGATTTGATTTGAACCCTATTCAATAGGTATGCAGCTTCTCAAGTGCATAACTCCCAAAAGGAAATAGGAAACTCAGTAGTACTCATCATAGAGCACACCATATCACATAGGGTGCTATTGCTCCGCCCCGATATACCATCGTGCTATGGTGTATACGGAGGAGTAATGCCGAGAGAGAATCTCATTCTCCTTTAGAATAGTCCAGAAATTCCGTGCTCAAGTATTCTCCTCCTTGATCTCATCAAAGGACATAATACTTATACCTGTTTTTGGTTCTCTACTTCTAACTTATATTCTTTGAATATCTCAAAAGCTTCGGACTTGTGTTTCAACAGGAATATATATCTGAATCTTGAGAGATCATCAGAGAATGTAATGAAGTACAAAGAACCGGTCTTGGCATGTGTAGACAGGGGACCTTCATACATCAGCATGTATCAATCCCAAGAGTTCACTAACTCTTTCTCTGTTTCCAATAAACGGAGCTGTGGTCATCTTATCTCTGTGACATGACCGGCAAGTTTCACAAGATGTAAATTCAAACTAATTTAAATATGCATCTTTATGTAACTTCAGCTAGTCGGGTCGCATTGATATGACCTAGTCTACAATGCCACAAGAAGGATTCGTTCATTTCTGAACTCTTCCTCTTGTGTGTGTTCTGTATACTAAGAACTGTAGTTTGATTTAGAACGTCTATGCTTTTAGATAACGTGCCTGAACCGATCAACTCTTGATATAGGAAATGTTCAAAACATTATCCAACAATAAAAAATTATATCCTTTCTTTACTAATAAAGAGACTGATATGATGTTGTATATCTGGTTCGGTATCTAATAACATTCGTTCAGAATCAATGTATTCTGGTAATACAGGGTGATAGTGACCAACATACTTGGCTGCAACACTTGCACCGTTTTCTATCTCATGAAACTTATCACCCGTTCTCAGTTCTCTACCTATCTGTAGCCCATGTAACAGATTACATTTGCGGGATCCTGATCCGGTATCTCATACCCAGGACGTAAAGGATACTGAGAAACAGTTCTCTGTAATGAACACACCCGAAGATGATGCATTAACATGCACTTTCTTCTTTTGGGTGGCACGGGAAATCTGGTATTCCCCAATTTCCTGCTCTGTCTTATAACAATTATAAGTTGGAGCGGGACCAACGTTCCCCAGCTCAGTATAACAAGCGGGTTCGGTCAATATATCCGTATTATTATCTTGATTAAGGCGTGATATGGTCGCTACCTGGAGAGAGAGAGAAGAAAACACTCAGCGTATGCTCTTGCAAGATTAGATTGGTTATCTAATATATCTAATCAGGATGTCTCCCACTGTTTTAATCAAATATTCCTTCAAACCCTAAAAGGAAAGACTAGCCGGGATTAATTACACGCTACAAGTTCGCCAATCTTTCAGCCAGGCCAGTGTCGGTACTTTGAGGGAGGTTCCCCGTGCTTTCGCACGGACCTAATTAAAGTAAACCTCGTTTTCCCAGAGGCGTAACCCCGTTAACACCTTTCTAGACACCTACTTGATCGGCTAATTGTAATGAGTAAAACTCTCCCAGGAGTAACTCTTACTCGCAGCGGGTATCGGGATCCAACTATCTCATAGAAGGTATGCAATCTCATTGCAAATTTCAACACTTGAAATTCCCGATAATATTTTTCCCTAGCAGCTATATGACCTTAACATAGTCAACAAATCATAAGTGCTAGTGAAGTTCAACCCGTCATTTCCCGATTGAATTAAACCCACCCGCACGACCCTTAACATAGTCAACAAAGTCGCACGACTACCCTAATCCAATCGCATCATATGCTTACACAGATAAGCACTAATCAGCTACCGCACACTACGCCTTAACATAGTCAACAAACGTAGCACAAATACTAACTAGTACTTATCTGAAATGACGGAGGGCTACGACAGGTTTTTAAGAAAACCTTTTGCGTAATGAACTTGATATCGTTGTAGAATCGAGTGATTTTAAATGGAGTGTTTTTTAGGCTTTTCTAGTTTTGCTAAAGGGGTCACTCCCGGTGAAGGGATCGTCGGCCCTTTTCTCATCGAATAAGGTGCAGGATATTTCACAAATATCACTATGCAAAGCAAGAACTATAGAAGCAATCAAAAGACAAACCGAGTTTGTAGCATCTGCTAGTTTCACTAAAGAGGTCACTCCCGGTGAAGGGATCTCGGCTCTTTCCTTATCGAATAAGGTGCTGGATGTTCTACAAGGAACACCGCTATGCAAAGAAAGAACTAGAGCTACCAGTTTTTAAACAAGTTTCTACAACATCTTTAGATTTCTTTTATTTCATTAATCTCATTAATGAAGTCCCATTTTTAATTATGCTTCACAAGCATCACATTTGAAACGAAATCTGCAATATAACATATATCTCATATATATAATATAAACATTCGTCTCAGGCAGTAATATAATATCATCACAGAACATTGCAGCAGAAGAACATATATGAAATATTGGATATACTAGGACGTCCGTGTTTTCAATACGAGCATGTATAAAACACGGATTCCACGGTCGCGATGAATAGCCAAACACACATCCCTAGACCCCTACGAGAGCGGCAAGTAACACTGCCAATTCAAGGGTTAGGAGACCCGGTCTCGACTCCTCGAGATGGTCTCCCACTGGACCCTAGAACCCGGTTACTTGTGCTCCCCGCCTTGGGTCTACCTAATGCGGAAAAGTAAATAATATACAATGGTGACATCATTCTCAGCCCGGAAGTGCCCCAATAAAAGAATATTACATACAAATGAATTTTACATGAATGAAAAAGAAAAACTCTCATCTCACATAAAACCCCCGGCTATTCAGAACGCGACGATCCAATATAACATATCACAGCAACACATAATATCACATATCATCAACGTAAGCAAGTATGCGTATCCCGATTGTCGTTGATGTATAGCAACAAAGCCGGCGATACAACACATACTACGCTTACGGTCACAGAAAAGAAAGTGTAAAACTACAACAGTTGGAATCCGCAACCTCTTTAGACATCGCATGCCTAACCAAATGAATTTCTTAGACATCACATGCCTAACAATTATAAACCCCGCATTTTAGTCTTATTTATCGAAAACTCTTTTCAATATCACGTCGGGCAATTCAACAAGATTCCCGACATCCTGATCGAATGCTCATCGCAAACTTTAGTAGACGGCCGCACCCCGGATGCCGTCGACGAAGTGCACTAAGGCGGAACACCGCTGCCACGAGCACCCGAACGGATGCTTTTGGCGACGGGGTTCTTCTACAGTCACTTGGTCGGGGCTATGGGGCGTGTCTGTCTGTTAAGTTTACCCGGCGAGTATCCGCGTACGCTACGTGATTGCGACGAACTTTTGATCACATCAAAATTCCGTGGCAACCGATCATCTGAGACTGAACTGCTTGATTTATAACATTCAAATTAGTTATCTCATAACTACCTGTGGATTCCAAATATTGTATCACATTCCAGATAAATAGACAATGTTAAACTTTCCGATTGAATAATCAAACACCCAAGATTTCCCCAATATATCTCAACACTTGAAATCAGTTTAAAAACATCCATCACATGTCACAGTACCAATGGTCCAGCCGTAGAAGGGTCAAGCCAACGCCTCACATGTGGCACGCCGTACTGCCGCAAACCCTAAGGTTTAGAGGCAGTTCAAGACGGTCACATAATCGAGTTAAGCTTTGTTGTCTTCTAGAGGGTCCACCGCGTTACTTGCATGACTTAGAACGTTCTTAAACTCGAGAAAATATCCAACTTTTGAAAAATTTTACAACAGGGGAAAAAGTGAGTTATTGATATCTGTTCGAACTTTTCAACAGTTTCTAAAAAATATCCGAAAAAACTAAACAAAGTTTAATTATCCGATCGAATCACTAAGTCCCCAAAACAACCCAGAAAACTCAACACTTGAGTGGAATTAAACAATTCCCAGAAAAAAATGCTAAGAAAGGGCCTAAGAATAAATAAGTGAAATTCCAGGGACTAAGTCCAAATTTTGGCCGCGGAACCGCCGCAGAAACCATGGTTTGGCCGCGGTTCCGCGGTCAAATTGTTGACTCAGAGATCCGTACTTCACAGTAATTCTTAGTTTTTCCCGATTGTTTTTCTGAGCATTTTTAATTCAGAAAAAATCAAATTTTTGAAAATTATCCAAAGAGGGGTAAACATCGGGGTATCCGGGTTCGATCGGACTTTAAACTTCGCTCAGACTTCGCCTAAAGCTCTAGCTTGTCTCTGATACCACTGTAGGGTTGCTAGGCACGCGCACAAGGGTCTACGAGGCATCAACCATGGCCGATTAAAATTTTAGCCGTGCCGAACAACCCGAAGCCGGATCTTTAAACTAGGGTTTAGGCGAAAACTATCATGTTAAACATTTTAACACTAAGTGAGAGGGATTACAACCTTTGTAGATCCGGTCCTTCACTTCTTAAGCTCCGTGTTGAGGTCCCTTCGCTGTGATCATCGTGTTCTGGACTCTTGAGAGGTTCCACGAAGAGAAAGATGCAGTCTTGCTTCCGATCTTCGATACAATGATGATCTACCTTGAAGTTTCGTTAACACAAGCTATCACTCATGAAATGATGTGAACACCCTCATCTAAATGGCAAGGATAGATGAGAATGATGAAGTAGGATTTTTTCACTCATTTATAATCTTTTTCTCACTCACTTTCATCACAAAAGAAAGCTTTTTCATGAAGGAACTCAAGGAAGAAGAAGATGAATGAATATGATAACTTTTTCCTTTTGTGATGAACAATGAATTATTGTAGTTCTTACAAATCTAACCAAGGGTCAAGCATGAAAAAGTTAACCCTTTCAGAGAGTTAACTAGAGTTAATGGTTTGGATTGGGTTAACATAATATCTCACAAAAAATATCAAGCAACCACAAAGTCAAAGCTTCATGAAGCTTCATGGAAGCTTCATGCAAAAGCTAACCCTAATCCAAACCCTAACCAAGTTTAAACCCTAAACCATTGTTAAATTTGTAACCCTAACATGTTACAATATTATATATCATATATACAATATATTTTGTAACAATAGAAAATAATACAATTAACATATATCGCATATATATCAATGTATTATCCCGTGAGAAAATGAATCTTTTAGTGAGGTAATATTAGTTAATGTAATTTAATATATCATATATATTACTATACATTAAATTATCGAATCAACACTTGATCCGACAATCCGGCTATTTCACAAATAACCGACTAATACGATGACCCGGCTATATCACATATACCCGGATGATATCTCATATCGCGAGAATCCAATACGGTATCATATACCGCATTATCCTTGGTCCCGCACATATCACATATGTGCTCCTACTCCGTTTCGCCTGAGCCAAGAAACCTCTGTGTAGGACTCTAAAGAATCGTCAATACGCCGGCAGTAGGCGATGATCATATCAAACACCCACAAGCTGCAAGCGGTCAGCTAAACGTAACAGCTACCCAGGCATTGAGCGCTCAGAAGATCAACAAGTAAACCTGTACATTCTCCTGTGAATCCAATCGGTAACACTCCCGTACAGTCCGGTCTCGTCATCTGATATGTCGCATATCTCGCCTAGGGGTGGTAAACGTCAGACCCAAGTAGCTCGATAAGTCGTGTCGATATGAGGTTTATAACAGTTCGAGAAACTACTGATAACATTTACCAGTAAATCTCAGCAACCCTGGCCAGGGATTTCTGGTTATAGCCAATCGAACACAGCATAACATCAACTCCCTATACCGGGAGAGACGAATCCCCTCCTATCGCTCATTGCCTCCATGTGATTCGGGACTGTACCCAAAAGCCACCTTTTTGCACGCCCTTTTGGAGGTGGTATGATGGAAATCAAAGCACAGTGGGAATCACACAAGACTCTATGACGATCTCGGATCAACAAACTACTCTGTACCAGTGTCACCGGAGAACTGCCATCTGACGTGAGGTATAATACCATCTGGGAGTTCTCGGCGAGTCCGTCCAGTGTACCCAGTCTCCACTGAGCACCCATACACCATCCTTGATTTCAAACACCGATGGATATAGGATCATCCATCGCCCATCATATGGGTCAAGATGCGTATACGCTAGTCTACTCTGGTGTATCGATGCCCTGTCTCGATACACCCTCGACTAGGAACAGTTATAGGATGTACTCGTCGACTACCGTGGCCCCACTAGTATGATCTCATCATAGTCCCAGTAGTCGAGTACATATCCTAAGGGCTTTATCAACATGTAACATAGAGACATTCTGAGTACATGTTAAGATAAAGTACAACCAGATAGCATACTATCATGTCGAGCAAGAAAGTCCTCCCTATGTATGTCCTAGCATCCACTACAATATATATCGTATGTACAGTAATGGCCTCTAGGGCATACATATAACTAACATACTAGTCGTATCATATCACTTTTAACTATCCTTAGTTTATAATATGGTTTTACTAACAATCTTTTAACTTTAACCCTAGTTTCCAAATATAGGTTTTCTTAACCATAAGCTACAAATCGGTTTCCAGCAAAGCATTGCGGGGGTGCTATACGCCATCCACCCGACTTCCCCTATCGATATAGATCCACTCACCTTTGTCTTCGCTTGCCGAAGTCAATGATGCCATGCTCCGTCGCCTCGGAATCCACGCGAAGGTACCTACAATAACAACACATATCGCAACGCTATTAAAATCAAGTTCTAAAATCCAATACGGCACGCGCATTTCTCATAGGTTAGAACCTATAGCTTACGCGTACAACATCAACCAAACAACCCTTATTTTTGATGTACAGACATCCAACAACCAATTACGAATCCAAATATCAAAAATGAGCATCTCAAAATACGGAAAACATATCCAAAATCACACTAATGTGCCCCGGATTTTGACTCAGGTCAAACTACCCAAAGTTGCACATACACAAGGTCTAGTTTACTAGAGAACAAGACATGTACCAAACACGAAGGGGTTCCACCCCACCCTGGCCGCAATTTGCGGCCAGGAAGAATAAATCTGCGGCCTGGGTTTGGGCGTTGGGGCTAGGGTTTCATTGGTACACTCACAATCACCTGCTTACCTCCCTGTCTTTGCTAAATTATTTTTAGTGCCCCCGGGTTACTCCAGATTCCATAATACTACCCCAAACTGTCAATTTAACCGATGTCGAAAAGGTTCAAAGTTCGTGTTCCATATCCTAGGCCAAACAAATCCACACTAAGGTCTGTAGGCAGCCACTACACATCACCAATTCCAAACAAACACTCAAACCCTTCTCTTGAGATTTCTAAGATCACAATTCCACACACAATCAAGTTCTAAACTACACAAGAATGTAAGGAAACTAAAACTAAACTAAAGGGAAGAATTTATACCTCCTTTAGGCAACTCAAGAAAACCCTAGCTCGACCAACGTCATCAAAATCCTACTTTGCTTGGTCCATTATGTAGAGGATGTAGATGGGATCAACTTTTGTGAAGAGGGTATGTGGTTTTGACATGGTTTTTGAGATGGATCTTGGGGTTGAAGATGGAGGGAAGTGAGGAGGAAGAAGATGAAGGAAAAATATGAGAAGGGAAATATTGGGCAGCCCTCTCTCTCTCTCTCTCTCTCTCTCTCTCTCTCTCTCTTTCTTATTCTCATCCTCTCACTCTCATGTCTTACTCTCTCTCTCCCCAATCATTTTCTTTTAACCCATTTTTTCTTTTCTTTTCTTTTCTCACCAAAATGCCCAACCACAACATAAAACAACACAAATGAAATAACATGTAACATGTCATGGTGCACTAACCATGAAAACTGTAGAAACACGGATTTGGCCAAATCGCGATTAGCAGTGCATTAATCGGGTTTTTATCGAAACTGCATATAAATAATTTTAAAAATGCCAAATCCTTTAAATATATTATTAAATGAATAAATCATTTTAATTTCCATTTATTTCACAATTATTGGTATATATTTATACCCTTTTTCGAAAACCACAATTTCGCAAATCGGGCAGTTTTCAGGAAATATATTATTTTAATATTAAATTTCCAAAAATAATATTTTATATTTTTTGAAATGTTACACTTCATGTTCGAGTTATTTCGGTTTGAAGTGGGAGCCCGTAAAAAGATTCCTTGATGTGGTGCCACTTCGATGAGGAGACCAGAGATCAAGCGAGATCGGAGATGCCGCGAGGAGCTAAGAATGGTGGATAAAGACCGAAGGACACGGATCGATCGGTATAGCCATTCTATCATCTTTGTTGTTAACTAGTTTAGAGTTAATGGTACGATCCAGGTGAAAGCCTACGTTAGCGCCGGTTTTATAAAAGTTTTTGTTCCGCGTTTAAGCTCGGATTGACGGCCGGGGCGCTACTGTAGACTTACACTCCCTCCTCTACCTCCTCAGAACACACCCTAAAACACATCAAAATATCATCTCCCTTTCATTAAAATTTTGCACAAGCTCACTACAAGCATTTTGGACCAAGAAAGTTTGGATTTTGACGACTTGGGACAACTCAAGAAAATTCTTGAGTTGCCAAATAAGATAATTCCTTAACCATTAGTATAGTATTTCATTCACTTTAGCATCCATACATGTTTAGAAGTGTTTTAGTGAGGATTAGTGAACTTTGAAAATTCCAAGTTGAGGTTAGGGTTTGATTTGAATTGAGATGGTGCAATTAAGGTTTGGTAGTGATCTTAAACCTCTTTATTGTTAGAAGTATGGACAAAACCAGAGATTTAAGCCCCAAGACACGAACTTAGAAACCCCTATATCGGAAGATTGTGGGAATTGTGAGGATAATTAGAGATCTGCTATGACTCGAAGACCTGGAAAATTATTTTGCAAACACAGTGAGACAAGCAGGCACCTAAGAAGCCAACCCCAAGACCCGAGACCCCAACCATGCATTTTGGCCGCAAATTTATTCCTTCTGGCCGCAAATTGCGGCCAGCGTGGGGGTGAGTAGGTCCGTATTTGGTCCATAGCTTTATCTTCAGTAAACTAGACCCTACATATATGCAAAATTGGATAATTTCACCTGGGGTAAAATCTGAAGGTGTTTTCTTGAGTTGCTGCCTTGTTTTTGCGACTTCGTGTTAACCTTGGTTTTGGTATTTGGGGTTTTACACGATGGTTTGACGTTTGTACATCGACATCGAGGATTTGTTTGTCCTTTCTTGCATGCGAAGTTTGTAGGTTTTAACCTATGTACGTTTCGTTTGTCGTTTTGGTTTTGAATTGGATTTTAATGCGGTACGTTATGTTATAATTTGTAGGTACCTCCGCGTGAGCTTCGGGATGACAAGAAAGAGGATGGTGACACCGAATTCGGCAACCGAGGATCAAGGTGAATAGATATATATCTACGGGGGAAGTCGGGTGGATGGCGTATAGCACCCCCACAGTTTCGTAGTGTAGTATGTGTGTGTGTGTGTGTGTGTGTGTGTTGTGAGACTCATGATTATCAGGATAGGTTTTAGGTATTCATGGGATAGTTTTAATGTAATTAGAAGTAACTTAGTTTAGCTTCTTAGTCGCGAAACCCTAGAGTAAAGATTTGCACACACACACACATACATTTTACTTTCTTGTGCGTATATAGGAATATATATGTGTGTGTGTGTGTGTGTGTGTGTGTGTGAGAGTGTGTGTGTGTGTGTGTGTGTGTGTGTGTGTGTGTATACACACACACACATACATGGATGGTGAGGATAGTATATGGTACTTGGAGATGAGTCGATGTGATTGGGCATGATGCCACGAGATCGGTGATGTGACTTGGTCGTATTATGAGATACGACATGATATTATAGCGGATCCTTAGGCGATGTGTTTTCATACATACGCATATATATATGTTGATGGTATCGGAATGTACTAGACTTTATATCAGTACCCCTAATTCAGAATATGATGATAAAGTTACCAGATGAATAATAAGATAAATGTGATATTCGGCCCGTACCCAGATTTGGGATGCCGTACGATGGATTTACCGTACAAGATATAATTATGATAATAGATCCGCACTCATGACTCGAGAATGTCATACTACATATTGTATCGTACGTGATACTATTGAGGCGGGATCACCGACTACTAGATATAAATATCGACTCAGACTTAGGTGGTTTTCCTTACCCTTTCGATTAGTCTGTTAGTTTAGTCATGTAGTTTACTTTGTAGATATTAGACTGGGCTCGAGTCATACTTATATCCAAAACTAACGAATCGTGAGTATTTTAAGACAGGCCAAGAGATACTACGGATATTTCAAAGGACGTACATTTTCTTAAAAACATCGTAGCCCCAATTTTCTAAACACCATGATTCGTGTGATTTCAGATACCAAAAACTGTATGACTCATATATAGGAAAGTATATTTCTTTATTGTTGCATTTACTATTCATTTACTATTTATTCTTGTTGTTTGCATCGCATTGCATGCTTATATGTATTTTCGTTAGTTATTATGAAACATGTTGTTAGGACACCAACACCATTACCGATGATGCGTATGCTCCACGTACACTCGTTTGCCGGCTCACACACATCATCACTGGTAATTTCCATGACACGTACACTTTAGAAGTAATACTTCATTGACATAACTTGCTAGTTGATAGTTCCATTATGTTATTGCTTTATTATGCTAGTTTAAATATTGCATTCCTTACTTGATATCAGATGCATTCATATATTCATTTGTCATGCAATATTATGGAGTTGTATACTGGTAATTTACTATTAATTATTCTTGAGATTGGAATTTCAGATTTCCATGAGATTTCTGGATTTGGAAAAACCGCAAAGATTTTATAAACTTATTTTCATTTTAAAGATAGAAATTGCGGTTTTCTCCTGATATGATTTGAGAGGTGTCCACCATGAGTTTTCTCGGCTCTTGAGCAGTATCATACACCTGATTCGAGGAGGAGGATGAACCGTCTGTGGGTGCATGGTGGACCCAGTACGTTACCCCGGGTCAAGAAGGTCGCGGGAGATGGCGTTGAGCCCGGCAGGGGAGCACTACCGACCGGTTATTGTGACGCGGCGGATATCCGTAGGATACCGACGTGGTTTTGAGATTTGATGATACAGGCCAGTCTGGATAGCCGGAGCTTGAGATATTGAGATTTAATGATACAGGCCAGTCCGGATAGCCGGAGCCTGAGATATTAAGATATTGGGATATATATTTTGTGTCGATACTTGACACTGATTCTTTGTTGATTTCATTGACGATACTTCGATTTTTATACAGAAATCTCACTAAGATAAGAAAACAGTTTTCTCATTTAGATGTATTCTGTTTTCATGCATTCATACATCATATATATGATATGTTGTTACCTGAGGCACTGACACGAGCACTTGGTATTACACTTTTGTACAGATGTTTACTTTTGCCATTATTATATGCTTCAGGCTATATTACTTTGAGGATATTACTATCGTATGACCTAGGATAGAGTCATACATGCGATTTCTGCTCGGTGATGTTTTCTACTCACGAGTTGGCAACTCACTCTCGTTGTGCCACAGTTTCTTGCAGGTTTTGCTGTACAGGTTTCCTTGACGTCTTTGCTGGCACATTTCTTTTTTCCGGGTGATTGCTTTGGTTAGTGGGTTCACTTCCATCGCGATCACCATTGTACATTTTATTTATATTCAGTTGTATCTAGTAAACTCTATCAACCAGACTTGTATTATTATTAGACTTAGAAGATCAGTGTATATTCTTTCGACCTTAAAGTCTCGTTTGTATTATTATGGTTTTCTTAATGATATTGGTTTTCCTTTTGTGTTTTGATCCTCGCCTTTCGGCGTTCTATATTATATTGTTTGCGTAGTTGTGACCGCCAATTGGCGAAGAGCTAGCTCCCGCTTGGGAATGCCTTTATTCATTGTATAGTATTCATGTTGTACCCGTTTGGGGTCAGTTTTTACAAAGGAGACTCTGCCGAAATTTTCGGAAAAGATTTGATGTTTTAAAAATGTTTACTACAACATTCAAAGTGATTTATACGCAAACTTTTAAACGAGTTTTCCTTTACTTCTTTTAAATGGTTTAGATTTCTAGGATTTTGGCTTACTTGAATTAGATGGGGTCCTATAGACTTCATATGATTCAAGTGCCAGTCACGTGCCATTTCGGGTCGTGACAGGAACGAACTTGGATTGCTAAGTTCAGTAGACTAGTTTTAACTCTTCTTTGACTTAGGATTTTTTTAGAGAATTTTGCTAGATTTTCACAATAAGGGAGAACTAGGGAATGAGATGGTATTTATAGGAGAGTTAGGGGATAGGGTGGATTAAAAGATAATAAAAATTGGATTAAAAATGATGTAAATGGGATAGGTGAAAGGTTTTCAGTTCTCTATTTAATTGTGGAGGTTTTAATATATAGAAAACGGTATTGGGGAGTCAAAGAGTCGCATGGACCTGAGGCGGACCTAAATGAGCATAGCCAAGACACATGTCTCGGCTTAAGCTCGGCCCTGTCTTGAGCTTCATGCTCGGGACTCTGGGTTTAGGTTCGAGTCGGGGTGTGGGTTCTATTTTTATGTATCTTTTATTTGATAACTTTTCGTAACCCCGTGTGAAGCCCGTGCAAACTCTTGGGCTTCCAAAAGTCAATATATATATATATATATAAATAAATAATTGGGACTAATGAGATTTGAACACACAAGCTAAATAACAACAGTGAAGAGTCTTAACCAATAAACTACAAGTTGTTTCTTAGTTTCATTGAACAAATTAAACTTATAACTCTTAATTGAGCTGAAATACACCTTTTTATATATTGAACAAGTTACAATTGTACATGGCGTAACACTTGAAAATCGTTTAGGTAGTTTTTCGATAATCGGTAAAATAATCAATATTTTCCGTAAAATATCAAAATAATTAATTTTCAATATAGGCCTAATTATAAAAAATTTAGATAAGAAATTTCTAGTATTTGGTTAATTAATTGTCACTTAAAAATTTCTAGTCATTTAAAAAAAATTCCTTAATTAATTATTTTTAATATTATTTTAAGCTTTTAAATATACATTAAATTAGTGATAAATACAAATTTGAATGGGTAAATTACATACTTAGAATCCATTACAAACTAAAATCTAGTGTAACAAAAATTTTATCAACACTTTCCAAGAGTTGTTGTTTTATGGTTTAAAAATAAAGTAAAATGGGAATAGAAATGGGTGTAAATTGCAAATGACATTTGTAAGTGTTCTTAGCCAAAAAAAAAATTCAACACACACCCACATAAATTTCCCCTCTTCCATGGCCGAATTGCTGCTGGAAAAATTTCCCCCCATTGTCCACTTTAAACTAGAGAAGAAAAAAACTTAAAATGGGGGGGTTTTAATGAAAAGAATTGATGTGAAAGCATTAATTGAACTTGTGAGATACTTTCTTCATAGAAAATTCTACACAACTCTCTCTCACTCTCCCCCTCACTCCCCAGGCTGAGCCCACTCCCAGCTGCACTCCCCATTTTCCCCCTCTCTTTTGCTTCAATTTCCATCACAAAAATCCATCAAAATCCACAATTTCTTCACAAATTCAAAACAAATCCTTATGCTATCCTTTCTCAAGCCCAAATTAGTTTAAAACAAGGAGAACGGAGGTATCTTTGGAGGCTAGTAGAAGCTAGGGTTCAATACTTCTGAGGTAAAATTCTAATCTAATGGTTAAGTTGTAGTTTAAATATGCTAAAATAGAAATTTAAAGTGTTAATTTGGTTATAATTGCTTGTTTATAAAATTCAAGAAAAGGGTTGATTTTGGATTTTGGGTTTGAAGCATTGTAAATGGGTTAAAATTAGTGTAGTGGCTATCTACTAGTGTAGTTGGGTTGATTGTATTAGATTGTGATAACTTTATCACTAATCTACGACGGTTACGCCAATTTTCAATTTTTAGGGCTTACTAGGCTTTCTAAATTGTTAGGAGGTGAATTAATTGCGATATCTTGATGATATTATTAGTATCTCCTACGACATTTAGGGTGTGTTAATGTTGTTGGATATATATGCCCTAGAGGCCTTCATTGTATAGGATGCTAGGGATATGTATGTACATGACAGTCTTGCTTGATATGATAGTACGCTATTTGGTTTGTCTTTATCTTAACGTATGATATATTTTACTTGGATTTTATATATACATGTTGATAAATCCCATAGGGTGTTTTCGTGACCACCGGCGTTGTGATGGCAGTCATACTTGTGGGAGCTGGATAGTCAATAGGCACATCCTTAGATGTCCTTGGTCGCAGGAGTATCGAGACTGGGCATCGATACTTCGGAGTAGACTAGTGTATACATATCTAGACCCTGAGGAGGGGCGATGGACTGGTCCTGCAGCCATTGGTGGAGTGCACCTAAGATTGTATACCGATGCTCGCTGGGTGTAAGTACACCGGACAGGACTCGCCGAGAACTGACTGGATGGTATTATACCTAACGTCAGATAGCAGTTCTCAGGTGACATGTGTGTAGATAGTCCGTTGACTTAAGGTCATCATTTGTCTTGTGTGAGTTCCCACTGTGCTTTGACTACTACCCTACCACGATTCAAAGGAGTCGTGCAAACAGGTTTTAGTTGGGCACAGTCCCGAGCCACGTGGAGGCAATGAGCGACTGTTAGGGATTCGTCTCTCCCTATATAGGGAGTTGATATCACACGGTGATCGGTTTGTCATTACCATAAGTCCCTGGCCAGGGCTGATTGAGAATTGCTGATGGAGTGATCAGTAGATTCTCGGATGGTCTTGAGCCATGCTGACACGACTTGTACGGTTATTAGGGGTTTGACGTCCACCACCTCCCTAGACCATACATGCGATACTCTTAGACGAACAGACCGGACTGCGAGGATATTGTGACGGACAGGCTCAGCAGGATTTCAGATGGGTTTCCTCATCGGCTTTCTTATCGACAACTACCTGGGGACCGTTACGTACAGCTAGTGCCACTTGCGGTCTGTGGTTAAACCCACTGCCAGCGTAGTAGTCGAGTCTTTAGAGTCCCACACAGAGATTTCCCAACTCCAGACGAAATGATATAGAGGTCGTACGGGTTTACGACAAAGGGTTCGGACGCATACGTGTTTAAACGCACGTACGACATTCGGACAGTTTTTACAAGCCGGCTTTGGTTTAAGCCAGATTCTAGTATCGGGTTATTGGATTTATACAGTCTAAAGTTTTTCTGTGTTTTCACGGATGAGAGGGGCGTTCTCGTAATTTTCCGGGAAGCTTCTAGAATGATGGTGACTAAGGGGGTTAAGGTGGCATTTTCATTAAATGCATTTGTGACTCATTTGTGTGATTCATCATATCATTTAATACATCATTAATTACTTAATGACTCATATGGTGAATCACTCTTGTTGAATAAATGAAGCATGGTGAATAATCATTTAAATTCATTTAAACGATAATTCAGTATGTTTCATATATTCAAGTGAGAAGCTTTTTCATTCTCATTATTATCTCCACCTTCTCTCTCCTCAAGCTCACTCTCTTCTTCAAACCCTAATCCTACCACTCATGAGTTGAGTAAAAGGATTAGCATAGACTAAACACTCCATAACCTAACTCTATATGATCTAAGTTACTTTGATTAGAAACTAGAGAAACTTAGTTACCTCAAGTTTAGAGGTAAAGCTTGGATTAGGGTTCTCGGGTGGATCGTCTATCACGGAAAGGAAACCGAGGAGGACGTGGAGATCCAAGGAGGCCATAGAGATCGTAAAGACGAAGGACTAGAATCATTAGGTATAATCTCTTTGCATAGTAGCTTAGAACTTCTATGTTTGTAGTTAATTATCGTTTAGAAAAGATCTTCGGTTAGTCGATGTTTGCTTAAAAAACAAGATCGTTTTTCAAATTTCCGCCTCTCCGCAACTCGTGGGGTCTTGCACATCGACTTATAGTGGTATCAGAGCCTCACTAAACAATAATTAACTCACTTACAAAGTCGTATGAATTTCGAACACAAAACAAACCGGAAAATACACCGATATTACATACTTTCTGTCGATTTTAAAATGAGGTCCAAAAATTTTTCAGGTGACTACAGAATGACCAGCAAGAAAATATAAGAACACGGAAGAAAAATGGGCTCCTGAATCGGCCACTGAGCCGCGGAACCGGGGCCGATCCCACCGATCCGCCGCGGATCCGCGGCCGAGTTGGGGCCGATTCAGCCCAGTTTTCTTCTGTGCATCTTTTGTGATATTTTGTATTTTCTGGTATTGTTTATTTTCTGCTCAGGTTTCAAATTTACAGAGAAGATTTGGAATAGAATTTAATGTGTTTAATCGATCGAAATTATACGATGTTTGCTTGTTTGATTATATCCGTGAACTGTATTATGTGTTCGTAAACCTCCCCTAACTGCTAGTATGTCGGTTGGCAGGGGGTTGCACATATCTGTAATGTTTTTTAACTGTTTGTGGATATGAACTGTATTGGACTGTTGTGATGATTAGCCGGGTTATGTGATGGGTTATTGTATTAATTCATTCGATATAATTGTAATAAGTTGTAATATTATTTTTGTAAGTGCACGGCGGCGCCCCGGCCGTCAATCCGACGGCCAAATGCGGAAGCGGTGATAAACTTTAATTTTGCAAACTAGCAAACCGGCACCACCGCGCACTAAACACCCGGATCGAACCATTAACTAGTCCTAGCTAACTACAAGACGGGTTAGAGATATACCGAGTGATCCGAGTCCTCCGGTCTTCTCGTCGTCGTCCCGATCTCCTGCGGAATGTCCGGTCGTCGCCTCCTTGCCGGAAGGGCACCACATCGCCTGCTTCTTTTACGGGCTCCCGCCTCTATACCGAGGCAACTCGGGCATGAAGCTGGCAAGTCGACATGCCCAAGATTTGCTGTAGAATGTGTAGAGTTGTGTCTCATTTGGGGTTTTGTTGCCTTTGTAGATGGAGGAATGAGGTTAAGAAAAATGGTGCTTTCATTTTTCTATGCAAGGAAATTGAGATGAAGAAAATTTCCACAAGATCAAAAATGAAACTCTCTCTCTCTCCTTCAAATTGTGGCCGGCCTCATACTCAAGGAAATGGTGGAGGGAATTATACAAGGGAGGTGAGTGTAGTAAAAGGCAAGAGGTGACCACATCAAAAGCCATGATAACAAAACTCAAATCAATATCTAATCCTTTCTCATCACAAAAAGCAAAGGAAAAGACTAAGAAAGCATCTCATGATTATGAACCATCATGAAGCCCCACAAATGCATAAAACCCCTCCTCAATAAGTTATTTGCAAACTTGCAAATAACCCCTTCCATCGGAAAGTCCGGCCGGGAAAGAACAAAGGAAAACTGGCCGGAACGGAATGCAAACTGGCAACCTCAGAAAACTGATCCCGTAATAAATTACAGGAAAACCCCGATACTGTGCATACACACCCGTATCTGTATTCCGACCGGATACAAATGCAATGAGACAAAACTACACAGTACTATACTAGGATCCGGCGTAAACCAAAGCCGGCTAGTAATCTCCGTTCGATCCTGATCCGTGCAATACCGCACGTATCCGATCGAACCTTGCCATATATCTATACGGCCTCTAGTACTAACCGTCCGATCCTGATCCGTGCAATACCGCACGTATCTGATCGGACCCTGCCATATCTCCATACGGCCTCTACAGCGTTTCGCCCGAAAGCTTGAGTAACTGAAAGTGTGGTGGACTCTAAAGACTCGTCAATACTATGGCTGTGGATTTAACCACTAGCACGTCAGAGGTATAAGCCAATACGTGACGGGCCACCAGCTATTGACCAAAAGGGACGTCGATGAGCGAACTCATCCTGACACCCTACTGAGCCTGTCAGTGACAATATTCGTACTGTCCGGTCCGTTCGTCTATGAGCATCGCATGGCGGGCCTTGGGGGTTGGTAAAAGTCAGACCCCCAAAAGCGGTACAAGTCGTGTCGGAGTGTAGCCCAGAACACCCTGAGATACTACTGGAATACCTACCAGTAAATCTCCTGCCTTGGCCAAGGACTTCGTGTAATGGCTCTCCTAGACACTGCGCGAACTCACCCCCAATACCGGGAGAGACGAACCCCTGAAGATCCGCTCACTGCCTCCATGTGACTCGGGACTGTACCCAACTAAAACCTGTTTGCACGTCTTCTTTGAGCGTGGTAGGGTAGTAATCAAAGTACAGTGGGAACTCATACAAGACAAATAACGATCCTCAGGTCGATGGACTAACCTGTACACATGTCACCAGGGAACTGCTATCTGACGTCAGGTATAAGACCAACTAGCATGTTCCCGGCGAGTCCTGTCCGGTGTACTCATAACCCAATGAGCACCTGTATACATCTTAGGTGATCCAACTGACACCAGTGGCTTGTGAGACCGGCCACCGCCCCTCGTCGGGGTCTCGACTGTATACACTAGTCTACTCTGGAGAATCGATGCCCTGTCTCGAAACTCCCACGACTAGGGACCTTTTAAGGATGTGCTTATAGACTACCAGCTCCCACGTATATGATCGCCCTCATACTGCTGGCAGTCAAGCAAGAATCCCAGGGGCTCTATCAACGTGCAATAGCGACCTGTCAGGTCACCTAAAGAAGTACACGATGATAAAGGTAAACCAGATAGCATACTATCATCTCGAGTAAGACTGTCCTACCGGGATAGGTCCTCCCTCAATCATTGCAATCACGTGCCTGTGATCCAATAATTGACTCTGAGGGCACTATCTCCAACAATCTCCCACTTGCACTCAAGGCTAATTATTGCGATGTCGTATACTCACAGCCCGTGTGATACCGAACACCCAACTCCTCTACTAGTCAGTCTCACAAAACTCGTTTGCGAAACTATTGCGTTCGAGGAATAGCCTCAGTGAGTGGATCCACCTTGATGTTTCTTTCTATGTCTCTCTATATCTCAAGTTCGCGGAGAAAGCCATCTCCCGAAATGAGCTATACCTGCCTTAGAATGTCTGGATGTCTGATAGGACCTAGCTCATAAATGAACTCCAAATCCAAACTTCTTAGACTGTATCGTCAACTGAACTTAATCAGTATCCTGCGCCATGCCTCCCTCAGTATCTGCCTGGATCACCTGTCCAAAATACTGCCCCTCGTCAGAAGGAAAAACTATAACTCTGACAACCTCCTTGTCGTCCAGGTCACCTTGGAAGCTTGGAATGATAACTGTCTCCCGAAGGAGACTGCTGTTATCATATCCCTAGAACATCAACTTATGTTCTAAAACTGCTTTCGACTGTTTCTCCAGGATTGGATCAATATCAACTTATTGCATCTTATGCAAGAACAACATCTGGTGTGGTACTTTGACATCTCATGATTGACTCAATTGCCTAAGCAAGTGATCTGTCAATCATGCACATCCCTCTCTACTTTAGTCTATAAGACACCTTTAGAGAGGGTGACTCCATCACCTGCAGGTATACTACCGTGCTAGGAGTCGTCCATTCTAAATACTCTTAGAATGCTGTCTAAGTACCCAGATTGGGAAACCACCCAAATCTAGATCTATAGATCTAGTAACCAGAATGTCTGATATAATATCCAAGTCCTATGTGGAGAAACCACTGTGTGACGACCAAAGTATAACCGATCGTAGTATAGGAATATCACTTTCTACTCTGTGTATGTCATCCAAATACCATGACATCACACCCTACTACCTTCTCAACAGATCGATCTCCTATTCAGACGAAATCAAACCTATGACTGTCACATCAGAAATAGATGATCTATCCCCGCTACTCTGCTTTAGTCAATAAATAGACATAAACTACCTGTCCACCAATGCTTCTGCTGCTCCCACTGACCACGACAACCCTCTGGCAGAGTCATATAGACGTACACTTCTAAAGCAAGTTTAGAACGACGCTATACTCATCCTCCTGCCGGGTCTCACAGTCTGGAACAACAGCAATGGCAAGTGTGGATAAACAAGAACCTCCCTGTCACCGTCCTTGAGGCTACCGGAGTACCTCTCGGGTGCCTGAGGTTACCCACCTTATCTGCGGAGTGGCCAATGGAATGTCAAACCAGATTGAATCTTTAGGTTCCTATCAAATCATTAGTAATCTTTTGTGGTTCTGGAATCACTTCCAGTTCTACCATACTCCCACTACTATTTCCTGAAAAAATCCATTTTTAATAAAACTGTGGCGAGTCTAGAACAATATCACTATTGATCTTCCAGATGGTAGAAAATCAACCCTCGTCATAGCCTGGGTCAACCCACAAACTGCCATTACAGAAACGTGCCTTGAGTTATCCAGAGTCTGGTTTTAAGCATAAACCGAACAACTCCCCGTAACTTAACATCGTTAAGATATGAACTGTTCTATATCCAATATAGAACCAGAGGCACTGATTTAATTGAACCAGATTCAAATCATGCAGCTGTCTCCAGTGCATGTCAACTAAATGGAAGGAGGCCGATCAGCGTCACTCAACTTAGGAATGCTTCCAATTATGAGCAACCCGAAAGAGAAGCAAGTTCTCTTAACCACTACTATCAACTGAATACCATGTACAAGTATCTACATCTTCGATCACTTTGAAGAATCCCGATACTTGCAATATCTGGTTCTCTACTTTATTCTTATACCTATAACTTCTCAAAATTCAGACCCTGTGTTTCCACGAAACACCTGTCTAAAAACTAGAGGAGTCATAAGTAAACCGAATATAGTACGAGAACCAACCCCTCTGTCCTCATGGACGCTGGACAATATACAATACTCTGTATAAGTCCCTTGAGTCTGATAACTCATTCACTGTGTGTCGTAGGTTGAAAACTGTACTTATGGTTAAGAAGAATTACACCGCTGTTTAATGCTCCTTACCTAACCATCCACTGATTTAGGTAAATGTCGTAGACATAATTTCAAAAAGGTATATCTCACTCTATAAAAATAGACGTACAGATATATCAATTTGAAATTGGTGCATAACAACGGATATTCAAAACCAAATATTTGCCGTCTGGCAAACAACCCAGGTGACTTCCTCAAATATCACCGATTACAACGAATCCCGATATAATAAGGATGATCACCCAATTCCCAATAACTTACTCCCACTCATCATCTGTAAAACCATATAGATGTGAGAATCATACCTGGTAAATACATACCCTGGAGCAAGTGTCTAATTGGGAAATCAGTTTTCTATTAACAGTACACAGTGAACCTGAAACATTGAAATGTTTCGATGGGGTATCCTGGTATTCCTAGCAATGCCTCTTCCATTATCCATATTCACAACTGTAACCGTATAATTCTTTGCCACCTCTCCAAATCCCTTTATATGCCTTTAGTCAATACCTTCTGTACACCCCTTTAGGCCAAATGGTTTTCTTCCTTCCCTACCGTTCGGCACCAGCCTATGGTTTGGAAGAAGACTATCCAATAAGCATAAAAGGTGTACTGTCCTAATCCTAGGAGCACTCGCAACGCGAGAGAAGGTGAAGATAAAAGACACCTGAATGTACTTTATTCCAATTTCTCCTCAACCAGGATCCATCCCTGAACTGGAACAAGTTCCTTTCGAGTTCGTATATAACCATACGATGGATTATCCAATAAACTTGGGATCTTCGTAGTGATACGGAGCGTCCTGGAGAAATACAAACGTGATTTAGGATTGGCGAAGAAATACTTGGTATGGTTGTGAATAGCAGTCGCAATTTACTTTGCCCTCTTACTAATCCCTTTCTTTGTCTTAACTTAATACCTTCTGTACACCGTTTAGGCTAATTGGCTTTCTTCATTCCCTACCGGTCGGCACCTGCCTATGGTTTGGAAGAAGACTATCCAATTTGCGTAATAGGTGTACTACTCCTAAACCAAGGAGTACTCGCAACCTGAGAGAAGGTAAAAGGAAAAGACAACTGAATAATCATATTCGTTTTCTCCAGAACCAGAAACCATCCTCGAATTCCTTCGAGTTCGTATATAACCATACGATGGTATTGTCCAATGGAAGTGGACTTTCATAGTAATACGGGGTGTCCTGGAGAAAAGGGTAAAAGTAGAAGTGGCAATGAGGTTTGCAACTCTGACAATCCAAAAGCCAGTGTTAAGAAGGTTCGGTCAACTTGGTCACTGAGTCATTGTCTTAGGGTCGGGTCAATGGTCGCTGCCAGAGAGAGAGAAAAGAAACACTCAGCTTGCTCTCTAACCTAGATCAGAATTGTTACCAATTTATCTAATCAGGAAACCTCCCACTGTAACGTCAATTCTTCCCCAAACCTGAAAGAAGAATTAGCCGGGATCACCCGAGGAGTAAACCAACTCATCAGTGGGAATCGGGATCCAACTATCATCGCATGATAACGTGACGGAATCCTCTCATGCTATCACACTCCAGAAGGTATGCGCATATCTGGAAAGTTTCAGTTCTTTTGAAACTCCCGATGTGGATTTCTACCCCATGCTCTTATGACCTTGACTATGGCCAACATATCATAAGTCACATGTCAAGTTCTACCCGTCATTTTCCTGGTTAATTTGAACCCACCCGTACCTACCCTTGACTTTGGCCAAAATGGCAGTACGACTGTCCCAAACCAACGCATCTATCTATTCTGCATATGAATACCCCAATAGCTACCAATCACTGTGCCTTGGCCAACATACACAGCTTGAATACTATTGACTATTCATATGAAACGACGGAGGGCTACGAATGGTTTCTGGCGAAAACCTTTAACGTAATGAACTTGATATCGTTGAAGGAACGGATAGCTTTTTAGAAAATATAGTGACGAAAACCTTTACTAAAGAGGTCACTCCCGGTGAAGGGATCTCGGCTCTTTCCCCGTAGAATGAGGTGCAGGATATTCCAACTGAATACCACGATGCAAAGCAAAAGTAATCGGCTATAGTGAAGTCATTGCCCTGACGCAAACTTTTTGTCCAAGGGGTCACTCCCGGTGAAGGGATCTCGGCCCTTGCCTCGTCGACTGAGGAGCAGGATATTCTAACTGAAGACCACGATGCAAAACAAAAGAGAACGTCCTTGCAATAACAGCTTTTTTGAAAAGTGTTCCAACAACATCAGATTAGGTTTGTTTTTAACTTGCATTGATCCGAATTAACGCAGTCCCATCAATTGATCACACCACAAAGAACGAAAATATACTGATGTACGTATATGCCATCCGCATTCGCCACTGGGTCCCGTCATTACCCGTTAGGTTAGCTAACTAACGACAGAGCGGGGACTGGACTAGCGCGGATGTAAAACATATACAACATCTACTAATATATATACCAATATATTATATTTCGCTCAAGGCGTGATAAAAAATGCAACATCACATAAATGTACAGCATCACAGAACAATACAGATATCTGGGATCCCCGGGTTTCACAGAGCCACTACTGAAACCCGACGTTCCCCTGGTCGTTTGGATAGCCTGTGCAATGAAATCCTAGACCCCTACGGGCGCGGCAAGTTACCCGCCAAAACCTGAAGCGAGGCAGCCCCCTTCAGCACCGTGAATGGACCACACAGCACTTCACGGAAACCGGTAACTTGGGCACCCCTCCTGGGTCAACCTGTACCCCCTATGAGTGCGGCGAATAGCCCGCCAATTCTAGAGTGAAGCCCCCTCCGTCTCAATGCCATGAGATGCGGGCTCGTTGCCCTCTAGAATCCGGCTATCCGTGCACCCCTCCGTGGGGTAATCCTAGTACAGAAAGTAAAATATACATACAACGGGTACATCGACCGCAACCTGGTCGTGCCCCAAAATAATAATACAATCAGGCAGTGACGGCAGTCCACATGTCGGACGCTCGCCCCGCAATATCAAATGTACATAATACAACAAAAACTGTACTAGCATTGCATCCAGGCTATCCCCCACGACCGATCCACAACATCACAGCATAACACAGAACATCAACGTGAAAGTCACGTTCGCAAATCCGTCTAACCGAGCTATAACAGTTAGACATGATTTACCGATCAAGTGACATTCACGGTCGCAGATATAATGTAAATACTGTGAACTAATGTGTTTAAAATATTCCGATCGATCAAATTTTAACAAGTGGGCCCCCAAGTACTACTGTAGCACATCAAGAAATTCTGGGCCCAAAATTAATATTCCAAAACCCCTATTTTTAACCCAGAAAGCGACTGCAAAAATTTGATACAGCGAGGACACCAATGTGCGGCGGAACCGCGGCCCAAAGGGGGGTTTGGCCGCGGTTCCACGCTTCAGTGGTCGATTCACTGTGTCGAATTTCTACAGAGTGCTTATAATTTCCAGTACATCACTTTTCTACAACCTGAAAAAATTTTCGACTCCAAAAAATTTCAACAGAAAACTGATGTGAACAAAAACGCGGATTTTGGAATTTTGGTCGATCGGAAATGTAAACACATTAAACAAAGCTAGACTAGTTAATGGAGAGGCTCTGATACCACTGTAAGTGCACGGCGGCGCCCCGGCCGTCAATCCGACGGCCAAATGCGGAAGCGGTGATAAACTTTAATTTTGCAAACTAGCAAACCGGCACCACCGCGCACTAAACACCCGGATCGAACCATTAACTAGTCCTAGCTAACTACAAGACGGGTTAGAGATATACCGAGTGATCCGAGTCCTCCGGTCTTCTCGTCGTCGTCCCGATCTCCTGCGGAATGTCCGGTCGTCGCCTCCTTGCCGGAAGGGCACCACATCACCTGCTTCTTTTACGGGCTCCCGCCTCTATACCGAGGCAACTCGGGCATGAAGCTGGCAAGTCGACATGCCCAAGATTTGCTGTAGAATGTGTAGAGTTGTGTCTCATTTGGGGTTTTGTTGCCTTTGTAGATGGAGGAATGAGGTTAAGAAAAATGGTGCTTTCATTTTTCCATGCAAGGAAATTGAGATGAAGAAAATTGCCACAAGATCAAAAATGAAACTCTTTCTCTCTCCTTCAAATTGTGGCCGGCCTCATACTCAAGGAAATGGTGGAGGGAATTATACAAGGGAGGTGAGTGTAGTAAAAGGCAAGAGGTGACCACATCAAAAGCCATGATAACAAAACTCAAATCAATATCTAATCCTTTCTCATCACAAAAAGCAAAGGAAAAGACTAAGAAAGCATCTCATGATTATGAACCATCATGAAGCCCCACAAATACATAAAACCCCTCCTCAATAAGTTATTTGCAAACTTGCAAATAACCCCTTCCATCGGAAAGTCCGGCCGGGAAAGAACAAAGGAAAACCGGCCGGAACGGAATGCAAACTGGCAACCTCAGAAAACTGATCCCGTAATAAATTACAGGAAAACCCCGATACTGTGCATACACACCCGCATCTGTATTCCGACCGGATACAAATGCAATGAGACAAAACTACACAGTACTATACTAGGATCCGGCTTAAACTAAAGCCGGCTAGTAATCTCCGTTCGATCCTGATCCGTGCAATACCGCACGTATCCGATCGAACCTTGCCATATATCTATACGGCCTCTAGTACTAACCGTCCGATCCTGATCCGTGCAATACCGCACGTATCTGATCGAACCCTGCCATATCTCCATACGGCCTCTACAGCGTTTCGCCCGAAAGCTTGAGTAACTGAAAGTGTGGTGGACTCTAAAGACTCGTCAATACTATGGCTGTGGATTTAACCACTAGCACGTCAGAGGTATAAGCCAATACGTGACGGGCCACCAGCTATTGACCAAAAGGGACGTCGATGAGCGAACTCATCCTGACACCCTACTGAGCCTGTCAGTGACAATATCCGTACAGTCCGGTCCATTCGTCTATGAGCATCGCATGGCGGGCCTAGGGGGTTGGTAAAAGTCAGACCCCCAAAAGCGGTACAAGTCGTGTCGGAGTGTAGCCCAGAACACCCTGAGATACTACTGGAATACCTACCAGTAAATCTCCTGCCTTGGCCAAGGACTTCGTGTAATGGCTCTCCTAGACACAGCACGAACTCACCCCCAATACGGGGAGAGACGAACCCCTGAAGATCCGCTCACTGCCTCCATGTGGCTCGGGACTGTACCCAACTAAAACCTGTTTGCACGTCTCCTTTGAGCGTGGTAGGGTAGTAATCAAAGTACAGTGGGAACTCATACGAGACAAATGACGATCCTCAGGTCGATGAACTAACCTGTACACATGTCACCAGGGAACTGCTATCTGACGTCAGGTATAAGACCAACTAGCATGTTCCCGGCGAGTCCTGTCCGGTGTACTCATAACCCAATGAGCACCTGTATACATCTTAAGTGATCCAACTGACACCAGTGGCTTGTGAGACCGGCCACCGCCCCTCGTCGGGGTCTCGACTGTATACACTAGTCTACTCTGGAGAATCGATGCCCTGTCTCGAAACTCCCACGACTAGGGACCTTTTAAGGATGTGCTTATAGACTACCAGCTCCCACGTATATGATCGCCCTCATACTGCTGGCAGTCAAGCAAGAATCCCAGGGGCTCTATCAACATGCAATAGCGACCTGTCAGGTCACCTAAAGCAGTACACGATGATAAAGATAAACCAGATAGCATACTATCATCTCGAGTAAGACTGTCCTACCGGGATAGGTCCTCCCTCAATCATTGCAATCACGTGCGTGTGATCCAATAATTGACTCTGAGGGCACTATCTCCAACAATTTTGCGGGGCACATCCAGGCTGCGGTTGTAGCCACCGTTGTATTATTTCTTTTTACTGTTTTTGCTCCTAGGATAGACCCAAGGTGGGGTGCACAAACTACCGGGTATTTTGAAGTGTTGAGGTAGACCGCTTCACTTCTGGTATTTGGCGGGTAGTTTGCCGTACCCGTAGGGGTCTGGGGTGGGGTAATGGCTATTCATCACAACTGTGTAATCCGTCTTTCATTGCAGGCTCAAAAGAAACGCGGATTGCTTGCAAATCCAATATTGTTTATCTGTGATCTGGAATGTCTATTATTGCATCTGACGAATGTACAATATCTATATATGATAGCTATTTAGACGTCACTTATGTTTTACACCCGCGCTAGCCCAGCCCCCGCTCTGTCGTTAGTTAAGTAACCTAACGGGTGATGACGGGACCCCGTGGCGAATGCGGATGGCATAAGAGGACGTTGTATTTTCGTTGTTATCTGTAATGATAGGTTAATGATGGGACGCATTATATTTAATGCAAAGAAAATAAAACCTAAACTTAATCGTTGGAACAATTTCAAAACCACTCGGTTTTCTTCGAAAAGCAAATTTTAAATGCGGAGCTTAAACCACTCCTTTTAAATAAAAGCTATCTTTGTTCCTTCGATCATATCAAGTTCATTACGTTAACGTTTTTTTTGCCAAAAACCAGCCGTAACCCTCCGTCGTTTCAGATAGACAACACATCGTATTCATGCTATGCTTGTTGGCCTACGTCAAGGCATAGTGTATGGTAGCAGTGTGTTTGCCTATTTGTTGCATAGATAGATGCATTAGTTTAAGACAGACGTACAGCCTTGTTGGCCTACGTCAAGGGCATGTACGATGTACTTAAACTGATCAGGACAACGACGTGTAGAATTTGACTTGCGTCTTATGATTTGTTGGCCAACGTCAAGGTCATAAGAGCTTGGGGTAGAAATCACATCGGGAGTTTCAAACATAAAGGAAACTTGCAGATTTAGCATACCTTCTGGAGTGTGGTGACTAGAGTGGCTTCCATCTAGGGCATCATGCAATGATAGTTGGATCCCGATCCCACTGATGAGTAGGATTACTCTCGGGAATTTTTCCCACTTAACAATCAATGCTATAAACCAAGTAGGTGACTAGAAAGGTGTTAGAGGGGCTACGCCTCCAGGGAAAAGAGGTTCTTTAATTAAGGAACTTCGCGAAAGCGTTGGAAAACCTCCCTCGAAGTACCAACACCAGCCTGGCTGAAAGGTTAAGCAAGTATTGTGACGTGTGATTAAATCCTGACTAGTTCTTCTTTTAGGTTTTGAAGAAGAATTCGAGGAAACAGTGGGAGCCATCCTGTTTAGATAAATTAAAAACCAATCTAAACTTGCAAGAGCTTATACTGAGTGTTTCTTTTCTCTCTCTCTCTGGTAGCTACCATGACATGACTAAAACTATTACTTGAAAAAAATATACTGACCGGGCAGAACTATAAAAATTGGCTAAGGAACGTCAATATCGCGCTGACTTATGACAAAGTAGCATATGTTACCACCGCTGTTCCTCCCCTTATCCCAGGACCAGATTCCTCAGTTGTGGACAAGGAAGTTCGCAAAACTTGGGATCTAGATTGTGAGCGAGCTAAGTGTATCGTGCTGGCATCCATAAACAATGAACTCCAGAAACAGCACGAGAGTATGGATATTATATCCATCTTTCTCCATGTCAAGGAATTATATGGAGAGCACTCCCGTATCGCGAGGTACGAGACCTCAAGGAAACTCTTCCATATGAGGTTAGCTCCAGGATCGCCTGTAGGAGAGCATGTCCTCAAAATGATCGGCCTCATTGAGGAACTCGCAAACCTGGGATGCGTGCTTGAGAATGATTTGTATATCGACTTGATTTTGCAGTCTCTTCCCCACACCTTCTCTCAGTTCATGCTGAACTTCAACACGAAATGGAAGCTGATCTTCCAAAGCTCCTCAATATGTTGAGGGTAGCAGAGACCTCCTTGAAAAAGGAGAAGACCCCCGTTCTGTATGTTGGCCAATCGTCTTCTTCTAAATCTAAAGCGAAAGCTAAAGGGAAGAAGAAGATGAAAGCCACCAAACCGAAAGGTGGGGTCAAGAAGGTGCAGGGAACGAACAAGGCAGGAAGGGTGAAGACAGAAAAGAACGAATGCTTCTATTGTCACAAGCAAGGGCACTGGAAGAAGGATTGTCAGGCCTTCAAAGCCAAGGACATGAAGCAAGCAGTTGCTTCTACTTCAGGTGTGTTTGTAATCGAAAATTGTCTTTCAGTTAACTCTACATCATGGGTACTTGATACCGGTTCTGGTTCTCATATCTGTAATTCATTGCACGATCTGAGAAATAGTAGAGTGCTGGGGACAGGTGATATGACTCTCCGGATGGGCAATGGAATGCATGTAGATGCAATTGCAATAGGGGAATATCACCTAGGGTTGACTAGTGGGCACATTTTGGTGTTGTACAGCTGTTTTTGTATTCCCAGTATATTGTGTAATATTATATCAGTATCTTTGTTATCGAATGAAGGATATAGTTTTGTGCTTGAAAGAAATGTTATGAACATTCACCTAAATCAAGAACTGATTGGGTTTGGCACACTGGAAAACGGCATATACATACTTAATCAATCTCAAATTTTCAATATTCAAAACACGCTTAAAAGAAAGGCTCCAGATTCAAATCAAGCCTTCCTATGGCATTGTAGACTTGGTCATATAAATGAAACAAGGTTGACTAAGTTACATAAAGATGGATATTTAGATTCGTTTGAATATTCATCATATGCAACTTGTCAATCATGTATCAAAGGAAAAATGACCAAATCTCCGTTCACCGGACACGGAGAAAGAGCCATAGAACTCTTGGGACTTGTACACAGTGATGTATGTGGTCCGATATCTACGCTTGCACGAAGTGGTCACTCCTACTTCATCACTTTTACTGATGACTTCTCTAGGTATGGACATGTGTTCTTAATGAAGCATAAATCCGAGGCTTTTGAGAAGTTTAAGGAGTACAAAAATGAAGTAGAGAAACAAACTGGTAAAAGCATCAAGACACTTCGATCTGATCGAGGTGGAGAATACTTAAGTACCAGTTTTCTTGAATGCTTAAAAGAGAATGGAATTCTCTCTCAGCTTACTCCGCCTTATACACCTCAGCATAATGGTGTATCAGAAAGGAGGAATCGCACGCTATTAGATATGGTGCGTTCAATGATGAGTAGTGCTGAGTTGCCACTTTCCTTCTGGGGATTTGCTCTAGAATCAGCAGCATACTTATTGAATAGAGTTCCAACCAAGTCTGTGCCGACCACTCCATATGAAATGTGGAGCGGGAAGAGACCATATCTGAAGTATATCAAGATATGGGGGTGTCCGGCATATGTTAAAAAGCATAATCCGGACAAGCTCGAGGCACGATCGGTTTTATGCAAGTTTGTAGGATACCCCAAGCATTCAAGGGGGTATATGGTCTACCACACTGAAGAACAAAAGGTGTTTGTCGCTCTCCACATTGTCTTCTAAGAAAGTGAATTTCTTGCAAAAGAAATTAGTGGGAGCGCGGTAGAGTTGGAAGAAATTCCAGAACCTCAAACTGCTACCGAGGACTTAGTAGAACCTCAGATTTCAATAGAACATGATGAACCAATGTCACTCCGCAGATCTAGTAGGCTTTCTCATCCTCTTGAAAGATACTATGGTTTTCTTCTAGATGGGGATCGAGAGGATTGCATCATCGATGATGATGAGCCTACTAGTTTTCAGCAGGCTATCACGAGTAGTGACTCGATGAAATGGCTGGATGTTATGAGATCCGAAATGGAATCCATATACACCAATAAAGTATGGACTTTAGAAGTTGCTCCTCCTGGAGTAAAACCAGTTGGATGCAAATGGATCTTCAAAAAGAAGATTGGTGCATTTGGACAAGTGGAAACCTACAAAGCTAGACTCGTTGCAAAAGGTTTTCGTCAAAGACCAGGATTGGACTATGATGAAACCTTTTCACCTGTAGCTATGTTTAAATTCATTCGGATCCTGCTTGCGATTGCTGCCTTCCATGACTATGAAATCTGGCAGATGGACGTAAAAACAGCTTTTCTAAATGGACATTTAGAAGAGAGTGTTTACATGGATCAACCAGAAGGTTTCTTAGACAGTGGGAGCAACGGAAGAGTGTGCAAGTTGCTTAAATCCATTTATGGATTAAAGCAAGCATCGCGGAGTTGGAACATCTGCTTTGATGAGACAGTCAAGAAATTTGACTTTATCAAAAATGTAGATGAACCATGTATTTATAGGAAGATTGTAGAAGGAGCAGTAGTCTTCCTCATTTTGTACGTCGACGACATACTACTGATAGGGAATGATATCCCTATGCTACAATCAGTAAAGCTCTTCTTGTCACAGAAATTCTCCATGAAAGACTTTGGAGATGCATCATACATTCTGGGCATTAAGATCCATCGTGATAGATCTAATAAAATGTTGGGACTTTCACAGTCCAGGTATTGACACTATACTAAAAAGATTTAGTATGGAAGATTCCAAGCGCGGTAATATGCCCGCTTGTCACGGGATCACCCTCTCCAAAGAGATGTCTCCAAAGACTGATGAAGAGAGGGCTCGCATGGGCATTATACCCTACGCTTCGATAGTAGGATCTATAATGTATGCGATGTTATGTACAAGACCAGATGTAGCTTACGCACTTAGTGTGGTAAGCAGGTATCAATCTGACCCAGGTGAGAAACATTGGATAGCGGTAAAGAACATTCTCAAGTACCTGAGAAGGACTAAGGAGATGTTCTTAGTTTACGGTAATGGGGACCTCCAGGTAGAGGCTTTTACCGACTCCGGCTTCCAAAGTGACAAAGATGATTCTAAATCCATTTCGGGTTTTGTGTTTACCCTCAATGGAGGGGCGGTATGTTGGAGGAGTTCCAAACAGGATACCGCCGCAGACTCAACTATAGAGGCTGAGTATATAGCTGCTAGTGAAGCCGCAAAAGAGGCTGTCTGGATGAGGAAGTTCATTTCTGAACTTCAGGTGGTTCCGTCCATTGCCAATCCAATACCTTTGTATTGTGATAACAATGGGGCTGTAGCATTAGCGAAGGAATCAAGGTCCCATCAGAAATCCAGGCATATCTTAAGGCGGTTTCACCTGATCAGGGAGATCGTGGATCGTCGGGAGATCGAGATACGGAGAGTGGACACAAAAGACAACACGGCAGATCCATTCACCAAGGCCATTCCTCAAGTGCAGTTCAAGAGGCTGTTTGAGATGTTGGGCATGCGGTACGCCAGCAACTGGATCTGGTAGAGACAGTGGGTACTCATTGCGCCAATTATAGGCCTTAGTGCAAGTGGGAGATTGTTGGATATATATACCCTAGAGGCCTTCATTGTATATAAGATGCTAGGGATATGTATGTACATGACAGTCTTGCTTGATATGATAGTATGCTGTTTGGTTTGTCTTTATCTTAACGTATGATATATTTTACTTGGTATTTATATATACATGTTGATAAAGCCCATAGGGTGTTTGCCTGACTACCGGCGTTGTGATGGCAGTCATACTTGTGGGAGGTGGATAGTCAATAGGCACATCCTCAGATATCCCTGGTCGCAGGAGTATCGAGACTGGGCATCGATACTCCGGAGTAGACTAGTGTATACATATCTAGACCCTGAGGAGGGGCGATGGACTAGTCCCGCAGCCATTGGTGGAGTGCACCTAAGATTGTATACAGATGCTCACTGGGTGTGAGTACACCGGACAGGACTCGCTGAGAACTGACTGGATGGTATTATACCTAACGTCAGATAGCAGTTCTCAGGTGACATGTGTGCAGATAGTCCGTTGACTTAAGATTTTCATTTGTCTCGTGCGAGTTCCCACTGTGCTTTGATTACTACCCTACCACGATTCAAAGGAGTCGTGCAACAGGTTTTAGTTGGGAACAGTCCCGAGCCACGTGGAGGCAGTGAGCGACTGTTAGGGATTCGTCTCTCCCGGTATAGGGAGTTGATATCGCACGGTGATCGGTTGGTCATTACCATAAGTCCCTGGCCAGGGCTAATTGAGAATTGCCGATGGAGTGATCAGTATATTCTCGGATGGTCTTGAGCCATGCCGACACGACTTGTACGGTTATTAGGAGTCTGACGTCCACCACCTCCCTAGACCATACATGCGATACTCTTAGACGAACAGACCGGACTGTGCGGATATTGTCACGGACAGGCTCAGTAGTATTTCGGATGGGTTTCCTCATCGGCTTTCTTATCGACAACTACCTGGGGACCGTTACGTACAGCTAGTGCCACTTGCGGTCTATGGTTAAACCCACTGCCAGCGTAGTAGTCGAGTCTTTAGAGTCCCACACAGAGATTTCCCAACTCCAGGCGAAATGATATAGAGGTCGTATGGTTTTACGACAAAGGGTTCGGACGCATACGTGTTTTAACGCACGTATGACATTCGGACAGTTTTTACTAGCCGGCTTTGGTTTAAGCCAGATTCTAGTATCGGGTTATTGGATTTATACAGTCTAAAGTTTTTCCGTGTTTTCACGGATGAGAGGGGCGTTCTCGTAATTTTCCGGGAAGCTTCTAGAAGGATGGTGACTAAGGGGGTTAAGGTGGCATTTTCATTAAATGCATTTGTGACTCATTTGTGTGATTCATCATATCATTTAATACATCATTAATTACTTAATGACTCATATGGTGAATCACTCTTGTTGAATAAATAAAGCATGGTGAATAATCATTTAAATTCATTTAAATGATAATTCATTATGTTTCATATATTCAAGTGAGAAGCTTTTTCATTCTCATTATTATCTCCACCTTCTCTCTCCTCAAGCTCACTCTCTTCTTCAAACCCTAATCCTACCACTCATGAGTTGAGTACAAGGATTAGAAAAGACTAAACACTCCATAACCTAACTCTATATGACCTAAGTTACTTTGATTAGCAACTAGAGAAACTTAGTTACATCAAGTTTAGAGGTAAAGCTTGGATTAGGGTTCTCGGGTGGACCGTCTATCACGGAAAGGAAGCCGAGGAGGACGTGGAGATCCAAGGAGGCCATAGAGATCGTAAAGACGAAGGACTAGAATCATTAGGTATAATCTCTTTGCATAGTAGCTTAGAAGTTCTATGTTTGTAGTTAATTATCGTTTAGAAAAGATCTTCGGTTAGTCGATGTTTGCTTAATAAACAAGATCGTTTTTCAAATTTCCGCCTCCCCGCAACTCGTGGGGTCTTGCACATCGACTTACAAATGCGGAATTCGGTTTAATCGGGTTTTAGTTTTGACGTTTGCTCCGAAACGACGATTTTAGTTAATGTTTTAGTTGTTTTCGAATGTGTTCCGCGCACCTACTGCACGTTGTGCCTAACTTGTGAACGTTGATATTTTCATATTGTGACTTGCATCATTTCATGATGTGTAATCTTATGTTGTGTGTTATGCAATTTTAGGATCGGTTGCGGAAACATCGGACGCGGCGCGCAAATGAAAAACGGTGGTTGGATCAGATTAGTGAGGCGTCCGGGTGAATAGATGTATACATCTATGGGGAAATCGTCTGGATGGCGCGAGGCCCCCCATAGTTAGGATCACTTTATTACTTGCAAACTATATGCATAGTTATTTAGTTAACCATCTCATTCATATTCATATCTTTCTAGTTATTCGTCTGCTGGTATTGCATGGTTATTTATATACCTATGTATGATACCACCTCTTAGGATACTTACACCATTACCATTGGCTCATGTTGCACGCGCACTATTCATGTGAACACACACGCCTTTGGTAATTTCCATGCCACGAGCACTGTAGAACCTGCTTAGTTCAGTATCAAACACTTGCATCATACATGATACATTGAATTGCATAGCTTGTATATACCTCCCTTCATCATCATGCTTATATAGATTCCTAGCCATAAATTACATTCCATACCTTTGATATTATAAGCATTTATCATATACAACATATTGGGTATTATGATTTTCTTGAGGATTTCAGTATTGATGAGATTTCTGGATTTTGGGGAAAACCGCAAGAATTTAACAAAAGCTTATTATCATCATTTTTAATATAAAGTTGCGGTTTTCTCGTGATGTATGTGTCGTCCACCATGAGTTTTCATGTTTTCTGTTGGATTTCGAGACCTGGTTCGAGGAGTGGATGAACCGTCTCAGGTACATGATGGGCCCGGTACAGTACCCCGGGGCAAGAAGATCGAGTTGTAGACGATGAGCCTGGAAGGGGAAGACTACCTACCGGTGATGTCTGGCGCGGTGGATATCCGGAGGATACCGACCGTTGTCATGAGATTTGATGATATGGGCCGATCCGAACTGACGGAGCCCAAGGTATTAAGATATTGAGATAGTGAGACATTAAGACAGATATATTTCCATAATTGGTGTTGAAGCTTGACACGGTTTTCAGATGATTTCATTGATGGTACCTTAGCTATTGTACAGATATTTGTTTAAGTTAAAAAGGCAGAGATCATCGTATTTAAACATTTAAAGATTTAGAAATGATTTTGCATTCATGTGCATACATACTAGTGGCATCACATCATATCTAGTTAGACAAGTGATGACGCATTTGCGTGCATTCTTACGATAGCCTTATTAGATATTATTTTCTACTCACGAGCTGGCAACTCACCCCCGTTGTGCTACAGTGTCTTGCAGGTCAGACCCGTCAGCCTCGTAGCGGCGGGCGTATCTTTTCATTGGCTTCTTTTGCTCAGACTCGCGACATTGCTCTTAGGTAGGTTGCGAGGACACTTTTGTCATTTTGTACTATCATTGTATCTAGTATTCTCCATCTACCACTTCTTATTTTGTATATGCGGCCTAGTGATGAGACTGAGAGATCTGTGTATATGTGGTTCCTCTGGAGTCGAGCTCACTTGAGCCGATGTTGTGTTTTTCTTATTTTTGGGTTTCTTTATGATTATTTGCTTGATATTACATATATATTGCGTATGGTTGTGATCCGCCTTGGGCGAAGAGCTAGCTCCCGCTTGGGGATGCTATTATATCATTACAGGTTTATATATCTTGTTGTACCCGTTTTGGGGCCAGTATTTACAAAGGAGACTCTGCCGAAATTTTCGGAAAATTTTGATGTTTTTTTAAAAGGGATTAATATAACTTAATTGATTTAAAGTCGTTTTCATAAAAGGTTTTCCTTCACTCTTGTTGATTTTGGTTTAGATTTTTTGGGCTTTGGCTGACTTAGGTTACGTTACGCCTTGAGACGTCTCGTAATCTAAGTGCCAGTCACGTTCCGTACCTTTGGGTCGTGAAAAAGTTGGTATAAGAGAGATAGGTTTTACCTTTCTGAGTGTAGGACGACCCTTGGTAGATGGAGTAGGTGACTTAAGCAGAGTGGCGTAGCGTGGGTATGTTCCGCGGCATACTTACGATACGGTACTCCGCCAAAGTGACCTTAGGACATAATTGCTTGTATTTCCTCCTTGGTCCCTTGCATCCCTTGATTAAATTGCAATG
The DNA here is from genome assembly GCA_030015575.1 of Agapanthus africanus. Classification (NCBI taxonomy): domain Eukaryota; kingdom Viridiplantae; phylum Streptophyta; class Magnoliopsida; order Asparagales; family Amaryllidaceae; genus Agapanthus; species Agapanthus africanus. Next base: position 202,508,598 of record JASDDO010000008.1, on the reverse strand, counting down.
TTCTTATCGCTCCTGTTTCTTATTCTAGCTTCGATACCGCCAAAGGCTACGAGAGCTCAGCGGGCTGCCGCTAGGGATGAGCTTCGAGCGGGCTCGTCTGAGGCGAGGATCGAGCGGGATGATATGCCTACCCCTCAGGGTCAGATTGATCCGCCTTCTCCCGACCGGATTGCCAGATTAGAGGCCGGTATGCAGGAGTTGCGACAGATGATGGGATCTTTAGTTGAGGCCAGTCTAGCACAGAGATCCGAGGATGTTCCTTTCACCACACAGACCATGATTGTACCTGCTGCCCAGACGGTTGCTCCTGCTACTACTGCGACTATCCCCATATCACTACAGGAGTTTATGAGGCTGAGACCTCCAGCTTTTACCGGCACGGATGCGACAGAGGACCCACAGCCATTTCTCGATAGGATGGCTAGGATTTGTCGTTCGTTGAGGTGTTCTGATGATAGATGGATGGAGTTCGCGAGTTTTCGTCTGGAGGGCCTTGCTCAGACGTGGTACGATTCAGTAGAGAGAGGCCGAGCTGCAGGTCTACCTCCTATGACTTGGGAGAGTTCACAGCTGCATTCCTTTCCCGTTTTCATCCGGAGAGTGTCCAAGATGCTCGAGCTCGTAGTTTTGAGTCTTTGCGCAAGACTCCTAGGATGACAGTGTCCGAGTATGATATACAGTTTACTCAATTGTCCCGATATGCTCCGTACCTAGTAAACACTGAAGAGAAGAGGATAAAGAGGTTTGTGCGAGGACTTGACACACAGTTATTCCTTGCCATCGGCACCCAGCACTTTGACACATACGCAGCCGCGATGGATGCAACCTTACCTTTAGAGGAGCACATTTCTGAGACTCCGGTCTTTTCTGGGCCGAAGCGGATTCATACTGATATTCCAGCCCAGTGGAAGGTGGGTAGACACCGTGATAGATTCTTTCTGGGAGATGGTGGCGGCAGAGGATTGAGACGGGGTCAGTTATTTGGTTCATATCCGCTGACCCAGCAGTTGTCGCCAGGATGTTTTCGGTGCGGGAGTCAGTACCATCGTGTCAGAGACTGTACCATGGGGCGCCAGGGCACGGCGATAGTGCCACATGTGACCTTACCACCTTCACCACCTCCTGAGAGAGCTCTACTTCCTACCCCTGATGACGCTCCACGCCAGGCAGATGCTCCTAGAGGTCGTGGGCGTGGTGGTGCGGTTCAGAGAGGACGAGGAGACAGAGGCAGAGGCAGAGGTAGAGGCAGAGGACAGCCAGCTATTAGTGGTGGACAGGCCCGAGTGTTTGCTTTGACTCCTCAGGATGCGCAGGCATCCAATGCCGTTGTGACAGGTACTCTGCCAGTATGTTCTTTTGATGAATGGGTATTATTTGATCCAGGCTCCACACATTCTTATGTATCCACGTACTTTGCACCGAGGTTGGGCCGAGAGTCTTCTTCGTTAGATCAGCCGCTTGTCGTTATTCCTCAGGTAGGCGAGTCGTTCGTTTCTCGTTTGTGTACCGATCGTATCTTGTTCGTATCGAGGAGAGAGATTCTTCAGTTTATTTGATTCTCCTCGATATGCTAGACTTTGATGTTCTTCTTGGTATGAACTGGCTAGCCACCTGTTATGCATCTGTGGACTGCCGTGAGAAGGCGGTCAGATTCAGTTTTCCTGGTGAGCCGGTTCTTGTTATTCAGGGAGATCGTAGCGCTAACCTTCTCAGCTTGATTTCTTCTCTTCGCGATGGTCAGCTTTTGCGGAAAGGGTGTCAGGGATTCTTTGCCTATGTTTATGATACTAGCTCCACAGAGGTTTCGTTGGACCAGGTCCCTGTTGTGAGAGAGTTTCCTGATGTATTCCCTGACGAGCTTCCTGGTCTGCCGCCTGAGCTCAAGATTGAGTTCTGCATTGACTTGATCCCCGGCACCTGACCTATTTCTATACCGCCTTATCGGATGGCCCCAGCGGAGCTTAGAGAGCTGAAGGATCGGTTGCAGGACTTGCTGGATAAAGGGCTTATTGTTAGTTGTATGTATGCCCTAGAGACCAGTATTGTACAGATGATGTATATTATATTGGATGCTTGGACATATATAGAGAGGACTTTCTTGCCCGATATGATAGTATTCTATCTGGTTGCTCTTTATCTTAACATGTACACTTGTCTCTTTATACTGTTTTATAGTTACGTGTTGGTAAAGCCCTTAGGATGTGTACTTGACTACCTGGACTATGATGCGGATCATACTAGTGGGGACATGGTAGTCCATAAGTACATCCTTCAAGGTCCCTAGTTGTGGGTGTATCGAGACGGGGCATCGATATACCAGAGTAGACTAGCGTATACGCTTCTTGACCCATGAGATGGGCGATGGATGATCCCATATCCATTGGTGTTTGACATCAGAGATGGTATACGGGTGCTCAGTGATGACTGGGTACACTGGACGGACTCGCCGAGAACTCCCAGATGGTATTATACCTCACGTCAGATGGCAGTTCTCAGGTGACACTTGTGCAGGTTAGTCTGTAGACCCGAGATCGTCATAGAGTCTTGTGTGATTCCCACTGTGCTTTGATTTACACCTTACCACGTCCATGAGGGCGTGCAAAACGGTGGTTTTTGGGCACATTCCCGAGTCACATGGAGGCAATGAGCGATAGGAGGGGTTTCGTCTCTCCCGGTATTGGGGGTTGATGTTGCGCTGTGCTCGATTGGCCGTAACAGGGAAGTCCCTGGCCAGGGCTGATTTAGAGATTTACTGGTAAGTGTTACCAGTAGTTTCTCGACCCGTTATGAGCCTCACATTGGCACGACTTATTGGTTATTGGGGTTTGACGTTTACCACCCCTAGACTTGATATGCGACATATCAGACGAGGAGACCAGACTGTACGGGAAGTGTTACCGGCAGGCTTTTACAGGAGTTGGAGCGGGCTTGCTTGCTGATCTTCTGATCGCTCAATACCCGGATAGCCGTTACTTCCAGCTAGTACCGCTGACGGCTTGCGGGTGCTTGATGTGATCATCACCTACTGCCGGCGTATAGACGAGTCTTTAGAGTCCTACATAGAGGTTTTACTGGCTCAGGAAAAACGAGATAGGTGTGTATATGTGATATGTGCGGGACCGAGAATAATGCGTGTATGTGATACCGTATTCTATTCTCGCGACTTTCTGTATCGGTCGGTTATATATAGGATATAGCCGGGTTATCGAATCAAGTGTTGATTCGATAAGGCGATACATTGGATGCTAGTCGGTTATATGTGATATGACCGGATTATTAAGTCAAGTGTTGATTTAATAATTTATTGTATAATTGTATATTTGATATACTAGTTTACATTAATTAACACTAGTTCACTTAGGGTTTTTTCTCACATGTACACTACTTTAACATATATATGATATATGTTAAAATGTGTTATCTTATTGTATCATGGTAGATGATACAACATTCATGTGTGTATGAGACATACACCATCCTATTTGTTATGATTGGGGTTTAATGTTTAAAAGTAATTACAAAATTAATGGAAAATTAGAAAATGCATGAAGCTTGTGGAAGCTTGTGGATGCATTGACTAAAGTCCACTAGATTTTTTTTTACTTTGGACTTTAACCTAACCATCACACACTTAGCTATGGTAAAGTCTCTACATGAGTTAGTATATGATACTCACTCACCATGGTTAGCATTCTCACTTGATCATTATCCTCATCTCTTTCTTTTCTTCTTCTTCTTCTTTATAACTAGAAAGAAAAAGCTTGCTAGGGTTTGATCCAAAGTGAGATAGATTGTGAGAAACAAAATTCTAAAGAGAACCCACTTCCTATTTCTCCATCCTCTACTAGACTAGCACTTTAGTTTAGGGTGTTTGCTTCACTAATTCCCAAGTTAGTGAAGTAGAAGCTTGAGTCGGAATTCCCTCGACGTAGATCATCTTCGGCCTCGGAGACTTCAAGCAAGGTCGCACCTTTCGTCTCGTGAAGCCATGCAAGGGTCCGGGAGAACCACGATCGCAGCGAAGGGACTTCATCAAGGAGCTAAAGAAGTGAAGGACCGATCTACAAAGGTTGTATTTCGTATTCCCTTTAGAGTAAAGTTGTTTACTTGCTATTAGTCTCGCCTAAACTCTAGTATACGATCTTGCTTAGGGTTGTTCGGCACATAAAAATTTTATTTTGGCATGGTCGATACCTTGTAGAGCCTTGTTAGTGTGCCTAGTAACCCTACAGTAGTATCAGAGCCTAGCTAGAGCCTTAGGCGATGTCTTAACGAAGTTAAAACCCTGATCGAACCCGACAATGTCAAAACGACCCCCTCTTTGTACTTTTTTCAAAATCTGTGTTTTTCAGAATTAAAAATACCTAAAAAATTCGGCAGGGTTTTCTAAGCATTACGGTGCAAAATTGGTGACGTCATCTGTACGGATAGCCGCGGAACCGCGGCAATAGCCTGCTTGTGCCGTGGATCCGCGGCCGTACAGTCAGTGTTTGACTTGGGGTTTGCACAGTAATACTTTTATCTGATAGTGCTATTTTATGGGTATTTTTAAACTGATGTTGAGTATTCTGGGGATCCTTTTGTATTCGTTAATTCGATCGGAAGATTTAATTTCGTATTGTTATTCCGGATAATTTAGAAAGTACTAAAATGTTCGAACGGATATCATTAACTCAATTTTTCCCGGCACGAAAAACATTCAAGTGTTGAATTTTTCTCGGGTTTAAATCTTTCGGAAATGCGTGCATGTGATGCGATGGACCCTCTAGAAGACAACAAACCTTAACTCGATTATGTGACCGTCTTGAACTGCCCTTTGAACCTTAGGGTTTGGGGCAGTACGGCGTGCCACATGTGAGGCGTTGGCTTGACCCTTCTACGGCTGGACCATTGCTGCTGTGACGTATTCTGGAATTTTTGAACTCCACTCAAGTGTTGAGCTATTTAGGAAATCTTGGGTATTTGATTATTCGATCGGAAAGTTTAATACTGTCTATTTATCTGGAATGTGATACAATATGTGGAATTCATACAGTTAGGCATGAAATGCGAAATATGTGATATTTCGGATTTACGATGTCTAAAGTGATTGTGGATTCCAAATGTTGTAGTTTTACACTTTCTTTTCTGTGACTGTAAGTGTAATATGTGATATCGCCAGTTTCGTTGCTATATGTCGACGACAATTGGGATGCGCATATTTACTTACGTTGATGACATGTGATGTTATGTGTTGCTGTATATGTTATATTGGATCGTCGCGTTTTGAATAGCCGGGGGTTCTTATGCGAGATGAGAGTTTTTATTTTCATTCATGTAAAATTAAATGTATGTAATATTATTTTATTGGGGCACTTCCGGGATGAGGTTGATGTCACCTTTTGTATATTATTTACTTTTCCGCACTAGGATAGACCCAAGGAGGAGAGCACAAGTAACCGGGTTCTGGAGTCCAGTGGGAGACCAACTCGAGGAGTCGAGTCCGGGTCTCCTAACTCCAGAATTGGTAGGGTTGCTTGCCGCTCTCATAGAGGTCTAGGGGTGTGGGTTTGGCTATTCGTCGCGACCGTGGAATCCGTATTTTATAGAGGCGCAAAATAAAACACGGGTGTCCTAGTATATCCAATGTTTTATATGTTTCTTCTGCTGCGATATCTGTGATGTGATCATTTGATGTGCTGTGATAAATGTTGTATATAGTATATATGATATATTATATAGGCGTTACTTATGTTTTACACCCGCGCTAGCCCTGCCCCGCTCTGCCGTTAGTTACCTAACCTAACGGTGCACGAGGGGACATCGAGGCGAATGCGGATGGCATAAGTGTACGTCGTATTTATCTGTGATGTTTAGGTGACTTAAATGATAGGACTTCATTAATGTGATTAGTGAAAGAAAAAAAACCTAAAAGATGTTGTAGAATCAAATTTTTCAAAAAGGGTAGCTACAGTTTTGCTTTGCATAGCGATATATATGATATATCCCGCACCTTATTCGATGAGGAAAGAGCCGAGATCCCTTCACCGGGAGTGACCTCTTTAGCAAAACTGGCAGATGCTACAACACTCGGTTTGTTTTTTATTGCTTTTGGAGTTTTGCTTTGCATAGTGATGTATATGATATATCCTGCACCTTATTCCATAAGGAAAGAGCCGAGATCCCTTCACCGGGAATGACCTCTTTAGCAAAACTAATGAAAGCCTCAAAATCACTCCATTTCAAAATTCACATGATTCTACAACGATATCAAGTTCATTACGAAAAAGGTTTTCAGAAAAAACCTGTCGTAGCCCTCCGTCATTTCAGATAAGTTGTATATAGTATTCGTGCTGCATTTGTTGGCTTTCGTCAAGGTGTAGTGTACGGTAGCTATATGCTGCTTATCTGCTGCATATGATGCGATTGGATTAGGGTAGTCGTACGGCTTTGTTGTCTTTCATCAAGAGTCGTACGGGTGGGTTTAATTCAATCAAGAAATGTACGGGTTGAACTTGACTAGCAGGCCATGGTTTGTTGGCTTTCGTCAAGGTCATAGCACGTTAGGGGCAAAATATTATCGGGAATTTCAAGTGTTGAAATTTGCAATGAGATTGCATACCTTCTATGAGATAGTTGGATCCTGATACCCACTGTGAGTAATTGTTACTCCTGGGAGAGTTTTACACAGGACAATTAGCCGATCAAGTAGGTGTCTAGAAAGGTGTCAACGGGGTTACGCCTCTGGGAAAAACGAGGTTTACTTTAATTAGGTCCGTGCGAAAGCACGGGGAACCTCCCTCAAAATACCGACACTGGCCTGGCTGAAAGATTGGCGAAATTGTAGCGTGTAATTAATCCCGGCTAGTCTTTCCTTTTAGGGTTTGAAGGAAGATTTGATAAAAACAGTGGGAGCCATCCTGATTAGATAAAATAATAACCAATCTGATCTTGCAAGAGCATACGCTAAAGTGTTTTCTTCTCTCTCTCTCCAGGTAGCGACCATATCATGCCTTAATCAAGATAATAATATGGATGTATTGACTGAACCCGCATGTTATACTGTGCTGGGGAACGTTGGTTCCGTTCTTTCTTATAAGAGTTATAAGACTGAACAGGATATAGGGGAATACCAGGATTCCCATGCCACCCGAAGGAAGAAAGTACATGTTGATGCATTTTTTTCGAGTGTGTTCGTTACGGAGAACTGTTTCTCCATTTTCTCTACGTCCTGGGTATTAGATACCGGGTCAGGATCCCATATATGTAATCAGTTACATGGGCTTAGAAAAGGTAGAGAACTTGGAGAAGGTGATAAAGACATAAGGGTTAGAAATGGTGCAGTTGTTGCAGCTAAAACCGTCGGGGAATATCACCTTGTATTGCCAACTGGTAATACATTGGTTCTGAACGAATGCTATTACATGCCGAACCTGATATGCAACATTATATCGGTTTCTTTACTGAGTAAAGAGGGATATAATTTTGTATTACAGGATAATGTTATGAACATTTTCCTTAACCAAAAGTTGGTTGGATCAGGCACGCTGTGCAATGGCATTTATGTTCTAAATCAATCAACAGTCCTGAGCATAACAAACACACACAAGAGGAAGAGTTCAGAACTGAACGAATCCTTCTTGTGGCATTGTAGACTCGGTCATATAAATGCGACACGGCTAGCTAAGTTGCATAAGGATGGATACTTGAAACCGTTCAAATTTTCATCATTTGACACTTGCCAGTCATGTCTCAAAGGCAAAATGACCAAAACTCCGTTTACGGGAAACGGAGAAAGAGTTACCGAACTCTTGGGACTGATACATAGTGATGTATGCGGTCCCATGTCTACACATGCCAGGGATGGTTCTTCGTACTTCATTATATTCACTGACGATCTCTCAAGATACGGACATGTGTTCTTGATAAGACACAAGTCTGAAGCTTTTGAGAAATTTAGAGAATATAAACAAGAAGTCGAGAACCTAACCGGAAAAAGTATTAAAATTCTACGATCTGATCGAGGAGGTGAATACTTGAGCAATGAATTCCTGGACTTCCTAAAAGAGAATGGGATTCTCTCTCAGCTGACTCCTCCATATACACCATAGCATAACGGTGTATCAGAACGGAGGAACCGCACCCTATTAGATATGGTGCGCTCTATGATGACCACAGCTGAGTTACCTATTTCCTTCTGGGGGTATGCGCTAGAGACAGCCATACATCTATTGAATATGGCCCCCACCAAATCTGTGCCTACCACTCCATATGAGATATGGAAAGGGAAGAGACCATGTCTTAACTATATAAAGATATGGGGTTGTCCAGCCTATGTCAAACGACAAAATCCGGACAAACTCGAGGCACGGTCTGTTCTATGCAAATTTATAGGATATCCCAAGAATTCACAAGGGTATATCTTCTACCACACTGAGGAACAAAGGGTGTTTGTTTCTCGGCATGCCACCTTTTTAGAAAAGGAATTTCTTGCAAAAGAGATTAGTGGACATAAGGTAGAACTGGAATAGGTTCCAGCTACAAAAGCTGCAACAGAAGATCTGGTGGAACCAGAAGATTCGGTAGTTCCCAACGAACCTCAGCCTCTCCGCCGATCTAGTAGGGTTCCTCACCCACCTGAGAGATACTACGGTTTTCTCATGGATGGTGGGAGTGAGGATTGTATCATGGTTGATGATGACCCAACTAGCTTCGAGCAGGCCATCATGAGTGGGGACTCAGTGAAATGGCTGGATGCAATGAGGTCCGAGATGGAATCCATGCACACCAACAAAGTATGGACTTTGGAAGATGCTCCTGAAGGAGTAAAACCCATTGGGAGCAAGTGGATCTTCAAGAAAAAACTTGGTGTAGATGGGAAAGTGGAGACTTTCAAAGCTAGACTTGTTGCAAAGGGTTTTCGTCAAAGACCAGGTGTGGACTATGACGAAACCTTTTCTCCAGTCGCTATGCTTAAATCCATCCGGATCATGCTTGCCATCGCTGCATATCATGATTACGAAATCTGGCAAATGGATGTTAAGACCGCCTTTCTAAACGGTGATTTAGAAGAGTGCGTGTACATGACTCAGCCAGAGGGCTTCGTAGATAGTGGGAGCAGCGGGAAGGTGTGCAAGCTGCTTAAATCCATTTATGGATTAAAGCAAGCATCGCAGAGTTGGAACATCTGCTTTGACGTCGTTATCAAAGAGTTTGATATCGTCAAAAATGTAGATGAACCTTGTATCTACAAGAAGGTGGCAGAGAGTAAGGTTGTCTTCCTCATATTGTACGTGGACGACATACTCTTGATAGGAAATGACATTCCTATACTGCAATCGGTCAAGCTCTTCTTATCACAAAGATTCTCAATGAAAGATCTTGGTGATGCCTCCTGCATATTGGGAATCAGGATCTATAGAGATAGATCTAAAAGGATATTGGTATTGTCCCAGTCCAGGTACATTGACACCATACTAAAGAGGTTTAGTATGGAAGAGTCCAAACGTGGGTTTTTACCCACGATCTCAGGGCTCACTCTCTCCAAAGAGATGTCTCCCAAGACTGATTTGGAGAGAGCTCGCATGCAAAGGGTACCCTCTGCTTCGGCTGTAGGCTCTATCATGTATGCGATACTATGTACCAGACCCGATGTAGCATACTCACTAAGTGTAGTGAGTAGGTATCAAGCTGATCCTGGAGAGAGTCACTGGACAGCTGTGAAGAGCATTTTCAAGTACTTGCGAAGGACTAAAGAGATGCTCTTGGTGTATGGTAACGGAGAACTCCAATTGGAGTCCTTTACCGATTTGAGCTTCCAGAGTGATAAGGACGACTCTAAGTCGCAGTCGGGATTTGTCTTTTTTACGGAGGGGAGGTTAGCTGGAAGAGTTCCAAGCAGGAAACCATGGCAGACTCGACGATGGAGGCTGAATACATCGCTGCCAACGATGCTGCCAAAGAGGCTGTCTAGATCAAGAAGTTCATTACTGAACTTGGAGTGGTTCCATCCATTGAGCATCCAATACCTTTGTATTGCGCTAACAATGGAGCGGTGGCTTTGTCTAAGGAAGTCAGGTCCCATCAGCGATCCAGGCATATTCTGAGGCGGTATCACCTGATCCAGGAGATAGTTGATCGCCGGGAGATCGAGGTCAGGAGGGTTGACACGAAGAATAACACATCGGATCCACTCACGAAGGCCATACCCCAGATACAGTTTGAGAGACTCTTCGGGATGCTAGGTATGTGATACTACAGTAGCTGGCCCTAGTGCAAGTGGGAGATTGTTAGTTGTATGTATGCCCTAGAGGCCAGTATTGTACAGATGATGTATATTATATTGGATGCTTGGACATATAGAGAGAGGACTTTCTTGCTCGATATGATAGTATGCTATTTGGTTGCTCTTTATCTTAACATGTACACTTGTCTCTTTATACTGTTGTATAGTTACGTATTGGTAAAGCCCTTAGGATGTGTACTTGACTACCTGGACTATGATGCGGATCATACTAGTGGGGACATGGTAGTCCATAAGTACATCCTTCAAGATCCCTAATCATGGGTGTATCGAGACGGGGCATCGATATACCAGAGTAGACTAGCGTATACGCTTCTCGACCCATGAGATGGGCGATGGATGATCCCATATCCATTGGTGTTTGACATCAGAGATGGTATACGGGTGCTCAGTGATGACTGGGTACACTAGACGGACTCGCCGAGAACTTCCAGATGGTATTATATCTCACGTCAGATGGCAGTTCTCAGGTGACACTTGTGCAGGTTAGTCTGTAGACCCGAGATCGTCATAGAGTCTTGTGTGATTCCCACTGTGCTTTTATTTCCACCTTACCACGTCCATGAGGGCGTGCAAAACGGTGGTTTTTGGGCACATTCCCGAGTCACATGGAGGCAATGAGCGATAGGAGGGGTTTCGTCTCTCCCGGTATTGGGGGTTGATGTTGCGCTGTGCTCGATTGGCTGTAACAGGGAAGTCCCTGGCCAGGGCTGATTTAGAGATTTACTGGTAAGTGTTACCAGTAGTTTCTGGACCCATTATGAGCCTCACATCTGCACGACTTATCGGTTATTGGGGTCTGACGTTTACCACCCCTAGACTCGATATGCGACATATCAGACGAGGAGACCGGACTGTACGGGAAGTGTTACCGGCAGGCTTTTACAGGAGTTGGAGCGGGCTTGCTTGCTGATCTTCTGATCGTTCAATACCCGGGTAGCCGTTACGCCCATCTAGTACCGCTGACGGCTTGCGGGTGCTTGATGTGATCATCACCTACTGCCGGCGTATTGACGAGTCTTTAGAGTCCTACATAGAGGTTTTACTGGCTCAGGCAAAACGAGATAGTAGCGCATATGTGATATGTGCGGGACCAAGAATAATGCGTGTATGTGATACCGTATTCTATTCTCGCGACTTTCTGTATCGGTCAGTTATATATAGGATATAGCCGGGTTATCGAATCAAGTGTTGATTCGATAAGGCGATACATTGGATGTTAGTCGGTTATATGTGATATGACCGGATTATTAAGTCAAGTGTTGATTTAATAATTTATTGTATAATTGTATATTTGATATACTAGTTTACATTAACTAACACTAGTTCACTTAGGGTTTTTTCTCACATGTACACTACTTTAACATATATATGATATATGTTAAAATGTGTTATCTTATTGTATCATGGTTGATGATACAACATTCATGTGTGTATGAGACATACACCATCCTATTTGTTATGATTGGGTTTAATGTTTAAAAGTAATTACAAAATTAATGGAAAATTAGAAAATGCATGAAGCTTGTGGAAGCTTGTGAATGCATTGACTAAAGTCCACTAGATTTGTTTTTACTTTGGACTTTAACCTAACCATCACACACTTAGCTATGGTAAAGTCTCTACATGAGTTAGTATATGATACTCACTCACCATGGTTAGCATTCTCACTTGATCATTATCCTCATCTCTTTCTTTTCTTCTTCTTCTTCTTCATAACTAGAAAGAAAAAGCTTGCTAGGGTTTGATCCAAAGTGAGATAGATTGTGAGAAACAAAATTCTAAAGAGAACCCACTTCCTATTTCTCCATCCTCTACTAGACTAGCACTTTAGTTTAGGGTATTTGCTTCACTAATTCTCAAGTTAGTGAAGTAGAAGCTTGAGTCGGAATTCCCTCGACGTAGATCATCTTCGGCCACGGAGACTTCAAGCAAGGTCGCACCTTTCGCCTCGTGAAGCCATACAAGGGTCCGGGAGAACCACGATCGCAGCGAAGGGACTTCATCAAGGAGCTAAAGAAGTGAAGGACCGATCTACAAAGGTTGTATTTCGTATTCCCTTTAGAGTAAAGTTGTTTACTTGCTATTAGTCTCGCCTAAACTCTAGTATACGATCTTTCTTAGGGTTGTTCGGCACATAAAAATTTTATTTTGGCATGGTCGATGCCTTGTAGAGCCTTGTTAGTGTGCCTAGTAACCCTACACTTATCCGACCGAGTGTGTCATCTTGGGGTTCTCCCGTCCTATTTGTTAAGAAGAAAGACGGCAGTATGCGCTTATGCATTGATTATCGTTAGCTGAACCAGGTTACTGTGCGGAACAGATATCCCCTACCCTGCATTGACGATTTATTTGATCAGCTCTAGGGTGCGGGGTATTTCTCGAAGGTTGATTTACGGTCAGGTTATCACCAGTTGCGGGTTCGGAAGGATGATATTCCGAAGATCGCTTTTCGTACATGATATGGTCATTATAATTTCTTGGTGATGTCATTCGGGCTCACCAATGCCCCGGCAGCATTTATGGACTTTATGAACCATGTATTTGGGCCGTATCTTGATCAGTTCATCATTGTGTTCATTGACGACATCTTGGTATATTCTCGGATCCGAGAGGAGCATGAGCAGCACTTGCGTATCACATTGCAGACTTTGAGGGAGCATCAGTTGTTCGCTAAATTTTCCAGGTGCGCATTCTGGATAGACAGTGTCGACTTCTTGGGTTACGTGGTGACGAGAGATAGTATTTGTGTGGACCCGAAGAAGATCGAGGTAGTTCAGCGTTGGCCCATACCGGTATTAGTTACAGAGGTTCGCAGCTTTTTAGGTCTGCCCGGCTATTATCGACGTTTTGTCTAGGATTTCTCCCGTATTGTTGCACCGTTGACCGGGTTGACCCGGAAGGGGGTTCCTTTTGATTAGACCGAGGCATGTGAGGATAGCTTCCAGCAGTTGAAGTCTCGTCTGACTACTGCACCAATGTTATCATTGCCTTCAGGATCTGGCGGTTTCGTGGTATATTGTGATGCTTCTCGAGTGGGGCTGAGCAGTGTATTGATGCAGTACGACAGAGTTATCGCGTATGCTTCTCGGCAGTTGAGGAAACATTACAGTGGTGTTTGCACTCAAGATCTGGAGACATTATCTATACGGCGAGTCGTGCCAGATATTCACTGACCACAAGAGCTTGAAGTATATCTTTCAGCAGCGAGATCTGAATCTGAGACAGCGCCATTGGATGGAGTTGGTGAAAGATTATGACTGCGAGATTCTATACCATCCGGGAAAGGCGAATGTGGTGGCAGATGCTTTGAGTAGGAAGCCCGGAGGTAGTCTATCTTGTTTGAGCGCAGTACAGATGCAGTCGACGGCGGATTGGCAGGTTTTATATGACAGCAGAGTGCAGTTCGAGTTTACTCCTACAGGGGGACAGCTGGCCCATTTCAGAGCACGCCTACAGTTGCTTGACCGTATCCGTGAGGCACAGTCCGGTGATACCCGTATTTTAGAGATTATCGAGCAGATTCGGCAGGGCAGAGTTTCCGAGTTCGTGATTGATGATCAGGGGATATTTCGATTTGGGACTCGACTGTGCGTACCATATTCTGAGGGACTGAGGCATGATATTCTTGAGGAGGCACATAGATCGGTATACAGTGTTCATCCAGGTTCCACCAAGATGTATCGTGATTTGAGAGAGGTTTACTGGTGGGACGGGATGAAGAAGGATGTTACAGACTTCGTATCGAGATGCCTGACTTGTCAGCAAGTTAAGGCCGAGCACCAGAGGCCAGCCGGCGAGTTATAGCCTTTGCCCATTCCTGAGTGGAAGTGGGAACAGGTCTCCATGGACTTCATTGTGGGTCTACCCAGGACCAGTCGAGGGGTATGAATCTATTTGGGTGATTGTGGATCAACTAACGAAAGCGGCTCACTTTCTGCCAGTGAAGACCACTTTTGGATTTGCTCAGCACGCCCAGGTTTATATTGATGAGATCATGCGACTGTATGGCGTCCCGACTTGCATCGTGTCCGATCGGGGCACCCAGTTTACCAGCCGATTATGGCAGAAACTTCAGGAGGCTTTAGGCACCCGATTGAGTTTTAGCACAGCTTTTCATCCGCAAACTGATGGTCAGTCAGAGCGTACTATTCATACTCTTGACGACATGCTCAGAGCTTGTGTTTTAGATTTCGGTGGTAGCTGGGATCGTCATTTGCCCTTGATCGAGTTCTCCTACAATAATAGCTTCCAGGAGACGATTCAGATGGCACCTTTCGATGCTTTATATGGGAGGAGATGTCGATCGCCTGTATGTTGTACAGAACTCAGGAAGAGCAGTATTTTGGGGCCGTAGATCGTACAGGAGACGACCGAAAAGATACAGCTGATTCGGGGCAGGATGAGAGCGGCCCAGAGTAGGCAGAAATCATATGCTGACAGGCGCCGTCGCCGACTCGAGTTCGCTGTTGGCGACCATGTTTTCCTGAGGGTATCTCCAATGAAGGGTGTGATGAGATTTGGGTGGAAAGAGAAGCTTAGTCCTAGATATGTTGGTCCCTTCGAGATCCTAGAGCGTGTCGGTTCGGTGGCTTATCGGTTGGCTCTTCCGCCCAGCTTCCCAGATGTTCACCCCGTGTTCCATGTTTCGATGCTCCGCAAGTACCTTCATGACCCTTCTCATGCAATTCAGCACCAGACGATCCGGCTGGAGTGCGATCTTTCATTCACCGAGCAGCCGGTGGTCATTTTGGATCGGCAGGTGATGAAATTGAGATCGAAGGTTATACCGTCCGTCAAGGTTCTTTGGCATGGCCCAAACAGCGAGTAGGTCACCTGGGAGACCGAGGACGAGATGAAGAAGAAATATCTCCATCTTTTTGAAGGCACGCGTAGTAAAATTTTAAATTCGAGGACCGAATTTTTTTAAGGGGGGAAGATTGTAACACTTGAAAATCGTTTAGGCAGTTTTTCAATAATCGGTAAAATAATCAGTATTTTCCGTAAAATATCAAAATAATTAATTTTCAATATAGGCCTAATTATACAAAATTTAGATAAGAAATTGCTAGTGTTTGGTTAATTAATTGTCACTTAAAAATTTCTAGTCATTTAAAAAAAATTCCTTAATTAATTATTTTTAATATTATTTTAAGCTTTTAAATATACATTAAATTAGTGATAAATACAAATTTGAATGGGTAAATTACATACTTAGGATCCATTACAAACTAAAACCTAGTGTAACAAAAATTTTATCAACACTTTCCAAGAGTTGTTGTTTTATGGTTTAAAAATAAAGTAAAATGGGAATAGAAATGGGTGTAAATTGCAAATGACATATGTAAGTGTTCTTAGCCAAAAAAAAATTCAACACACACCCACATCAATTTCCCCTCTTCCATGGCCGAATTGCTGCTGGAAAAATTTCCCCCCATTGTCCACTTTAAACTAGAGAAGAAAAAAACTTAAAATGGGGGGGGGTGTTAACGAAAAGAATTGATGTGAAAGCATTAATTGAAGTTGTGGGATACTTTTTCATAGAAAATTCTACACAGCTCTCTCTCACTCTCCCCCTCACTCCCCAGGCCGAGCCCACTCCCATCTGCACTCCCCATTTTCCCCATTTCCCCCCTCTCTTTTGCTTCAATTTCCATCACAAAATCCATTAAAATCCACAATTTCTTCACAAATTCAAAACAAATCCTTATGCTAACCTTTCTCAAGCACAAATTAGTTTAAAACAAGGAGAAAGAAGGTATCTTTGGAGGCTAGTGCAAGCTAGGGTTCAATACTTGTGAGGTAAAATTCTAATCTAATGGTTAAGTTGTAGTTTAAATATGCTAAAATAGAAATTTAAAGTGTTAATTTGGTTATAATTGCTTGTTTATGAAATTCAAGAAAAAGGGTTGATTTTGGATTTAGGGTTTGAAGGATTGTAAATGGGTTAAAATTAGTGTAGTGGCTATTTAGTGGTGTAGTTGGGTTGATTGTATTAGATTGTGATAACTTTATCACTAATCTACGATGGTTATGCCAATTTTCAATTTTTAGGGCTTACTAGGTTTTCTATACTCTTAGGAGGTGAATTAATTGCGATATATTGACGATATTATTAGCATCTCCTACGACATTTAGGCTGTGTGAATGCGGAATTTGGTTTAATCGGGTTTTCGTTTTGACGGTTGCTCCGAAACGACGATTTTAGTTAAGGTTTTAGTGGTTTTCGTGTGTGTTCCGCGCACCTAGTGCACGTTGTGCCTAACTTGTGGATGTTGATCTTTTCATATTGTGACTTGCGTCGTTTCATGATGTGTAATCTTATGTTGTGTGTTATGCAATTTTAGGATCGGTTGCGGAAACATCGGACGCGGCGCGCAAAAGAAAAGCGATGGTTGGATCAGATTAGCGAGGCGTCTGGGTGAGTAGATGTATACATCTATGGGGAAATCGTCTGGATGGAGCGAGGCACCCCATAGTTAGGATCACTTTATTACTTGAAAACAATATGCATAGTTATTTAGTTAACCATCTCATTCATATTCATATCTTTCTAGTTATTCGTCTGCTGGTATTGCATGGTTATCTATATACCTATGTGTGATATCACCTCTTAGGACACTTACACCATTACCATTGGCTCATGTTGCACGCACACTATTCATGTGAACACACACGCCTTTGGTAATTGCCATGCCATGAGCACTGTAGAACCTGCTTAGTTCAGTATCAAACACTTGCATCATACATGATACATTGAATTGCATAGCATGTATATACCTCACCTCATCATCATGCTTATATAGATTCGTAGCCATAAATCGCATTGCATACCTTTTATATTATAAACATTTATCATATATAACATGTTGGGTATTATGATTTTCTTGAGGATTTTAGTATTGATGAGATTTCTGGATTTTGGGGAAAACCGCAAGAATTTAACAAAACCTTATTATCATCATTTTTAATATAAAGTTGCGGTTTTCTCGTGATGTATGTGTCGTCCACCATGAGTTTTTCTTGTTTTCTGTTAGATTTCGAGACCCGATTCGAGGAGTGGATGAACCGTCTCGGGTACATGGTGGATCCGGTACGGTACCCGGGGGCAAGAAGATCGAGTTGTAGACGATGAGCCTGGCAGGGGAAGACTACCTACTGGTGATGTTGATTGTTTCGATGGTGCGTATGCATTTTGAAATCAAAGAATTAACCGCAATCAAGACGGTGTCGCTTGGTAGCTAGCCGGTTGAGTACGGGTCAGTCCACAGGGAAAACGTGTTCTTTTCTACTTATTCTAACGAGTCAATTCCTATTTGTGGTAGGTTTTGATTTCTATAAAAACTGAAATTGAATTTGATTTGGATTAAAACCTTGCTAGGGTTAGGATTAGGTTAGTTTGGAAAGTTAATTCTACTCACCGCTTTCTTTACCCTGATTAAGAACATAGGTATTAGGGTAATAATTAACAAAGGGGATTAGCACAACTAGGAAAAAACATAGTTTCTTCCCTTTGGTCCTTGTCCGTCTTTTCTTAATTCTTAGCCCTAACCTCTATGTTAATCAACCACAACCGGTCTAACTAGGGAATCACCGCTATCTCGTGGGATAGGGTGCCGTAGTGAGCGGTGTGTTTTTGACTAACATGGAGCCCTAATTTATAGAATTATACAGGCAAGAAAGGAGTGAGAGATTTTCATCTCTCAAACCTTCCCCAAACCTAACCCTAACAAGTGAGGAACTACTCACTCATTAGGGAATTAACAATGGAATTCATTTTTTTTATTTTTTTTATTTTTTAATTATCTAATTAACGTGCAGATAATAAAAGACAGATATGAAAAATTGCAGAAATATAAATTGCAAATAAGGAAAATTCAAAATAAAAACTTACTTTTATTGATGCACTCTTTGACGATTACAATGGAATGAAAATTTTAAACTAGAAAATAAAAAGAGGCATGCTCCAAAAAGAGCTGTAGGCTTCCTATTTATAGATAATAGAAACCCTAGGGTTTACATCTGATCCACATCTAGAATTACAAAACTACCCTAAGAAAACCGGGTCAATGCACCGACTCCACCGACACGCACCGACACGCGCCGACACGTGCACAGCACGGCCGCGGATCCGCGGCCATAAGCCTTGTTTGGCCACAGATCCGTGGCCATCTTGAGGGAACTCTGGCTCATTTCTTCAGGGTTGCTTTCTGTTGCTTTTTCCTTCTATTTTCTTCACTTGGTTCTTCAGAATCTTTTCTAGTTTCTTCCAGATTTCCACAATGCAGAATGTTGTGGACCTTTACCGTTCGCTTCGTGTTGAAATCTTGAATCTTTGTTCTGCCCTCGTACTTTGTGCAATCGAATTGTTCATTGATCTTCATTTGTTCCTTAAACTGTAGGCGACATCATAAAGATTCTTCTATTTGTTGGTCGTAGTCTCACTTTTGTAGCGTCTTTTCACCATTTTCACTGTATTGTTCTGAGAACCTGTAACCTGCAGCTATTTAACAGACATGGATCAAAAGCACATATTTATTTGCAATATGATTAAGAATGGGGAATATAATAATGCAAAATTCTGATATGAACAAATTCCCCCAAACTTATCTTTTGCTCGTCCCAAGCAAAACCAATTTATTCTCGAAAAAAACCTAACCTCACTTTCGCAGAGAATCGCGATTGCGCTGAGCTCGTGCAACAAGCCGTTAAACCTCTAGGTGTCCCTAGTAGGAGAAGTGTTGTCTCTTGAGGGTTTTCAGCGGATACTACCCATAAAATCCGATCAATTTGGCCTATTGACTTTCATTTTTCAATTTGGTGTTCTAGCAAGAAATTTTATTATCTTCAACTTAGAAATCATCAACCCGTATTTTTCACACTCACTTATCATTTAACTTAAGATCGTATATGTTTTGTAAATTTATTTAGCTTTCAGCATCTTTTGAGTTTTCCTTCTAAGGTTCCATCTCAACTTAGGGATTTTTATCATCTCTACTGAAGGTATAAGCCCTATCTTTCATTCATATCTCTTATCCAAACCCCAATCATATACCCCTACGTGTGTGTATGTATCAGCCCTACACTTGGAAATTCAATTCAAGCTATTATACTCTTGTCCATCCTCCAAAGTATTTTTAGTTGATGAATTTTACATGAAATTGCTCACACATTCTTCATGCGACCGTTAATACTTCTTGAGGTACTAACGACCGATTACAAAATGTGTTCGCGCATTTAGGCGTAATTTCTCGTCTTGTAATACCTAAGGCTTTAGCAGTGACTCCCAAACCAGTTGGTCTAAGGCACTAGGTGATAAAGCACCCTCGCTAAATATATATTTTTTTTATTTTACGCAGCCTTAATTAATTACAAAACCAGTGTTCATTTTTTTATATCTTTTATTTCACACTTATTCTTTAATTTTATTTTCCATCATACTAAGGATTTTAGAAAAGAGCATTTCAAGATATCCTCTACTATCCCAAATTTCAAGGTGCGTGTTTGTGCAAGTTGTAGGCTATATATTTTCAGAATTTAGACTAAAGGTTTGAAATTATTTTTTAGATTTACACTTCAATAAAAATTTCAATGCTCTTCCCTTATTTTGACTTAGCCCAAGAACTGAACTCAAAATTTTGCCTATTTCTAAATAAACTATAAAGACATATATTTTCTACCATTAAACTTTAAGAAAAATTATTGTAAATCCCCGTTCCCCATCTATAAAATTTTCCTGTATTTTCCTAATCCCGATTGTCTCCTGATTTTTTCTCGTATTTTTCGTTTGTAATTGGTTACTCGAGTTTCAATATTTAACTTAATCAAAACCCTAGATTTAAAACCAATTAAAACCTAAGCCTAGTATAATTTAACCCAGCCCAACAAATAAAATAAATATTAACATTTAAAATCCCTCAGCCCACAGAAAATAAATTAAAAGGAATTCAAAAACTGTCGGCCCAGCCCGTCCCCCTCATCAGCCCACGAAGAAAATCTAAAGGAATTTAATTAATAAAACCCTTTTCCCCAACCCAGCCCGTCTCCAAGCCCAACCCGCACCCGCGCCCCGACCCCACCCGCTCTACTCCCTCCTTCTTCCCCAACGGTAATATTCCCCCGACCCACTTCCTTCGCCGCAGATCGCGCCCGTGCCCGCTCCCACGCCTTGCTGTTACTCCCTCGCGATCCCCTCAATCTCTTCCCCTCGTCTCCCCTATCTCCCTCACACCCTCAATTCTCTCTCACTCTCAAAATTCCTCACCTCTCTCTCTCTCCCGAAAACCCCACCGAGCACCTAACTCCGCTCATCCCACCGACGACGACGACAACCTCCTCGTTGACCCCTCACCCTCCTCCCTCGCTCACTCCTCTCCACCAACAGAGCTCTCTACGCTACCCCCTTCACCTTCAGCCGTCAGCAAACTCCCCTGCACCCGAGCTCGACCACCACCTGCCCTCGACGCCGGTGAGCTTCTCGCCTCATCGTCGACGCTCTTGAACCCCCTCGTCATCAGCATCATCACCAACACCCCAAAATTGACACACCCGAGCCCCTCCTCTCTCTCTGTCTCTTCAAAAATAACAAAACCCAAAAACCCACACATACAACCCGACACCCTGTTGCTCATCGCCGGAGCGCCGCCGCCGACCTTCGTCGACCTCAGCGCACTCGCAGAGGACCACTGAGCACTCCCCAACTTCCAGTGACCGTGCAATGGCTCCGGGCAACTCCGACGTCAAATCCGTATCGCGAGCCGAGGCCGTGCAAACAAATCCACGCCGTTCGACGTGCGTTCGTGACGTTACCGCCGCCGTACATCCACGAAACGTTTCCAGGCAAGTACTTTACTTGCTACATGCTAATTTACCCGTGTTACAAACTCAAACATGTATGTTATGAAATTCCATTTCCCCGATAAAATTAAACGACGTATGTGTTCGATGCTTGGCCCCAATGAAAATATTTGCCTAATTTGACGGAATTAGATTGTCTGTGCTGGCCCTGTAGTGATGAATATCCTGTAGAAATCTCACTGGAAAATACGACTGTTAGTGACTAAAATGAATACCCCCAAATATACCTGTAAAACTAGAAATTTCACGTATCTGAAAGTTGTTAAAATTCCCATAAATCATGTACATATTGAAATGGTGTGTTCGAGGGCTTAAATCGAAGCCGACTCGACAAACTATAACCCTATGTAAGTCTCTAATGGTTTCTGTACTGAAACTGTGACAATATTTGGATCGGAGTGCGGCTCTTGACTGCAGTCCAAAGCGACTCTGATTATTATTTACTGTCCCATAATACGTGCCACTTTGTTTCCTGAATTTTTATGTTGAAGAACTTTGCATAATATTAAAGGTGAATCTGTTAGCTAAACAACACAAGTAGTTTCATTCCGTTTCATGGTCGTTTGCTATTTAATTTGTAAATAAAAAGGGCAGAACGTATAACAGTCCAGAACAGATTCAGAAGTGACATATCAATGTTAAACAGTGTATAACTCTCGACGTACAGACGCGATTGAGGATCCGTCAGTTGCGTAGAATACCCCATTGTAAACCCTAGATTCTATTCAACTGTAGTGTCGCTAGATTCTGAACTCAACTGGGTGAAAAACGTGTCGCGAAACGGACATTCAGTTCAGAAACTGAATTTCCAGCCGCGAGCACTTAAAATGAAACAACTGTATCTTGAATACCGGGAACCCGATCGAACTGAAACTAATTTTGATGAACTGCTGACAGAGTGTTCTATTTATTGTATTTGTATCACTTCATTGAATTCCAAACATATGAATTTATGCAAATTTTGTAAGTTAATGACGTACATATTGGTTCATAACATACTTGGTTTGTTAAGGGCATACATACACATATCTTACCCCATTTGCCATGTACATAGTGTTAGTGCGTGTTAGTGTTCAGTGGACATTGCATTATCGTGCGTGATTGATGTTGGTTTCGGAGTGATGAGTACACCAATGGAAAGTGAACATTCGTGACAATGATTGATACAGTGAACAGTGATAAAACCGTGCCATTGGTATACTTGTACACGACTAAATCAAGATCATAAATAGTGTAAACCTGGGAATATAAGGGAAATCGAAATGGAAAGAGAATCGTATTTAGCGGGACCGTGTTTTAGAGAATGATCATTCGAGCAGCGATATATATATTAGGTAGGATCTAGCGATCCGGCTGACAGGGTTATGTCCCGGGCATGTGGGCCGTTGTCTCGAGTATGTACGAGACTCCTGTTAAACATGATCCTCCTTTCCACTATGCGATTTCAAACATGACCTAGAGACCGATAGGGACACAGATCATATTTTGCATCATATAGTGACATAGTGATTACTCGCATTGTACTTTCACTGTTATTACCTCATTTACCTGTTTCACATTATTATAATAATATTGCTATTGTGTCGCCCTGACGACCTGACTATGCATACTCAGATCCCGTGGAAGGACCAGCGTAGGAGATGGATCTATCTTTCGAGTTCACGGAGATCTAGTCTGGTGTACTTTCTTTCTTTACTGCTTTCCATAAAAGAGATCGTGAAATTGAACTTGGTTAGTAAGTGTTCTTGTTATTTGTAATTTGTGAACAATGGATTTTAATGTAATAATTTAGTGATGTAATTTCCTTTACTACAGTGCTTTATTTACTAATTACCATGTAATGCTAGAAGCCGAAGTGTGACTACGGCGGGATTATTCCTTGACCGTAGGAGCATGGCTGGCCTAGTCATCCCTCGTTTTCCATATTTTGGGAAGCGGGGCGTGACATGGTTTAGTTGGTATCAGAGCCGTGTTTAGTATCAAGGGATAACATTAACTATACTGTATTACGTTATTCTCATTTCACTACTCTTGATTTTCATCTTTGAATCTGATCTTATCCTTTTGAATCTTCCAGCGATATGACGTCCCCGAACGACCCCTCCTCGGACTCCAGCTCTCAGGACCGCATAGAAAGAATACTTAGTGCACTGACCTCTCTCGCGGAAGCTCAGGAGAGGAAGACAGACTTACTCGCTGAGGGACTCAAGGCGATTACCGCTGCAGGAGGACCCTCCGCACTCATTACCGCCCCCGAGGGCGCTACCCCACCAGTCTATCATGCTAGGGCTGTTACCGTATCAGACTTCCGACGGTTGCATCCAGCCGCATTCACGGGGCTAGCTGAATCCCTTGAGGCCGAGCAATGGCTGGTGAACATGGAGAACTTACGGACAGCCGCCAGGGTTCCAGAGGAAGATAAGGTGGACGTGATAAAGATCCAATTGGAAGATGAAGCCCGTACATGGTGGTCAGTGGAAGAAAGCAGGCTAGACGGGCCGATTGAATGGGGAAAATTTAAGGAGTGCTTCCTAGATCATTATTTTCCCTCCACAGCCAAGGCAGAGATGGAGGAAAGGTTTATTCTTTTGAAGCAGAATGGACGCCCAGTGGACGTATATGCGGCAGTGTTCAACCGTCTGAGCCGTTTTGCTCCATACATGGTCGTCTCAGAGGCCACCAGGGCCAGACGCTTCCTTCAGGGGCTAGATTTCAAGTTGCAGCAGTTGATTGCATCGCTGGACTTGCAGACTTTTGCACAGGTACTCAACGCGGCGAGAGTTCAGGAGCAATTGATCAACAAGTTCAGGAGACCCCCAGTCGTTCCAGCACATACCCACGCACCTTCTCGAGGAGCCATACGGGTTCACAGGCCTGGAACGGCACAAATGAAGCGCCCGTTCGTACCGCAACATCGCCCCCAGAGACAGAACGTAGTTTGCGGCTACTGCGGTAGAGGCGGGCATATGCAGAAGGACTGTCGTCGTGCCAAGGGACGGTGCTTGATTTGCGGATCCAGTCAGCACAGGATTAGCGGTTGCCCTGAGCGAGCAGAGATACAGGGAGGTTCTGGACCGTCGCAACAGAGGCCACAGGAGCAGAGGCAACCCTTTACAGGTCGTGGTCAGGGACGGGCTTTCACCTTGACCGCCGAGCAGGCAGAGGCATCAGGAGACGTTGTTACAGGCACTCTACTCATATATTCCTTACCAGCTAGAGTACTATTTGATTCTGGAGCATCGCACTGTTTCTTGTTTGAACATTTTGCTGGTACATACTCCATACCATATGAACCACTAACCAAGGGCTGGGAAATACATACGGGTAATGGCATTATAATATCTAGTCGAGAATGTAGATCATGTCCGGTTGTAGTGTGTGGCAGGGAATTCTATGCGAATTTCCTTCTGATTGGGACAGGCAGTTACGACGCAATTCTCGGGATGGATTGGATGAGTACCTTCCATGCAGTCTGTAAGTCGATGTGCAACACCCCACGACTTGCGGGGAGGCGGAAATATGAAAAAAGATCTTGTTCTTTGCTTAAACATCGACTAACCGCATGAATCGAAGCTAAACGATAACTAACAACTTTCATAGAAGTTCTAAACTACTATGTGAAGTGATTATACCTCAAGAACGGTGTCCTTCGGGTCTTCATCGCTGTCCTCCACTCCTCGTAGGCTCCTTGGAACATCGGCAACTTCACGGCCTCCTCGAATCAAAGACGATCCACCCGAAAGCTCCTACGCCAAGCTTAATCTCAAACTTGAGATAACTAGGTTTCTTTAAGTGCTAATCAAAGTACCTAGATGATATAGAGTGAGAGTTATGGTTTAATTAGTCTAACTAATCATTGTACTCAACACATGAGAGGGGAGGATTAGGGTTTGAAGAGAGAGAGCTTGAGGAGAGAGAAGATGAGCATCATAATGAATTGAGAAAAATGAGCTATCATAATATATATCAAGCATTATTGTTTTTCAAGAAAAGAAAAGAAAATGATTTACAACCATGCTTGATAAATATCTAATGGTGATTCATCTCCATGGGTCATTAAGCATTTATGATGCATTAATGACATGGATGAATCATCCATATGACTCACTAATCTCATTCAATGTATATGCCACCTTAACCCCCTTAATCACCATCTTCTAGAAGGTTCCCGACAAATTACGAGAATGCCCCTCCAATCCATGAAAACACGGAAAACTTTAGACTGTATAAATCCAATAACCCGATACTAGAATCTGGCTTAAACCAAAGCCGGCTAGTAAAAACTGTCCGAAAAACTCGTACGTGCGAAAACACACGTACGCGTTCGAACCCTTGTCGTAAAACCATACGACCTCTATATCGTTTCGCCTGGAGCAGGGAAACTCTCTGTGTGGGACTCTAAAGACTCGACACTACGCTGGCAGTGGGTTTAACCACAGACCGCAAGCGGCACTAGCTATACGTAACGGTCCCCAGGTAGATGTCGATAAGAAGGCCGATGAGGTAAATCATCCGAACTCCCACTGAGCCTGATGTGACAATCTCCGTACAGTCCGGTCTGTTCGTCTAAGACTATCACATATCAAGCCTAGGAGGCGGCAAGCGTCAGTCCCCTAATAGCTGTATAAGTCGTGTCGGAGCGAAGCCCATTACGCCCTGAGAAGCTACTGGAACCTACCAGTATATCTCGCTTGCCCTGGCCAGGGACTTTGCGTAATGGTTCTCTGACACAGTGCGATATCAACTCCCAATACCGGGAGAGACGAATCCTATCTAACCGCCACTGCCTCCAAGTGCTCGGGACTGCACCCAACTGCTACCTGTTTGCACGACTCCTTTGAGCCGTGGTAGGGTAGCAATCTAAGAACAGTGGGACACACTCGAGGCAAAGTAGCAGTGTCAAGTCTGCGGACTATGCTGTACTCATGTCACCTGGGAACTGTTAACTGACGATGGGTATAATACCAACCAATCAGTTCCCCGGCGAGTCATGTCCGGTGTACCCGTAACCTAACGAGCACCTGTATACTATCTCTAGTACGACGTACTGATGGCTGTGGGACAGACCATCTCCCCAACTGGGATGAGAAGCGTATACACTTAGTCTACTCCAGAATATCGATGCCCTATCTCGATAATCCAACGACCAGGGACCTATATAGGATGTTGTTTACAGACTACCCAGCTCCCACTAGTGTGACTGCCATCACGACGCTGGTAATCAAGCAAAGATCCTATGGGCTCTACTAATATGTATAAGTGATACGTTACAAGAAACATATGCACATATTAAAGTAGACTCAAACCAAGTAGCATACTACTATGTTTGGCAAGACTGTTATTTACTACTGTGAATTATCCCAAGCTTCCATTAAGTAATATACATGCTAGTATGATACAATAATGGCCCCTAGGGCATATACACTAACAATCTCCCACTTGCACTAGGGCCATGAGCTGGCATATCGTAGACCTATCATCTCGAATAGCCTCTCGAACTGCGTCTGAGGAATGGCCTTTATGAATGGATCAGCAATGTCATCCTCCATCTTTACTCTCTTCACCTCGATCTCCCGGCGATCTATGATCTCCCTGATCAAGTGATACCGCCTTAAGATGTGTCTGGACTTCTGATAGGACCTGGGTTCCTTCGCTAAAGCTATAGCGCCGTTGTTGTCACAATACAGAGGTATTGGACCAACACTGGTAGGAACCACCTCAAGTTCTGTGAGGAACTTCTTCATCCAGACTGCTTCTTTTGCGGCATCGCAAGCAGCTATGTACTCTGCTTCCATCGTTGAGTCAGCAACGGTCTCCTGTTTGGAACTCTTCCAACAGACCTCCCCTCCATTGAGGGTAAAGACATAACCCGACATGGATTTGGAGTCATCTTTGTCACTCTGGAAGCCGGAGTCGGCAAAGGCCTCTAACTGGAGGTCTTTTCCGCCATACACCAAGAACATTTCCTTAGTCCTCCTCAGGTACTTGAGAATGTTCTTTACTGCTATCCAGTGCTTCTCCTCTGGGTTTGCTTGATACCGGCTTACTACGCTCAATGCGTATGCTACATCCGGTCTGGTACATAACATCGCATACATTATAGAGCCTACCACAGAAGCGTAGGGTATAATCGACATGCGATCCCTTTCCAAATCAGTCTTGAGAGACATCTCTTTGGAGAGGGTGATTCCGTGACAAGCCGGTAGGTTACCGCGCTTAGAATCATCCATACCGAATCTTTTCACTATGGTGTCTATGTACCTGAACTGTGAAAGTCCCAACATCCTTTTTGATCTATCACGATAGATCCGGATCCCTAGAATGTAGGTGGCATCACCCAGGTCTTTCATGGAGAATTTATGTGACAAGAATCTTTTGACTGACTGTAACATAGGAATATCATTTCCTATTAGGAGAATGTCATCCACGTACAAGACGAGGAATACTACAGCTCTCCCTACAATCTTACTGTATATGCAAGGTTCATCTGGATTTTTGATAAAGTCAAATTCTTTGACAGCATCATCAAAACAGATGTTCCAACTCCGCGATGCCTGCTTTAGTCCATAAATGGACTTAAGCAGCTTGCATACTTTACCGCTGCTTCCACTCTGAATGAATCCTTCTGGTTGATCCATATAGACGCTTTCTTCCAAATTACCATTTAGAAAGGCCGTCTTTACGTCCATCTGCCAGATTTCATAATCGTGGAAGGCAGCAATAGCAAGAAGGACCCGAATAGATTTAAGCATAGCCACTGGAGAAAAGGTTTCGTCATAGTCCAAACCAGGCCTTTGACGGAAACCCTTTGCAAAAAGTCTAGCCTTATAGGTTTCAACCTATCTATCTACACCAATCTTCTTTTTGAAGATCCATTTGCATCCTACGGGTTTTACCCCATCTGGAGCAACGTCCAAAGTCCATACTTTGTTAGTGTACATGGACTCCATTTCGGTCCGCATTGCATCCATCCATTTTACTGAGTCACCGCTCTGAATGGCTTGCTGGAAGCTAGTAGGCTCATCACAGTCAATAGTGCAATCCTCTCTATCCCCGTCTATGAGAAAACCGTAGTATCTCTCGGGCGGATGAGACTGCCTACTACTCCTGCGGAGTGGCGTCGGGATGTCCAGTTCTTCTTGAACTTCTGGTTCTACCAAACTTTCAGTTGTAGTTTGTGGTTCTGGAATTTCTTCCAGTTCTACTGCGCTCCCACTCTTCTGATTTTCTAAAAATTCAGTTTCCAAGAAGTGGGGATGCTGAGAAACAAAAACCTTTTGTTCCTCTGTGGAATAGAAAAGATACCCCCTGGAGTTCTTTGGGTATCCCACAAACTTACACAGTACTGAGCGTGCCTCGAGCTTGTCCGTATGATGCTTCTTTACAAAAGCTGGACATCCCCATGTCTTAAGATACTTAAGACAGGGTTTCTTCCCACTCCACATCTGATATGGGGTGGTAGGCACGGTTTTGGTTGGAGCCTTGTTTAAGAGATATGCAGCTGTTTCTAGTGCATAACCCCAGAAAGATCGCGGCAACTCAGCCTTACTCATCATAGAACGAACCATATCCAATAGGGTTCGATTCTTCCTTTCCGATACACCGTTGTGTTGTGGTGTGTATGGAGGAGTAAGCTGAGAGAGAATTCCATTCTCTTTTATGTAACCTAGGAACTCGGCACTTAAGTATTCACCACCTCGATCAGATCTCAGTGTCTTGATACTTTTGCCGGTTTGTTTTTCCACTTCATTCTTGTATTCTCGGAATTTCTCAAAGGCCTCAGATTTATGCTTCATTAAGAAGATATATCCATACCTAGAGAAATCATCTGTAAAAGTAATGAAGTATGAATAACCACCTCGCGCATGTGTAGACATTGGACCGCACACATTACTGTGTATGAGTCTTAAGAGCTCGCTTGCTCTTACTCCGTGTCCAGTAAACAGAGTCTTTGTCATCTTTCCTATGAGATAAGATTCACAAGTAGCATAAGATTGATATTCGAACGGATTCAAATATCCTTCTCTATGTAACTTAGTCAACCTTCTCTCATTGATGTGACCTAGTCTACAATGCCATAAGAAAGCCTGATTTGTTTCCAGAGACTTTCTTTTAATTGTGTTCTGGACACTGAAAATCTAAACTTGATTTAATACGTATATTCCGTTTTCTAATGTACCTGACCCAATCAGATTTTGATTTAGGTGGATATGAACCACATCTCTTGTAAAAGTAAAATCATATCCTTCCTTAGAAAGTAAGGGTACTGATATGATATTACAGGTCGTACCTGGTACGTAAAAACAGTTATGTAGAATCAATATATGTCCAGTTGTCAGTCCAAGATGATATTCCCCTACGGATTCAGCGCTCATGCTCATTCCGTTAGCAACTGTGAGGGTCATATCTCCTATCCCGATAACCCTACGGTTTCTCAGAGCCTGTAATGAATTACAGATGTGAGTTCCTGATCCGGTATCCAATACCCAGGAAGTAGGGTTAACTGACATACAGTTCTCTATCATAAACACACTCGAAGTTGAAGTCACAACATGCTTCGTATCCTGGCTACTGGCTTCTAAAGCCCTGCAATCATTCTGCCAATGCCCAATCCCATAACAATAGGAATATCCCTCAATAGGGTGGCCCAGCTTGTTATAGGCAATGGATATCTGGACAGACTTTTGCCAGTCATATAAGTCAGATTCAGTCAATTTATTATCTAGATGTAACCTATGTGTGGTCATAAGGTCGCTGCAATTAAGAGAGAGAGAGAAGAAAACTATTGGCATGATGCTCTTGCAAGTTTAGAGTGGTTTTTAATTTATCTAAACATGATGGCTCCCACTGTTTCTCGAATCCCTCCTCAAACCATAAAGGAAGAACTAGCGAGGACTATTCTCACCGTACAATACTTGCTTAACCGTTCAGCCAGGCTAGTGTCGATACTTCGAGGGAGGTTTTCCATCGCTTTCGCGAAGTTCATTAATTAAATAACCTCTTTTCTCTGGGGGCGTAACCCCGCTGACACCTTTCTCGACACCTACTTGGTTTATAGCATTGATCCTTTAAGTGACGAATCTCCTGATAAGTAGTATATACTCACAGTAGGATCGGGATCCAAAATATCATCGTATGATAATGTTGAATGAATCCTACCAACATTCATCAAACTCTAAAATGGTATGCTCTTTCTGCAAATTTCAGTTTCTTTAGAAATTCCCAATATGGATTTCTGCCCCATGCTCTTATGACCTTGACGAAGGTCAACAAATCATAAGTCACATATCAAGTTCTACCCGTCATTGTCCAGGTTAATTTGAACCCATCCGTACATACCCTTGACGAAGGTTAACAAGGTAATACGACTGTCCCAAATCAACGCATCTATCTATGCTACATATGAACACCCAACTGCTACCAATCACTATGCCTTGACGAAGGTCAACAAACATAGCTTGAATACTATTGAATATCCGTATGAAATGACGGAGGGCTACGACTGGTTTTGGCAAAACCGTGAACGTAGTGAACTTGATATAATCGAAGGAACCTGATACTTTTAAAAGGAGTGGTTAAATCTCCGCAATTAAAATTTCTGCTCTTTTAAAATAACCGAGTGGTTTTATTTTAAATTTGTTCCAACGACTTAACTTTGGTTTATTTTCATTGCATTAATAATAATGCGTCCCATCATTAACCTATCATTACAGATAACAACGAAAATACAACGTCCTCTTATGCCATCCGCATTCGCCACGGGGTCCCGTCATCACCCGTTAGGTTACTTAACTAACGACAGAGCGGGGGCTGGGCTAGCGCGGGTGTAAAACATAAGTAACGTCTAAATAGCTATCATATATAGATATTGTACATTCATCAGACGCAATAATAGGCATTCCAGATCACAGATAAATAATATTGGATTTGCAAGCAATCCGCATTTCTTTTGAGCCTGCAATGAAAGACGGATTACACAGTTGTGATGAATAGCCTTTTTACCCCACCCCAGACCCCTATGGGTACGGCAAACTACCCGCCAAGTACCAGAAGTGAAGCGGTCTACCTCAACATTTCAAAATACCCGGTAGTTTGTGTACCCCACCTTGGGTCTATCCTAGGAGCAAAAAACAGTAAAAAGAATAATACAACGGTGGCTACAACCGCAACCTGGATGTGCCCCGCAAAATAATATTACAACTTATTACAATTACATCGAATGAATTAATATAATAACCCATCACAAAACCCGGCTAATCACCACAACAGTCCAATACAGTTTATATACACAAACAGTTATATATAACATCACAGATATGTGCAACCCCCTGCCAACCGACATACTAGCAGTTAGGGGAGGTTTACGAACACATAAAACATTTCACAGATAAAATCAAACATGCAAACACCGTATAATTTCGATCGATTAAACACTTTTAATTTTGCTCCAATACTTCTCTGTAAATCTGAAACTTGAGCAAAAATTAAAAAATACCAGAAAATCCCAAATATCACAAAGAAGGCACAGAAGAAAAATGGGCTGAATCGGCCCCAACTCGGCGGCGGAACCGCGGCGGATCGGTGGGATCGGCCGCGGTTCCGCCGCGCTTTGGCCGATTCAGGAGACCATTTTTCTTGTGTGTTCTTATATTATCACGCTGGTCATTCTGGAGGTCCCTGAAAAATTTTTGGACCTCATTTAAAATTCGACAGAAACTTCAAGATATCGGGGTTTTTCCGGTTTGTTTTTCCGTTCGAAATTCATACAATTTTGCAAGTGTGTTAATTATTGTTTAGTGAGGCTCTGATACCACTGTAAGTCGATGTACAACACCCCACGACTTGCGGGGAGGCAGAAATATGAAAAACGATCTTGTTCTTTGCTTAAACATCGACTAACCGCATGAATCGAAGCTAAACGATAACTAACAACTTTCATAGAAGTTCTAAACTACTATGTGAAGTGATTATACCTCAAGAACCGTGTCCTTCGGGTCTTCATCGCTGTCCTCCACTCCTCGTAGGCTCCTTGGAACATCGGCAACTTCACGGCCTCCTCGAATCAAAGACGATCCACCCGAAAGCTCCTACGCCAAGCTTAATCTCAAACTTGAGATAACTAGGTTTCTTTAAGTGCTAATCAAAGTACCTAGATGATATAGAGTGAGAGTTATGGTTTAATTAGTCTAACTAATCCTTGTACTCAACACATGAGAGGGGAGGATTAGGGTTTGAAGAGAGAGAGCTTGAGGAGAGAGAAGATGAGCATCATAATGAATTGAGAAAAATGAGCTATCATAATATATATCAAGCAATATTGTTTTTCAAGAAAAGAAAAGAAAATGATTTACAACCATGCTTGATAAATATCTAATGGTGATTCATCTCCATGAGTCATTAAGCATTTATGATGCATTAATGACATGGATGAATCATCCATATGACTCACTAATCTCATTCAATGTATATGCCACCTTAACCCCCTTAGTCACCATCTTCTAGAAGGTTCCCGACAAATTACGAGAATGCCCCTCCTATACGTGAAAACACGGAAAAACTTTAGACTGTATAAATCCAATAACCCGATACTAAAATCTGGCTTAAACCAAAGCCGGCTAGTAAAAACTGTCCGAAAAACTCGTACGTGCGAAAACACACGTACGCGTTCGAACCCTTGTCGTAAAACCATACGACCTCTATATCGTTTCGCCTGGAGCAGGGAAACTCTCTGTGTGGGACTCTAAAGACTCGACACTACGCTGGCAGTGGGTTTAACCACAGACCGCAAGCGGCACTAGCTGTACGTAACGGTCCCCGGGTAGATGTCGATAAGAAAGACGATGAGGTAAATCATCCGAACTCCCACTGAGCCTGATGTGACAATCTCCGTACAGTCCGGTCTGTTCGTCTAAGACTATCGCATATCAAGCCTAGGAGGCGGCAAGCGTCAGTCCCCTAATAGCTGTATAAGTCGTGTCGGAGCGAAGCCCATTACGCCCTGAGAAGCTACTGGAACCTACCAGTATATCTCGCTTGCCCTGGCCAGGGACTTTGCGTAATGGCTCTCTGACACAGTGCGATATCAACTCCCAATACCGGGAGAGACGAATCCTATCTAACCGCCACTGCCTCCAAGTGCTCGGGACTGCACCCAACTGCTACCTGTTTGCACGACTCCTTTGAGTCGTGGTAGGGTAGCAATCTAAGAACAGTGGGACACACTCGAGGCAAAGTAGCAGTGTCAAGTCTGCGGACCATGCTGTACTCATGTCACCTGGGAACTGTTAACTGACGATAGGTATAATACCAACCAATCAGTTCCCCGGCGAGTCCTGTCCGGTGTACCCGTAACCTAACGAGCACCTGTATACTATCTCTAGTACGACGTACTGATGGCTGTGGGACAGACCATCTCCCCAACTGGGATGAGAAGCGTATACACTTAGTCTACTCCGGAATATCGATGCCCTATCTCGATAATCCAACGACCAGGGACCTATATAGGATGTTGCTTACAGACTACCCAGCTCCCACTAGTGTGACTGCCATCACGACGCTGGTAATCAAGCAAAGATCCTATGGGCTCTACTAATATGTATAAGTGATACGTTACAAGAAACATATGCACATATTAAAGTAGACTCAAACCAAGTAGCATACTACTATGTTTAGCAAGATTGTTATTTACTACTGTGAATTATCCCAAGCTTCCATTAAGTAATATACATGCTAGTATAATACAATAATGGCCCCTAGGGCATATACACTAACACAGTCATCGATTGTCGTGCAAGGAATGTGATCTTCCGCATTCCCAATCATCCGGAGTTTATTTTCGAGGGCGGAAGCGAATCATTGGAGCCAGCCAAGCCCAAGGAGCTGACAGCTATGGAGATTGATGAGAGCCAAGTTCCAGAAATTGTTCGGGACTTTCTGGACGTATTTCCTGAAGATCTACCAGGTCTACCACCTCCTCGAATCTTGGAGTTCTCGATCGATTTGACTCCAGGTACGACCCCAGTATCCAAGGCCCCATACAGAATGGCACCAGTTGAGTTTGCGGAATTAAAGAAGCAAATTGAAGAGCTATTGGAGAAGGAATTTATTCGGCCGAGCGCTTCACCGTGGGGTGCACCAGTTCTGTTAGTAAAGAAGAAGGATGGATCGCTGCGAATGTGTATAGATTATCGGGAGCTGAACAAGGTCACAATAAAGAACAGGTACCCAATCCCGCGCATTGACGACTTATTCAATCAGCTAAGTGGAGCCAAGGTATTCTCGAAGTTGGATCTCCGTTCTGGATATCACCAAATCAGAGTAGCAGCCGAGGATGTATGCAAGACGGCTTTCAGGACCCGATACGGACATTACGAGTTCCTTGTGATGCCGTTCGGCGTTACCAATGCCCCAGCAATATTCATGGACTTGATGAACAGGGTGTTCGCAAAGTACTTGGACACGTTTTTCGTTGTGTTTATTGACGACATACTTGTCTACTCGAAGACCCGGGAGGAACATGCTGAACATTTGCGCACGGTTCTACAAATTCTTCGGGAAGAGAAGCCGTATGCGAAGCTAAGCAAGTGTGAATTCTGGCTCGACAAGGTTCAGTTTTTGGGACATATTGTTTCGGGCGAAGGCATCTCGGTGGACACGGCAAAGATAGAATCTGTCATAGATTGGCCAACGCCGAAGTCAGTGGCCGAGATCAGGAGTTTTCTGGGATTGGCAGGTTATTATCGGAGATTCGTCCAAGACTTCTCAAGAATCGCTGAACCATTGACGAGGCTGATACGGAAGGACATACCGTTTAAGTGGACAGAGGAGTGCACTCAGGCATTTGACACACTGAAGCAGAAGTTAACCACGATGCCTATTCTTACAGTATCAGATAATTCCGGTGGTTTGGTGATACACAGTGATGCATCAGGGAAGGGATTAGGCTGTGTTCTGATGCAGCATAGCCGAGTGGTTGCGTACGCCTCTCGACAATTGAGAAATCACGAGAAAAACTACCCTACGCATGACTTGGAGTTAGCTGCGGTAGTCTTTGCGTTGAAGATTTGGAGGCACTATCTATTAGGCGAGAAAGTGGAGGTATACACGGATCATAAAATTTTGAAGTACGTTTTCACTCAGAAGGAACTAAACATGAGGCAGCGCCGATGGCTAGAGCTGATGGCAGATTATGACTTGGACTTTCAGTATCACCCTGGAAAGGTGAATGTTGTACCAGATGCGCTCAGTCGCAAGCCAGCGGTCATGATGTTGACCGGTCAGAGGAGCATTATCGAGGACTTCCAGAGACTCGAGCTTGAAGTCGT
Organism: Agapanthus africanus; assembly: GCA_030015575.1. NCBI lineage: Eukaryota > Viridiplantae > Streptophyta > Magnoliopsida > Asparagales > Amaryllidaceae > Agapanthus > Agapanthus africanus. The sequence continues at coordinate 202,473,135 of JASDDO010000008.1, read as the reverse complement.
TACGCCGAACGCACTCAGTCAACTTTGGCAGCTACAGGTGCAATCTTCTCTGGTGGATCGTATCAAGACTGCACAAGCAGATGATCCCCGATTGCAAAAGTTCAGAGCGCAAGTGGAAGCCGGGCTGAGAACGGAATTGATTATACATGAAGATGGCTCTCTGAGATTCGGTAGCAGACTCTGCGTACCCAAGGGAGATGTCCGAGAAGAAGTACTGACTGAAGAGCATAGTTCAGCTTATTCTGTGCATCCGGGAGGTACAAAAATGTATCAGGACCTAAAGCAGCACTATTGGTGGAAAGGAATGAAGCGGGAAATTGCGAGGTTCGTATCCAGGTGCTTGGTATGCCAGCAGGTAAAGGCGGAGCATCAGAGGACAGCAGGATTGTTACAACCACTGCCGATACCAGAATGGAAGTGGGAGCACATTACCATGGATTTCGTGACGGCCTTACCACGGAGCCCTAGGGGCAATAACGCCATTTGGGTTATCGTCGATCGCCTCACAAAAGCTGCACCCTTCATACCATTCTGAGTGGGACAGTCGACAGAATCACTGGCAGAGAGATATATGCAGGAGATTGTACGACTTCACGGTGTTCCAGTCAGCATTGTGTCAGACCGGGACACCAGATTCTTGTCGCACTTTTGGAAGAGCTTACAGGAGAGCTTGGGTACCCGCCTCAAATTCAGCACAGCTTATCACCCGCAGACGGATGGACAATCCGAGCGTACAATTCAGACGCTCGAGGATATGTTGAGAGCCTGTATGTTGGACTTTCAGGGTTCCTGGGAGGACCATCTGCATCTAGTCGAGTTTTCCTACAACAATAGTTATCAGGCTAGCATCCAGATGGCTCCTTTTGAAGCACTTTACGGGCGGAAGTGTCGATCCCCATTATGTTGGGATGATGTGGGAGAAGGAAGATTACTGGGCCCCGAACTCATTGTTCAGACAGTCGACAAGGTCCAAATGATCAGGCAGCGGATTAAGACGGCTCAGGATCGATAGAAGACTTAGGCAGATACCAGCAGGAGGGCACTAGAATTTGAAGTCGGAGATCACGTGTTCTTGAAGATTTCCCTTACCCGTGGAGTTATCAGGTTCGGAGGTCGGGGAAAGCTTAGTCCCCGTTTTATCGGACCTTTTGAGGTGTTAGAGCGAGTAGGAGAGGTGGCATACCGACTTGCCTTGCCTCCATCGCTAGCTGGTGTGCACAATACCTTCCACGTATCACAGTTGCGTCGTTATGTTCGGGATGAGAGCCACGTCCTGGACTATTCGGAGATAATTTTAGGTACCGATCTATCATACGAGGAGCAGCCCACTACCATCCTCGACCGCAGAGAGAAGGTGCTGAAGAACAAGGTCATTCCGTTAGTCCGAGTGTCTTCGGGCGGTCATTCCCCAGGAGAATCCACCTGGGAGCGGGAGGAAGAAATCCGTGATCGTTATCCACATCTCTTTGCTTAGTACCTTGTTTCATTGTATCCTTGTTAAATTTCGAGGACAAAATTTTTGTAAGAGGGGTATGATGTAAATCCCCGTTCCCCATCTATAAAATTTTCCAGTATTTTCCTAATCCCGATTGTCTCCTGATTTTTCCTCGTATTTTTCGTTTGTAATTGGTTACTCGAGTTTCAATATTTAACTTAATCAAAACCCTAGATTTAAAACCAATTAAAACCTAAGCCTAGTATAATTTAACCCAGCCCAACAAATAAAATAAATATTAAAATTTAAAATCCCTCAGCCCACACAAAATAAATTAAAAGGAATTCAAAAACTTCCAGCCCAGCCCGTCCCCCTCATCAGCCCACGAAGAAAATCTAAAGGAATTTAATTAATAAAACCCTTTTCCCCAGCCCAGCCCGTCTCCAAGCCCAACCCGCACCCGCGCCCCGACCCGACCCGCTTTACTCCCTCCTTCTTCCCCAACGGTAACATTCCCCTGACCCAATTCCTTCGCCGCAGATCGTGCCCGCGCCCACGCCCACGCCTTGCCGTTACTCCCTCGCGATCCCCTCAATCTCCTCCCCTCGTCTCCCCTATCTCCCTCACACCCTCAATTCTCTCACTCTCAAAATTCCTCACCTCTCTCTCTCCCGAAAACCCCACCGAGCACCTAACTCCGCTCATCCCACCGACGACGACGACAACCTCCTCGTCGACCCCTCACCCTCCTCTCTCGCTCACTCCTCTCCACCAACGGAGCTCCCTACGCTACCCCCTTCACCTTCAGCCGTCAGCAAACTCCCCTGCACCCGAGCTCGACCACCACCTGCCCTCGACGCCGGTGAGCTTCTCTCCTCATCGTCGACGCTCCTGAACCCCCTCGTCATCAGCATCATCACCAACACCCCAAAATTTACACACCCGAGCCCCTCCTCTCTCTCTCTCTTCAAAAATAACAAAACCCAAAAACCCACACATACAACCCGACACCCTGTTGCTCATCGCCGGAGCGCCGCCGCCGACCGTCGTCGACCCCAGCGCACTCGCAGAGGACCACTGAGCACTCCCCAACTTCCAGTGACCGTGCAACGGCTCCGGGCAACTCCGACGTCAAATCCGCATCGCGAGCCGAGGCCGTACAAACAAATCCACGCCGTTCGACGCGCGTTCGTGACGTTACCACTGCCGTACATCCACGAAACGTTTCCAGGCAAGTACTTTACTTGCTACATGCTAATTTACCCGTGTTACAAACTCAAACATGTATGTTATGAAATTCCATTTCCCCGATAAAATTAAATGACGTATGTGTTCGATACTTGGCCCCAATGAAAATACTTGCCTAATTTGACGGAATTAGATTGTCTGTGCTGGACCTTGTAGTGATGAATATCCTGTAGAAATCTCACTGGAAAATACGACTGTTAGTGACTAAAATGAATACCCCCAAATATACCTGTAAAACTAGAAATTTCACGTATCTGAAAGTTGTTAAAATTCCTATAAATCATGTACATATTGAAATGGTGTGTTCAAGGGCTTAAATAGAATCCGACTCGACGAACTATAACCCTGTGTAAGTCTCTAATGGTTTCTGTACTGAAACTGTGACAATATTTGGATCGGAGTGCAGCTTTGGACTGCAGTCCAGAGCGACTCTGATTATTATTTACTGTCCCATAATACGTGCCACTTTGTTTCCTGAATTTGTATGTTACGGAACTATACAGCGTATTAAAGGTGAATCTGTTAGCTAAACAACACAAGTGGTTTCATTCCGTTTCATGGTCGTTTTCTATTTAATTTGTAAATAAAAAGGGCAGAACGTATAACAGTCCAGAACAGATTCAAAAGTGACATATCAATGTTAAACAGTGTATAACTTTCGACGTACAGACGAGATTGAGGATCCGTCTGTTGTGTCGAATACCCCATTGTAAACCCTAGATTCTATTCAACTGTAGTGTCGCTATATTCTGAACCCAACTGGGTGAAATACGTGTCGCGAAACGGACGTTCAGTTCAGAAACTGAATTTCCAGCCGCGAGCACTTAAAATGAAACAGCTGTATCTTGAATACCGGGAACCCGATCGAAATGAAACTAATTTTGATAAACTTCTGACAGAGTTTGCTATTTATTTTATTTGTATCACTTAGTTTAATTCCAAACATATGAATTTATGCAAATTTTGTAAGTTAATGACGTACATATTGGTTCATAACATACTTGGTTTGTTAAGGGCATACATACACATATCTTACCCCATTTGCCATGTACATAGTGTTAGTGCGTGTTAGTGTTCAGTGGACATTGCATTATCGTGCGTGATTGATATTGGTTTAGGAGTGACGAGTACACCAATGGAAAGTGAACATTCGTGACAGTGATTGATACTGTGAACAGTGATAAAACCGTGCCATTGGTATACTTATACACGACTAAATCAAGATCATAAATAGTGTAAACCTGGGAATAAAGGGGAAATCTAAGTGGAAAGAGAATCGTATTTAGCGGGACCGTGTTTTAGAGGATGATCATTCGAGCAGCGATATATATATTAGGTAGGATCTAGCGATCCGGCTGACAGGGTTATGTCCCAGGCATGTGGGCCGTTGTCTCGGGTATGTACGAGACTCCTGTTAAACATGATCCACCTTTCCACTATGCGATTTCAAACATGACCTAGAGACCGATAGGGACACAGATCATATTTTGCATCATATAGTGACATAGTGATTACTCGCATTGTACTTTCACTGTTATTACCTCATTTACCTGTTTCACATTATTATAATAATATTGCTATTGTGTCGCCCTGACGACCTGAGTATGCATGCTCAGATCCCGTGGAAGGACCAGCGCAGGAGACGGATCTATCTTTCGAGTTCACGGAGATCTAGTCTGGTGTACTTTCTTTCTTTACTGCTTTCCATAAAAGAGATCGTGAAATTGAACTTGGTTAGTAACTGTTCTTGTTATTTGTAATTTGTGAACAATAGATTTTAATGTAATAATTTAGTGATGTAAGTTCCTTTACCATTGTGCTTTATTTACTGATTACCATGTAATGCTAGAAGCCGAAGTGTGACTACGGCGGGATTATTCCTTGACCGTAGGAGCATGGCTAGCCTAGTCATCCCTCGTTTTCCGTATTTTGGGAAACGGGGCGTGGCAATTATTTTTAGGGTTTTTAATATAGTAAGTTTAGGATCTAGTTTTTCCTAACTAGTCAACCGTCATGTTGAACTTAAGTCAAATATGGCCAAAATTGAACTTTTCAATTTTTATAATTTTTAAATTTTTTTTTATTTTTATGGATTTTAAAATAAGTATGCAAATGCAAAAATATACACATGAATGTGAATGAAGAAAGCTTACCGAGCATACCCCCAAATTTAAACTTGACAGTGTCCTCACTGTCAGGCTACACCAAGAGGGTCAAAATTGTCGGCACTTCCCTGTTTATTTATTTATTTACTTTAATTTTTTTTTTATTAACAGAAAAAGAAAACAAAATATATATACAAAAAGGTCCCTCCCAAATTTAAATGAAACAGTGTTTCCACTGTTAAAGTTCAGAGTAAGGGGGGAGAGAAACACAGTATCAAGTTATACAAAGTCTTACACAGGCCAAAAGTTAGCACCAACCATTCAAAAAATTTATCGTTATAATGGTGTGGTTGATGAAAGAATGGAGTGTAGAGAAAAGAAATGAGAAACACACGAGACCATGTGGAGATAGAAGTAGTATACGGTCTCGGTGGAGGAAAAGAATGGCGGAAGGGAAAAAGAAATGGTGGTGGTTCGACTTCTTCAGGTGGAGGTTGATTAATCAAAAAATCCGTATCATTTAGGAACGCGAGTTCGTCGGCGAAAATATCTTCGAAACTTTCATCGATGGTCCGATTGAACATTTCAATGTCAATAAGTGTTGCGCCAGAATTCAACACACTTGATTTTTCAAAAATTACACAGCTAGGAGACTCGTAAGGCACATCTTCCTTATTCTCAAAAGAGTCTAAATCAAGTTGTTTTTCTAGAATTATCGAACTCAAAATATCGGATTGTGATTCATTAATACTCGTTATCATTAAAGGAAGATTAGAAGAAGAACTAGAGAAAGTGGGAGAAAGCAGTGGAATACGAACTTAAGGGTGGAAATGGAGTGTATAAATTAGCATAATTTGTAATGACCGATGTGTAAAAAGTGATTGTGCTAATCTATCAACCCACTGAGAAATGAGGTCAAATCCCTCAAGATTCGTGAGAAAACATGGGTACGTCGAACTTGGTAAACCAAATATTGAAAATGAAAGTGTAACGGTTTCTTGTAAGGTCGGAACGAGGGTAGAGGGAAATGATTGAGGAAGGGTATCGGTTAAAGATTCAGAAGGGCGTACACAGTCAGTGGAAGGGACATGATGAATTGGAAAATCCAACTCATCAAGAAAAACTGGTTCATCCTTAATACTATCCTCAAAATTCCCCTCAAAAGTTATCTCATCCATGCATTTATCATCAAAATCTAGACGCATATGGGGTTCGGGAGAAACATTTAATGTCTCGGGATGATGAATTGGAAAGAAAAACTTATCTAAATTTGTGGGTTCATCATCCAAAATATTCCCAGCGTCAATATTCTCAATCAAGTGAAAATTAAATTTCTCAGACACCTCATCAAAAGCATGGTTATTAATCAATTCAGGTTCTAGAATGGAGGTGTAGAGGTCAAAAAGATTGGTGGTGATTTCACTCGAAAGGGACCCTTCACAATAAGGTAAATCAAACACTACAAAGTCGCACAACTCATTAGACGTTTTATCTTCAACTGGTGAATCATTTGGAACACTTGATAGACATTCAAAACCAGAGTTATGGGATTCAATTGGGGATGGGTAGGTTTGATTTGGAAGGATGTACAGCTCACTCTCACCACTCAAATTCTCAATCTGTCCAACCGCCTTATCATACATTGGAAAATTTGGAGTTAGTTGGAAACTAGCTACCGGGTCGCTAGGTTGTATAAGGGCGGCCATGGACGCATTAAAATCCATCATATGTTGTCTTGACGCTATCATAAAATCTTCCAACGACTGTTCCAGACTAGACATGGGTTGTGAAGGGGTTTCAGTAAAAGATTCAAAATTGTTTGGATACTGGAAACTCCCAAATGGCTGTGTAGAAACAATGTCAAGGGAAGGTGCGAAAGTCGGGTAGGACTAGTAGGAATTGAATGGTTGGACAGGAGTAGGATCAATATTTGGATAAGAAGGTGAATGGAATTGTTGATCCAAAAAATTCGCAGTGATGAAAGGAGTGAAAGATCGGTTACGAGATTGTTCAATATGTTCAGCAATAGACATGGGTTTCGGAGTTACCACCGGACTCTCAAAAGGGGTATCAACGTAAGAAGGTAGTAAAGGTTGAAACGGTTGGTATAAAGTGGATTGCGGAGTCCAACTGTTTCTCCTAGACGCGTCTATTCGATCTTTCAAAGAAATTTTGGGCATGGAGGTTCGTCCGAAATTCGACCAAAACAATGCGCGTAGGAAGTAATGTCTGGTTGAGGGTACCAAAATTCAGCAAGAGTTTTGCGAGGTAGGGTACCCATGATGTGAGAAAGGAGAAGAAAAAGAATATGATATTTTTTTTTTAAAATTTTTTTATTGAAAAAAAATTGTTTGTTTTTGGAGTTTTGAAATTTTTGAAAGTGTTTTTTTTAGAAAGAGTTTTGCAAAAATTTGTACGGAACTACGGCACAATCACAATTTAAGCATGCACAATCAAGCCTAGTGGTCGGTCTCCTAAGTCAACTAGCCTGCTCCTAACTGTTCCAAAGCGACAAGTTGTGAGATATCTCTCAAATCGCCTCTTCATCGCCAATTGTGGCCAGGTAAGCACAAGTAAAGAAAGGAGAGATCCGCTCACGAATCACCATGAGACGAGCCTTTTAAGATTACCTTTCCTACTTGTCTAGCCTAGGCACCACAAAGTCAGGTTTAGATAAACAACCGATTGCCCACAACCTTCCTTTGTCCTAATGAGCGCGACAGTCCTTAATTGGCTAAGTCTAAATATTTTTTTAATTAACGCGAGGGTTGATGCATATGCTTTTTGTGATTTTTGGGGTCCTAGGAAGGGTAATGAAATCCCCACCTAATCTGAAATGGTGTTATAGCCCCTTAAAAGTCCGTTTTAAAAATGCAAAGCAGTAAACACACAGAAAAACACTTGCAAATTTTTTTTTATTTGGCAGCGCAAAGAATCCTGCACAAAAACAATTTATTGGAGAGGGAGAAAGATTTTGCGCAAAAAACCCTGCAAGAAAATTTTTCACTGAAGTTCATAGGGTAGAATAGAGGACAAAAATATTTACAGAGAATTTTGGGATGCTGACATCACTGGTTGACCGCGGTTCCGCGGTTATCTGCATATATCCGTCGCGGTTCCGCGGTGGTTCTGTTAGTTTGGATCTCCAAAAATTTTCTGTCTGTTG